>CM069233.1:16109940-16709940 GCA_035582765.1 Acer negundo
ACCACAAAGGAAGCATTTCCCTTTGATCTTGGTTACTTTCTTGGTCTCCTTCTTGACAGGCCCAAGTTGCTTTTTCTTCTGTTGTTTCTTGACCTTTTGACGGGCCTTAACAGTAGCAACTTTACCAACCATATGAATCTCGACCTTTGCCTTTCACAAGGATCTTTTCAGCACTTTGAACATCTTGCATTAGGCCTTGTAAGGTGTATTCCTTTTTGTTCAAAGTGTAGTCCAATTTGAACTGATCAAAGGAATCTAACAATGAATTGACAACCATATCAATCTTTGTCTCACCATCTATCTCAGCGCCATGCAGTTCAGCAATGTTGAGATGTGCTATGACTTTCATCATGTAATCTTTCACAGCCTGTCCAAGTTTCATCCTAAGATTCATAAAAGCAGTCACTGCCTCTCTCTTAGTCGTCCTAGACTTCATAGCAAACATCTCCTCTAGAGACATCATTATATCAGCAGCGGACTCCATTCCTTCATGCTGCTGTTGCAACACGTCGGAGATAGTGGCCATAATGTAACATTTTGCCATATCATCTGAAGTCTTCCACTGCTCATACTCATCTCTACATATTATGCTAGATTCATTATTAGGAGTAGGTGGTTTAAGAGTAGTTAGAACAAATTTATGTTTTTCACTTTGCAGCAATAACCCAATTTTCCTTTTCCATGTGACATAATTATCTCCAGTTAAAGTGTTGTCTTTCAGGATATTTATAAGTGATGGGGTCATGATTTCTGAATAAAACAAAACATATATAAGTAAATAATCATGATAAAGCACTTTTAAATATTTATCTTGAATTAAATAAATAACTCAATCATAAAATTCAACGGTGATCTAACACCCATAAATGTTACGCCTCCTTTGGGAGTTCGCACCATTTACTAGTTAAACTAGGTCCCACCTAATTGTTAACATAACAACCAGCGTTTTCAATTTTAGCCTTGCAATTTTACTGACAAGAACTCTTGGGAGGATATCAATAAAATTACATTGAGTGTGTTACCAAGATATCGACCCTCAATTTTCTCTCACGAAAATCCCTCCTTGGGGAGTAGATCTCGTTTGAGTCCATTGTCTAGTCTATCCTTGTAAGGAAGTATGTTGCTAAATTCCATTCATGGACGCCCCTCGGGGGGATTACCAATAAATAATAAAGCTCAACTAACCTTGGAGGCCATAGGTGTTACCAAAACACCTTCTCCCACTCAATTATTTAAGGCGTGTGATTAAATCCCATAGAATGATTTACCGAGTTATCTAGATGCCAATTTAGATATCTAAATCATTCAATGCATGTTCATACCAAAAGAGATATACGCGTGGCACTCCTATTCTATATGTCATGTTATCATACAATAACAAATATTGTAATATTTAAGCATAAATTAAATGGCAACAATTTTGGCCCATCCTAGAAAAACAAGTAAATTACAATTTGTCAGGAATACAAGATCTTCAGGTGGCCCATCAACCATACGCTCATCCTTCGGCCTTCTCCCATGGGCGTGCGCAACCCACAACCCCACAAAGGGACTGCCTTGCGCAGCCCATAAGGCCACACAAGGCTGCCATGCGCAGCCCACCAAAATTTGGGCTTGTCAAGTGCAGCCCAATCCACTCCTAGGGTGCGCACGGTGCTCGTACTTGGTTCCGGTTGCTTCATTTTGCTTCGTGTCTTCGAATCTCCAAGACCTAAATATATTACGGCAGTATATATATAATAAATACTGCAGTATTAATTTTTTTTTTTTTTTTTTTATTCACTGCAGTATTTTTACAAACCAAAAACTGCACATACTAAAAATAAATAAAAAAAAACTGCAGTAACCCTAAAAAAAATACTGCACATATATATAAAAAAAATAAAACCTAACAATCTACCAAGAAGGAATTATGGCGATAATAGACCACCCTTCTTGTTACAACTCCGAAACAAAAATTACATTAAAAATCTAGGGCCAAAATCGAGCAATAACAAACCACATAAAATATATATAAATCCATACATCACATGTAATTATATATTTGAATACCTAGAGTGCCATCTCTTTCTAAACATGCATAATCACAATAAAAAGAAATAGATCCACGTATATATACGTTAATTAATTAAAAGGGTTCAACCTAGAAGTTCTCGATACCACTTGTAGGGAAAAATAATAAATAAAAGTGGTAAACGCAGCGGAAGCGATACTAAAAACGATTTAGTGACTTTTAAAATTTTTCCTTTATGAACTTTAAACCCTTTTAATCAATAAACATGCATATATGTTAACAAAAGTAAATTACCTTTTGTCGCGTGATCCGATTGACTTACGTCGATGGTAATCCGCAAGACCTTCAATCCGAGCACGAACGTGGATCACCTAGGAGCGTGGTCTCCCTTTCCTTTGAATTGCAAACCTGTGAATGGACCAAACAAATACTTTCTTTTCTTTGTTAGTCACAAAACAATCAAAAGAATGTCAAAATTATTCCGGTCACTTTTGAGTTCACAATCTTATGATCGAAACTCGCGTGAACCTAGATCGATATCGTATACACAAGCTTATTGATGTTTAAGCAATTGTATACTATCAAAGAATAATTTTTCACTCCTTTTTGTCTCTCTAGAATAAAAACTCTCTTAGAATTAAGAAGAAGAAGAAAGAAAATAAAAACTCAAGCACTAATTCATTGATGTGGCCGAACCCTATAAGAACATATATATAGGTTGGCCGAATTTTTCTTCTTTTTCTTTTAGGGTTGCCGAATTCTATGTAGTATTTAATTAAGGTTGGCCGAATTTCATCATGTCACTTATATAGGGTGACTGAAATTCAACCCTAATTCTTTTTAACTTTATAGACTTCAAACTCTAATCCAACTCTTTTATTTTTATTCTTTTAATTGACTAAATAAAAAAAAAGACTCCTTATTTGATTAAATAAATAATACTAATTTATTTATTTACTTATCAAACAAGTCTTTTACTTTTAGGAAAGATTTGTTTCTTTAATTAAACAATTAATCAATAAATCAATTAATTCTTATTTAATTAAAACAAATGAAACAAAATAATATTTTTAGGTCAAAACTTTAACCTAACCGCCCCACTTATATATAAGATGGGCCTAATATTATTTTCCTATTTCATTTAATCCATTGGACTTTAAATAAAAAAGCCCACATGTGAACCAGACCCATTCTTACTAAAAGAAACAATCCCACATGTCTTTCATTAATATATTAATATAATTGAGCAGCCCATTACTTAAATAATGTGCAAATTATATTCTTAATATATTAAATGCAATTCTAGATGGACCCTTAAATTGGTCCGGTAGAATATATCAAGTGATCCATGCAAGTCCGTGTGGATTGAGGATCTTGGCGGGCCATCTAAATTTAAGCTTCAATAGACATAACCTAATCACAATCAACAAATGATTCACTTAGGTCCGATCCATTAATTTTAACTCATTCCACTAAAGAGCTAAAACTGAACTCTTAAATAAAGATAGAAAAGGAAGATGCTCCTCATTCATACCCTAGACAATCATATTGGAGATAGTGTATCCTCGTGATTAATATCAGTAATCGCCAAGAGTTCATAGACCGCCTATAACTCTCCAAGTTACCATATTTACTCATATGACCACGTTTTGAACTTGGATATTTTGACTTGTCCAGAAGCCATGTTTTCAATAGACACTATTGAAAACTCAACGTTGAGATTTAATATCCAATTACCTCAAAACATCCATATGATGATATTATACTCTCATTTAATTAAATGGAGCCACGATGTCCATATCTATAAATGAAGTCCTCTATCGATTAACAAATGAATATCACCAAACTATCGAGGATAGACTATGCGATATAATCGTACTCATTGATAACTCAAATGATATCACTTGCAACCATAAGTCCATCATTTATCTCAGGATTAAGATAGACTCTCCGATTGTCCTGATAATGAAAAGACTATTATCTATTGACGGTTCTAGATAAAGCTTTTCATTGTGATCCAGTTCAATGCACCCAGTGCACTAGATCCTTTTGCTCGAAGACACTCCGATGATTTTAGACTCATCATATCTCATTTGATCCCACTCAAATGCTAGCAAAAGAATTCTACAACTTTAACAAGATAAAGGTGCCTAACCTTTAACTTAAGTTGTGAACAATATTCAAGACTAACTAAAGAATTGTGTCTACCACATACATATCCAGATGTACGAACAATTCTTCTTTTCCCATAGTCTTTAGACCTTATGATTATTTACTTTGACAATTATAATACAAACTATAAATGCTATACGATTTGTTAAACCAGAAATCACTTTATTAATATGAAAAAAGATTGTTAATTACAACATTACATTCTTGCTATTGAGCATAATCCTAACACTCCAACCCCAAAGCATGCTTAGAAAGAGCGTCCGCAACCTGATACGTCTCCCTAAAGATATGAGAAACCTGAAACTCTATTTTCGATATCTGATAGATACAGAGCTGCCAAGCCTACCGAATCTGCAATGGAACCTGCTTGGAGCGAGAGGAGAGCAGTAGAACCATTCTGCCAAGCAAACTTAATGGCCATCGAAGCTGTAAAAAGTTATGGCCAAGAGGAATAGCAAAACAAACCTTCACAAAAGCTCTACAATTACGGAAGACACCCCCAAAACCCACAGCACCTGGAGAACTCAAGGCGGCACCATAAGTATTAACTTTGATCCAACCAGAAGTCGGAAGAAACCAAATTACACTTTTGATAACTGGGACCCTAGCCAAACAACCACCACAGAGATCAAACCGATGAAGAATCAAAACATCATCTACATAATTTTGGCATACACCAAATCTCTAGCTGGTTAGTGTAAGACACCGCATGCCAAACCGAAGACAAAACAAATTTGAAATCCACAACCCTACTCTAAAAAATCCACTGGATAGGGCAAACCACACACTCTAAAACATAGTATGAATAGCTGTCTTCCATAAAACCTGTACCTGATCACTAAAGAAACGGACATGGCTTGGGAAAAGAACAAACTCCATGAATCGGTAGAAATATGTCGCTAAAAAGCTAGAAAAAACAGCCTCCCAAAGAGCAGTTGCTAAGAGGCACTAGAGGAAAAAATGATCAAATGACTCACTGCTAACCCCACAAACACTATACCAGGAAGCTAAGTCAAACCCAGCCCTACACAAGCGATCCTCTATGAGGAGTCAATTCAACAAAAGACACCATGTCAAAGCTGAATGGGAAGGAGGGATAAAACGATGCCAAACATCCCTCCACTAAGGGACATAAGGAGAACCACGAATTATATAGGAGTAAACCGACTTGCAAGAAACCTGTTACCTGTCCATCTCGAGAATGAGCCCACACCAAAGAATCTACAACTGTAGAGATAGCAATCTTATCAATCAGAAAATAAAGATCTAGAAAATGAGCACGAAAACTATTGTTAAGAACCCACATGCCTTCATGGATAAAATCAAAAACCCTTGCCTTGAGAAGGCTAGCCAAGTAATCAGCAATCCTTAGAAGCTCATTAAGAATTCTCACCAATGAGCAAAATGTCCTCTTTAGGAAGATCAATATTGAGAACGAAAATAAGGCCAAATCGATGAAGTGACATACCACCGTGAGATTTTCGAAGCTCCGTGAGATACCGCTCCCTTAGAAATGAAAAAACAAAACCCTTAGAGGTCATAAACTTCCAAGTGAGCTTCTTCAAAAGAGAATCATTCAGTAATCGAAAATCTTTCAAACTGAGACCACTTTGAGAGTAAGGCTTATAATAACGATCCCAAGCAACCCGAATCAGTTTAGTCTCCTCATAAGAACCTGTCTACAAAATATTTCTCAACTTGAGATAAACCAACCGCAGAAAAGAAGAAAGCCATTTATAGATCATGAAAGAATGCATAAAGGAGTCGGTAATGACCGACTTGATTAAAGTAGCGCAGCTGGCCTAAGAAAGGGCTTTCCCCTTCCAGTTAGAAAACTTAGACATGATTTTATCTATGATAGGCTATTACATGGACTTCTTTGGCTTTCCCTGAAATAACGGAACCCCCAAGTAAGAGAAAGGCAATTGACCAATCTGTTTACCAACCAATAACTGCAATCTACCAATCCAGGATGGAGAAACAGAATATCCAAAATAGATAGAAGACTTACCCCAATTAACTAGTTGACCTGAAATTTTACCATAAACCTCAAAAGCACGCATGATATTCTTCAGATTCCAAACTACGCCTTTGTAAAAAAATATGAACATCATCTGCATAAAGCAAATCCGTAGGGGCAGAAAATCCCCTCAGAGAAGAAATAGGCAATAACTAAGAGAAATCCACCATCCTCAACAGAAGCCTATTAAGGAAATTCTCCGCAATACCAAACATGAGAGGGGATAGAGGGTCTCTTTGACCAACCACTCTAGAACAATGAAAATAACCCTCTAGAGACCTATTGATAAACACCAAAAGCCTCAAAGATCTTAGGATGCTGTCAATCCAGTCCATGAAAACTAAAGAAAACTCTAAAGCCTGAAGAACTCTGTGAAGAAAAGACCAATCCAAAGTATCAAAAAGACCATTTATTTTCATGGCCAAATTGCCCCCATAACACTTCTTATGCAGCACATTCACACAATTTGAATGAACCCAAACTGATGAGGAGAGAAATCCTAGCTACAATATAAGCCAACCGATCTACCAAAATTTTGGAAGATATTTTAAATAAGAAGTTACTAAGCATAATTGGACGAAACTGATCTATTGAAATCAAATCCTTCAGCTTCGGAAGAAGAACGATGAAACTGGAGTTCAAACCCAAAAATATAACCCCTGTAAGGAAAGTCCTGAGCTCCAAGAACCACATCACTACCCACCACCTCCCAACAACGCTAATAAACCCTTTAGAAAAGCCGTTCGGCCTAGGGGCAGAGGCCGCATCCATAGCAAAAACCACATCTTAGATATTGTTTACCGAAGGAATGCTAATCAGGAAAGCATTTTCCACATCAAGCACCAAAGAAGGAATTACATCCTCTACCACCGAGAAATCTATCTCAACTCGAGAAGGATCCAAAGAAAATAGATCTGAATAAAAATTGATGATATGATCCCTAATATCCAAATGGTCATCTGTAAGCACCCCATTAATTGAGAGAGATGACAAAGCATTCTGGTACTGCCTATGTCTAACAAAGGCATGAAAAAAGGAGGAATTATGGTCACCATCTTATAGCCACTTCGCTCTTGACAGATCATGATAAAAACACTTCTGTCTACTTAACAAGACATTAAGCTTATGATGAACACGAGACTCGGCCAAGAAAATCTCATTTGCAAAACCCAGATTAGACATTTGAAGCTAAATAAACTGAAGCTCTATCGATTTCCTAATAATGTTGGAGTTCAGATCCCCGAAAAACCTTCTAATTCCAAGTCTTAAGAGCATTCTTCAACCTCTTCAGCTTGCTGATAACCACTTGAGGAGGCCTACCCATAAAAGGGGAACTCCAAATACAACGAACTAAATCCATAAAATCAGGGTGATCCAACCACATGCTATGGAACCGGAAAGGCCTAGGACTAACGATCTCAATATCCGACAACCGAATCACTAACAGACAATGTTCAAAAATCTACACGGGAGAGCCACACAAGAAATGTCCCACCAATAGGAAATACAACCCTCAGAAACCAAAGCTCTATCTAACCTTCTCTCAATTCTAGTGAGGGAATAATGACCCCTAGCCCAAGTGAAACGAGTATCCTGGGACTGAACACCAATCAAAACAAATTCCTCAATAACTGACATAAAATCCTCACAAGAGCTTCTAGTCGGAGAGCGAAGGCCCAAAGACTCTTGAGCTCCCAAAACCGATTTGAAATCACCCACAACCAACCAAGAGGAAGATACCAAACTAACCAAGTCCCGAAGAGACTACCAAAGCAATCTTCGAACAATTGTCAACGTATTGGGATAAACGAAAGTGTAATAATGCAGCCGAGAGTTAACTGTGAGCGAAACAGTAAGCTGATGCTTATGAAAAAAGACCATCTGAGCATCAGGAAAAGACTGTTGCCCTTATTTTATTTATGATATTGTTTGTGGCATGCCTTTAGGTTTTGTTGACCTACTTTTTTTTTCTTAACTCTTGTATTTTCTTTTTATTTTATTTTAATAATATGTTGGAATATAGTAGATTATGATGGTGCTAAGGAGGTATCAATATAGTTGAGATGTTCCAATGCACCAACTGATTCCGATCACTAATAGATTTATCATTATAAAAAAAAAAAAAAAAAAAAAAAAACAAACAAACCAAAATAAAAAAGGGTGATACATGAGGTATAGATTTTCATAAGAATGTTTGGCATGCTCATTAGTAATGTTTTACAGGTTTATATTTTACGATACTATCTTAAGTCTATTGATTAATGTCAATAATTAACTTCAGTTTATTATTGACCATTTCCTTAAAAATACTTAGGAGTCATTTGTCCAAACCCTAAACTCGTTCTTCTATCAGTAGAGTTACACCCCGGAGACGATTTGATTTGCATTCATTCTTGGTTTAATTAGCATTTTTAATGTAGAAAATAACATCTCTCCAAATACCCATAATTGTAATATTCTCTTGTATAATTGACTTCCATATTAACTTTTTTGTCAAACATAGTTTATTTTTAAAACATTATGGAAAAAACAAGTTAATAGAATAAATATCTATTAACCAATAGGATGAGAAATGAATCAGTGACAAAAATATAGTCATGAAATAAAATTTGATAACTAATTTGTATCATTTTGGTTAAATTAATGAGGAGCGTGAGTGGTCGCCATTGTAACTATAGTTTTAGTGATGAATTGTAAATTTATAACAATTTTTTTTTGTCACAAAAACCAAAATATTTGTTGTAGTGAGAGGCCGCATGTATACTTTCTACACCATATTCTTTCAACAAAATATAGGTCGTGGAAAGGATTTCAGTGTCTACAAAGTCATAAGAACATGTATAGGGGTTGCAACAAAGTTTATGACCATGACGAAACTTCTGTCTTCTGAGAATAATAATTGTGATTGATCTAGTGTCAATCCTAAATAAGTGCACCGAGTGCAACCATTCTGGGCCCAACACGAAGTGGACCAAAAATATTTAATGAGATTTTTATTTTTGAAAGAAACGAGAAATTGAATGTTAATATTGGAATACGTTGTCAAAAGTTCAATAAAAAAACATTTAACCAAAAAATAGTTCAATAAGAAACTGACACGAGTCCAATTTTTTTAACGAAACATTGAATGTTATATCGTAGAGTGGCAAGGACACTCCAAATTTATATATTTTTAAATTTTGAACAATAACCAAATTAAATTATTAATACTTTAATTAAAAGATATAATAATCTTTTTATAACTATTTACTTTTTGAATTTTTAACTAACTAAACCAAATTAAATAAAAAAACTAAAATCAAAATAAAAAGTGAGAGAATTTGGTAACATTCTCCCAAATCTGAAAAGTGAGAGAATTTGGGGGAGACCAATATAAAGTTGAGTACGAAAATGTGAAATACCTACAAGGTTATACTTAACAACCTAGGGGGATGAATAGGTTGACACTAATTTTTTTTTTAACTTTTTCGAGACTATTGTCAAACACTTGATGAACATACAAATTAACTTTTAACACGATTTTTATTAGATAACAACTATCACATGTAAGCTCAAAACACCACCCTTAGTCTACAAACATATAACAAGAAATAATGTATCTCACATACAAGTATATTCAATGCAAAGCAAATTCCATAAATTGTACTTTGAATATTACAATATAAATTCATTGGCGTTCGGTTGGCTAGAATGGTCAGAAATGGAATAGAATGGAATCCATTTTCAATATTAGGTTGGTTAAAATCTAATGGAATAGGCATTCCAATGGAATGGTGATTCCATCATTTTGGTGAAATTGACATTCCATCCAAAAACCAATGGAATGCCCATTTCATTCCAAACAAAAAAATTTATTCCATAAAAGCTCTCATATGCACAAACTACATTTCAAAAATACCCTCCTTTCCAAAAATAATATATTATCATTATATATTATATTAATGATATATAAATATATATTATATAATATATATGTATTATATATTATAATATAATATAATATAATATTGTATATATTATTATATATAATATAATATATTTATATATTATATTATTATATATAATAAATATATTATATATTATATTATTATATATAATATATATATTATATATATTATATATTATATATTATATTATTACATATATTATATATAATATATATATGTATATTATATATATATATTATATATTATATTATTATATAATATATATATGTATGTATTATATATATTATATTATTATATATTATATATTATTATATGTATTATATAATATATATGTATTATATATTAATATATTAAATAATATATATTATATATTTATATTATATAAATATATTATTATATATGATATTATATAATATATATTATATTATATTATATATATTATTTTATGAAATAATATATAATATTTGTATTATACAATATATAATAATATTAATATTAATAATATTCATATTACTAATAAAGAATATATATTATATTATATATAAACATATATTAAAAAATATATATAATAATATTTATATTATATCTATAACATGTTTTATATTATAATTATATATAAAATATGTTATATAATATTATATATACTTTTATATTTTATAATTATCCATAATATGTCATGTTATTACGAATGTTTTATAATTAGGGGTATTTTGGTCAAAATACACTTACTTCCATTCCATTCAGTTGTTAACCAAAAAAAATAATACTGATTCAGATGCTAATTCTAAAGTCTCAACCAAACAAAGAAATCAACTTTCCATTCTCATTCTCATTCCAATTACCATTCCGATTACCATTCCACCATTTAACCAAACGTGACCTAAATAAAACTTTACAACTTGATATAAAATTTCATAAGATACAATGTTCAAACATTTACAAAGATATAAGAGACAAATACAACTTTGATCAATTGAGTACTTGCATTCCATACTTAACAAAATCTTGTTTACAAAGATATCTAGAGATGAAGTTTCAAACAAGATTCAATAAAACATATATACAAATATAAAAGAGATAGGGATAGGAAGAATTAACACGATATTATTTTAACGTGGTAAAACCTTAAAGGAGGAAACATCCATTGGTTGAATTCTCAACCATCGGCCAACTATCTTTTATTAGATGATAAAAAGAAATTTCTCAAAAGTGACTAACACATGATACACTCCTTATTGGACTCTACTTTTACCCAACCCTATTAGATCATAGAGAGAAATTTCTCACAAGTGATCAACACATGATACACTCTCTTTTTGACTATACTTCTACCTCAACCCACGAGCCTTCCAATAAAAGAGACATAGCCAACTTTCTATCCAAGACAACACATGTCTCTAGAAAGTTTCCCTTGCATGACTATCTAGAACACGTTCTAGCCATGACTTCTTGCTTAACTTATCCGGAACACATCCAAATTAAGACTCTCCATGCTTGACTATTTGGAACACATCCAAGCCAAGACTTCCATTGCTTGACTATTTGGAACACATCTAAGCCAAGACTTCATGCATTTTGCAAGGACTTCCTAAGTATGATCAATGAATGCAAAAATGCAAAAAAGCGCTCAACATAGAATATGAGATCAACACATCCTATGGGAACTAGACATAATCATGAAAGTTCACATATCAAAGTTGTCTAATTACAATGCATGAATAATGACGTAGAACATGTGAAAAACCAAAACACAATCAATTCCTAGATTTATTCATGCAACTAAAACTTGAATCAAAGCATGTACATTAAGCACATATTCAAGTCTTAAATGATAAACAAAAAATTCTAGTTGATCACTCTAAATATGTATATGTTTTAAATGCCTAAATCCTTCCCTTTTTGTTAGTTTCCTGAGTGCTTGTGTTGTATAATTGCACTTTTGAGTTTCTTTCAGGAATTATTGGATTTAAATGATGAAATGAACATTTGGTGAAGAATTGTGAAGAAAATGAAGCTGAAGCTTAACTTTTTAGCAAGACTGCAAGTTAATCCTTACAAACCCAAGTCCCAGAAGTCTCCCAAAAGGAACTGTGACTTCAGCATGAAGAACCAAGAAGCAGATGTTGTCCCAAAACTTACTGCGAGATTGGACTACAAGGTATTCCTCGCAGATCTTATTCATAGATTAGAGCCAGAAGATGTTGCTAAGTCATCATATGAATCAGAACTAGCAGAAGCAATCTGCAACTTACCAATGCGAGATCAAAGTCGTAGACATATCTCGCAGATTACCACCAGACGGGACTGCGACCATGCACTATGAGTAAGAGCTAGCATAAGGAAGTAACAGCCAAACTAGATATTTTTTTGCGAAGTCCATTCTACGAACTGGATCTAGCAGTTCAACTTGAAAAGAAATCTGTGACATGATGTTGGGAGATCAATCTCAAAAATTTAAGTCGTAGTGAATCCACGTGTAATGATTCTATGAGTTACAACCAGCAGAAAGAAGTAGCAATAGTTGAGCAGAAAGATCTGTGACATCACGCTGCGAGTTCCAACTCGTAGATCCTGGCCGCAGAAGCATGATCCACGTCAACTTGCAAGTGGCTGGCTTCCAAACTTTTCCACCATTATATAAACATAATTTTCTTTTACAGAAAGTGTGTTGTGTCTTTCAACTAAAGTTAGAAACACCTTTTTACAACCATTTCTCTCATAGAAAAGCAATCTTGGATTAAACACTTTAGTTTATCATCTTTTTAGAACTAGAATCTTCTTTTTCGGGATATTTAGATCTATCTTTACATCAAGGAAGGTTTTGTTGAGCAAGTAGAAGGGAAGCATCAAGAACACAATGAGCTTTCTTTCTCTTTCTCTTTCTCTTTCCTTTCCTTTCCTTTCCTTTTATTTATTTCATTATGAGTAGCTAAATCCCTCATGTTGAGGATTCAATGTTTGTAACTATGTGAACACTCTTTGAAATGATTCAATCTATCTTTATAACCATTGAGTTTGCACTTATGCTTACATTATCTTCATGATGTATGTTGAGTAGGAACTTTTACTCTAATTTACAAGCATGATATTAGTGCATGAAAAGTTGATCTAAATCTTGGTTGAACAACCTTGTGTAGATTTTGCTTGGAACTCTATGAGAGGTTATTTAAGTCTTGACTAACCTAAATCTAGGTTCGAGCAAATTGATAAAAAAGGCATTAGATACTTTTGACCCATCCTCTTAAATATGGATGTACATTGATAGTAATTTGATTATGAAGTTGTTAGTAGCGTTTTACATCATTTTATCCTCAGCATTCTAGAACATTAAACCTATACATTTCTTTTTAAGTCACCAAATTAGTTTAAACATTAGTGAGTTAAGCTAAATTAATTTAGGTACCCTACCATTTCTCGTGGGAACGATACCCTTACTAGTAACCGCTATACTTAACAATGATTCGTACACTTGCGAAGGTTCAATTAGACTCGCGCACTTCATTTCACTTAGGCTTGACGGTCTAGTTAGCAATTAGTTTAGAAGGTACACCACAGAGTGCGTCAATTCACAAGATATGTTCAAGCAAAACTCTAGCAATCAATTAGAGAATAAATTAAAGCCTAATTAGCTTTAAATAAGAAAACAAATGTGCTAATCCTAGATATATTCAACTAAAGAGTTCTTCCACATGAAAAGGCTATTAATCATCTCAATAAGATCAATCAAAGCACAAATAACCCTAAGATATAAGCTAGTCACAATACAACACACAAACAAGTGAGATTCCAGATTTTAGAAAAATCTAGATCACATTCAAGTCTCTAATTAGATAAATATAGCTTACAATTGAAGCTTTACTTCTCAATAGCAATTTTTCAAGTAACATACACTCAAAGAAGAAGAAAACCTAGGGTAATTGAATATTATAAAGCACAAAACTCAAGAGATAAGTGTTAGGTTTTTGAGTCTTGTTGGCATAAATTCTATATTAAAACAATGTTTCACTTGTATTGATTAGTTGTCTTAGATTGTTGATGATTCAAGCTTCAAGGGATATTGGCAACTTATCAAGCAAGATGGAGTCTTCAAGAGGAATAAGCTTCATTGCTCATCAAAGGTATATTTTGACCTCTTTACTCTTACAAGGCTAAGGCACACACACATATTGCATCCATATGTGTCCCTGCATCGTTGTGATAAATTAGTATAACACATTCACACACTTGACATTGTATGATCATGCATTAGACTTAAATTGACAAAATTTATAAATTGTATGTTCTAGGACTATATATAGGAAATGGCATACTTGTGTGTTCATGTGTTTGCTTGTTTGTGTTTTTGTGATATCGGACTTGAATATGTTTTCATATTGTTCCTTATTGAGTTTTGGTTACTCATTCATTAGTTTTTGAGTTCCGAGTTGGAAGTTACGAAACTTTTCGTACACTTACCATGCATTGTCTTCGTCTTCGTGTATCGAGTCAAATTCCTAATTCATAGTCTAATTTTCGTAGTCGTCAATATGTGTGAGAGAGTCACGGTTTGTAATCAGTAAATGGATTTGAATTCAGAGTTCGGAGGCCAGAGAATGGTCAAAAAACGTGAGGAAGAGCGCTCCCCGAGGAGGCGTTGGCTATCTCGGGGAAAAGTCCTCTATGCCTCTAAGATAGCAACGCACCTCCTCGTGGTGGTGAGGTGGCACGTGGCCATTAGTTGCCCAGATCCATCTCACTTTCCCTCTATTTAAATCTCCTTTCCCTCTCACTTTTTCAAACTTGAAGAAGACAAGTGCATAAATTTTCTCTCAACTATCCTATCTTCCAAACACCATATCTCTTTCTCATCCGATTTGAGTGATTCAAGTTGGAGAATTTTCATCTTGATGACTTCTAACATCTCCAAGCAACTTAGGAGTCAATTAATCAAGCATCTTGGTGTTATACACCAAATTTCTTGACAGCCCTTAGTCACACTAGGTAATTGTTAATCCTTTGATTCTCTTCGATTCTAATGCTCAAGGACCTTGGGTCTTCTTCCTATTTTAGTATATGTAGCTTGATCAAATGTTGATAGATGATAGAGTTTCAATTGCAAGCTAGCTGTGCTTAATTAGAAACTTAAATGTGAGTTATGTTTTATTAAAACCTATGTTTTCACATGATTATGAGTTATGTTGTGCTAGTTTGTTATCTAGGGCTTTTTGTGCTTTGTTTGATTCTATTTTCATGATAGATAGCCTTATCATGTGTTAGGACTCATTAGTTGAACAAATATAGGATTAGCACATTTGATTTTATGTTTAGAGCTAATTAGGATTTAATTGATTATAGTGTAAATACATGGTCTAAATATTTGCTAGAATATTCATTTATTATATCTTATGAATCTAGCATGTTTTTGTTTGTTACTAAAATCTTGAATATGTGCTTAATGTATATGATTTATTCAAGTTTTAGTTGCATGAGTAAATCTAGGAATTAAATGTGTTTAGGTGTTTCACATGTTCTAGAATTTATTCATGTTAGTGATTAGACAATTTTGATTTATAAACTCATGTGCTAATGTCTAATTCCCATAGAATGTATTAATCTCATGTTCAATGTGGAGTGCTTGTTTGCATTTGTATTCATTGATCACACTAGGAATTCCTTATAAAAGGCATGAAGTCTTGGTTAGGACAAGTGGCTCGGATAGCTAAGCAAGAAGTCATGGCTATAATCGGGGAGATCAGGATAGCTATATAAGGGAGGCTCTCTAGAGGCAGAAGTGCCTTGGATAGAAAGTTGACTATGATATTGGTAGTCCCGAGATATTGAATAGACACAAAACCCAATAGATAGTTCATGAGTTGATCACTCTTGAGGAATTTCTAATCTATCAATAGTGTTCGGTAGACATAGAGTCCAATAGAGAGTGTTTTCACACTTTTGAGGAATTTCTAATCTATCAATAGGGTTGGGTAGACATAGAGTCCAATAGGGATACCATGAGTTGGTCACTTTTGAGGAATTTCTAATTTATTATCCAATAAATATAATACCCGATGGTTGTGAATTCAACCCATGGATATTTCCTCTTCAAAGTTTTTACCATGTTAAAAAATCTCTTGTGTTAATTCTTCCTATCTCTACCTTTTATATTTGTATATGTGTATGGTTGAATCTTGTTTCATAATCTTCACTTCTAGATCTTTGTAATCAAGATTTTTATAAAATGTGGGATGTAAGCACTCCATTTGATCAAAGTTGTAAATATCATTTTATTTGTACATTGACTTATTTGTATATAATCATATCATGATTAGTACTTGTACATATTGGATATAATTGTGAATACAAGTATTTATTTTTTTTTTAGTTTTAATATAATTCCTTCACTTGCATCTTGTAGACTTGATTGACAATGATTTATTGAAAATGCTTTTCAATAGTCTACATATGTATTATATGGTAAAAGTGTTGTGATTCAAGCTATCTAGAGGGATAAACTCTTGTTTGTTTTCATGGGATTGAAAAAGGTATAAAAACCTATTCACCCCCCCCCCCTTCTAGGTTAGCTTCAGGTAATTTAATCGTGTTTGTATATTTCAATTGGTATCAGAGTAGGTTGTTAGAAGGAAATTAATGAGATCTAGGATACACTCATAGTTGATTGCAAGGTTTTTGGAGTCGTGGTCCTTCAAGAAGAGGCAATGTCCAAATGAGCTTCAAACTATAGACCTCCGCTACTCAAATAGCATAACTATGGTTTTTGGAAACTCCGGATGAAAGCCTACATCCGTTCCATTGACGAGAGGGCATGGATGATGGTAGAAGAGGGTTACAACTCTCCTAATAAGATGCTTGAAGATGGATCTATAGTTTCTAAGCCTAGAAGTGAATGGACAGCAAATGAATTTGAGTTGACAAAGTGGCATCATCGGGCGATGAATGCTATCTTTGGAGGAGTGAATAGTAGGCAATTTTCCTATATCCAAAATCTAGAGACCGCTAAGGAAGCATGAGATGCTCTCTAAGTTACTAATGAGGGAACTAAGCTGGTTAGGAAGTCAAGGCTTCAAATGCTTACATCACAATTTGAGAATTTGCAAATGAGTGAAAAGGATAAGTTTGAAGACTTCCAATTCAAGCTTCTAAACATATACAACCATTGTCAAGCACTTGTTGTACCAATCTCCGGAGAGCACCTTAATTGGAAGATCTTAAGATCTTTACCCAAACGGTTCAAGGCTAAGGTGACAACTATTGAAGAAAGCAAAGATGTTAATAGCATGAGCATCGACGAATTGCTTGGATCACTTCAAACTTATAAGGCAAGCTTGAAACCAAAAGTCAAGAGCAAGGGAATAGCTCTCAAGGCCTTCAATGAAGATAGTGAAGATGATGATGAGGAGATTGCACTCTTGGTTAGGAATTTTAGGAAGTTTATGAGAATAGTTGATCTAAGTGATGCAAATGATGCAAACACATGAAACAAAGAATATATTATCAATACTTCCTATGGAAACTAGAAATAATCAATGAGCACACAATGTTTATTTTTCTAGTTTATAATCCTAAACATGACACCACACAAAATGATGCATGAGAATATGAAATGTATGGATTAGGTACACTCCATGAAGATCTAGACATAGGCAACAAAGTTCACAAAACAAGGTTGTCTAGATCTTACACATGAATATGAAATCAAGAGCATGCCAAATCACCAAACACACTTTAATCTTAGATTGTATTCATGCAACTAAAGCTTGACATTAATTATGATCATGAAGCACATATTCAAGATTTTAGAACTAAAACTAAAATGCTAGAGATATGAGATATGATCTACAAAAACCTCTAGTAATCAATTAGAGCACATATTCATAAATCAATCAAATGAATCCTACAAGGCTCTAAATATATAACAACTTAAGCTATTCATAAATATGTTCAATCAAAGGCACATAGCACATTTAGGAACTATTAATCATTCAAATATTCTCAATCAAAGGTCAAATAGTCTTAGATACAAAGCTAATCACAATACAACACACAAGCATATGAAAACATAGGTTTTAAGAAAAACATAACTCACATTCAAGTTTCTATTAAACATAATTAGCTTTTAATTGAAGCTTTAAATCCTAATAGCATTTGTTCAAGTAACATACATATATAGATGAAGAAATCCTAAGGTAATTGAAGATTATTAAGCACAAAACACAAAGGATTAAACAATCACCTTGAATCAAAAGTGAAGCCAGTGTTGAACCAACACAAAACTTGAACAAAAGACCTCAAGGTTGCTTGGAGAAGATAGAGGACTTCAATACAAAGATTTTTCAACTTGAATCATTTAAATCGGATGAAAGATGGGAGAGATATGGTGTTTGAAAGTTGAGAAAATCGTGAGAGAAAATTCTGCACACTTTTCCTTCTTCTTCTTAAAATGAAAAGAGAGAAAGAGGGAATATTTAAAGAAGAATGAGAGGGAAAGTGAGAAAAATGAGTGGGAGCCACGAGCTGCCAAGAAGGCTAGCCATGTGGGCACCCCGTGGAGGCTCGTGGCCACCACAAAGGCATAGGGCTGTCCTTCCCGTGGTGGCCATGCACCTCCATGGGAAGGAGCCTTTGTGGCCCCTTTCCACTTTGCTTCTCTCCTTCGCATATCTCTAGCGTTCTTCGACTATTCTCAGGTCTCCGAACTCTGAATTCGAATTAGTTTTTGGATTACAAACCGTAACTCTCTTACACACAAGGAAGACTACGAAACTTTGACCAAAAGCTTGGAACATGACTCGATACACAAGGACGAACACTAAGGACGATAAAAAGCACGAAAAGTTTTCTAACTTCCAACTCGGAATTCGAAAACTAATGTATGAGTAACCAAAATATTCGAAACTCAATATAGAACAATATGAGAACACGTTCAAGTCCAATACCAATAAAACACAAACAAATAAATACAAGATCACACAAGTTTACAATCTCATAGAGATAGTCCTAGTATATGCAACTTTACAATGTTTGTCAAATTAAGTCTAATGCATGTGCATAATTCAACAATTGTGTGAATATGTTATACCAATTTAGCACTACGATGAAAGGACACACAAGTATGCAATGTGTGTGTGCGATTAAACCTTGCAAGATGAAATATGTCTTAATATACCTTTGATGACAATAATGCTTTCTCCTCTTGAAGGCTTCACTTTGTTTGAAGAGTTGTCCAAGTTCCTTGAAGTCTAATTAACCGTAAAATCTAGACAATTAAACAATACAAAAGAAGTGTCGTTTTAATATAAAATAGTGCCAACTAGACTCAAAATCCTAACACTGGGTCTAACATGAAGTGGACAAAAAAAAATTTAATGAGATTTTTAGTTTTGAAAGAAATGAGAAATTTAATGTTAATATTGGAATACGTAGTCTAAAGTTCAATAAAAAAATAATTTACACAAAAAAAAAGTTCAATAAAAAAACTGACACAATACAAAGGGAGTCTAATTTTTTTTTTTGAATAAAAGACTGAATGTTATATTTTAGAGTTGCGATATTTTCACCATTCTAAAATTGTATGTACACTCTAAATTTAATTATTTTTAAGGTTTCAACAAACCCTTAAATTAAATTATTAATATTTTAATTAAAAGATATAATAATTTTTTATAACTATTTACTATTTGGAATTTTTAACTAACTAAACCAAATTAAATAAAAATAATCAAGATAAACTAAAATCAAAATCAAAAAGTGAGAGAATTCGGTAACCTTCTCCCAAGTCTAAAAAGATGGTGGAGACCAACATAAAGGTGAGTATGAAAACGAAATTCTGTTGTCGTCATATTCTCCGTCTGATCAAAGAGCGAATTTTCAAGTTGCTCGTTTCTAATAGTTGCCTTGACAGCACCTCTAGGTTGCAGTCCAAATTTTTAGGATAGGATCTCTTGCTTAATTCAATAAACATCTTTGTTTCAAAGAAAACAAAAATCAATAAATATCTTGTAAACAGTATAAGAAAAGCTAGCGGAGCTTCTTGAGGCATGCCTCCTAGCAAATTTAGGAGAAGGTGCTATGAACAAACCAACTTTTCAGCTTTTGGATCAAAATCTAAGGGCTGTTGGAGAGAGAATACACAAAAGTTATTGGATTTTGATCCAAAGGTTGAAAAATTGATTTGTACATAGTGATATGTCTGGGGTTTGTTGGTGAGAAGCTATTTATAGATAGTTGTGGTTCTCTAGTAACGACGTACTGAAATTATGAGTTAAAAACGTCTAACCACAGCTACACATTCATATTGGATGCGGGTATTTGTTAATATGGGGTTATGGGCCCACTGTGAATATGTAGCTGTGGTTTGACATCCTGATATTATAAAGTCAAAACAGTCTTGATTAGAGAAGTATTATATATATATATATATATATATATATGTAACTAACTTTTTAGTTGCCCAATGTATGTTTTAGTTATTCAATACTTTTTGCAAACAAATTTAATTGTCTTCTGGCATCTAAACACATTTAGTAGAGGAAAAAATTACGCTCAACTGGGAAGAACCACACATCTACTCGATACATCTCCACATCACCTAGGCCTATCCATTACTTAACTCAATATAAATTAAATTTTTACATTTTCGAAGTGTTGAACCAAAGAATTTGGAAATAGATAATGTTACTGCTACAACTTCATATCTAATACAATTTACATACTTTTTATACAATTTACTTACTTTTTATATATAAACTACTGATATTATATACTATTTTAATTAAACCTATGTTTTGAATACTATTGAGATATTGTTTTTGAAATTAATATTTTATTAATAAATTCTCATTATATCTTATTAAAAAAAAAAAAAAATTTCTTTCTTCTATCTTATAAGAAAGTAAGACTCTTTTTGTACTATTTTGCTTCAACTTCATTTTGAATAGAAAATGCATATTAATATATTAACTGTTATTCTTAATTTTTTATTTTATTTTAAAAAAAGCCTATTGATTATTTTTTATAATCAACATTTTACTGAAAAATGAATAAGTTTTATTAATTAATAATTTAAACACATTTCAGTAATATTTAAATTACCTGTCAAAAAAGGATGAATTAACGACATCAATTGTCATTGTCGAAAATAGTTCGTCAGTAATAGACTTTTTTTTTTTTTTAATTTTTTTAGTGAGATTCCTTTTACAACTAAGCATGTAGTTATTAATTCCTTATAGTTGGTCTTGCAAGGTATACTTTGAAGTGAAAGAATATCATCAGAAATTATTTTTGTTTGTGTCAACTACAAAATAATAGTCACATAAAGAATTATTGCTCGACTAAAATTGTAGTTACTAAAAATAAATACGTACTAGTCTAAAAAAAATATGCATTAGGAGGGAAACATAGGCGCCAAAAAATTAATTCGTGACTAAATGTGACATAATCACCAAACACAATTTTCCTTGGCTATATATTTAGTCACAAATCACAAAAACAATTAGTAGTGAAATGAATTGGATCTATGATTTATCTTT
This sequence comes from Acer negundo, assembly GCA_035582765.1. Taxonomy (NCBI): domain Eukaryota; kingdom Viridiplantae; phylum Streptophyta; class Magnoliopsida; order Sapindales; family Sapindaceae; genus Acer; species Acer negundo. The sequence continues at coordinate 16,131,619 of CM069233.1, forward strand.
CTTGTCACTATCATGCTATAATGGTTGTAAAAAACAACATTATGTAATTATCTATGATATAGTCATCGAAAGTTAGTTACTGAATATATATTTTTTGCGATTAAATTAGACATAGTCGATAAATAAATTATTCAGTGACTAAATCCTTAGTCATAGATCCTAAGAATCTGGTAGCAGAAGAAATTGAATACATGAAGTGCATGTTTTCGACTAATATTTTATTATGGCTGCCGAAAGTGACATTCAGTGACCATTTATTATATTGTGATAAAAAAGTTAGTCACCAAATATTAGTTTTCCTGTAGTATATAAATATATATATGGGTCGGTCTGTAAAACACCGGTGTACCATACACCTTTAACAAATTTATATGTAATCATGACTTTTTTCGCATGATCACATCAATTCATACATAATCACATACAACTCACATACGACCACATTAAAATTTAAGTCTTATTTTGTCATGATTACATATATGTAACTTATATGCGATAATATTATACACATCCTACTCACATATGATCACATGCAACAATATCCTGGTGCATCATACACCGGTGTTCTATAGATTGTGCTATATATATATAATTTTGTTATTTATAATATTTGTCTATAATTAAATGAAATAGCATAGTTGGTAATGTGTGGGGTTTACTTACAAGATTTCAGGTTTTAACAAATTTTTATGGGGTATACAAATAAAAAGGGGTGCACATACGGTTTTTTATTTTTTTATTTTTTTTATTTTATAAATATGTGATATGTGACTCTATATTCTAAGATAAGGTCTAGAGTTTAATGAAAAATTGGCCCAACATCGAGGGGATCCAAATTTTATAATTTCTTTAAAATAAAATTATGAGTACAAACTAATGGGTCCCCATTTTAGATTTTCGATCTGGGCGTCTAGAAAGTCAGGGCCGACCTTGGACTCATCCAGACGTATCAAAATATATCCTTTAGAATTTTATTATTTATAATAGAATATTAAAGTTATTATGAAAGAAAAATACATAACAAATGGGGTTTATAACCCCATGAAATGTTTAATTTGTACACATGTAATCATGCATACTACATATATATTTTGCATCTACTAGCTATTTTTCAATGTCGATTGATGCAAGGCCTCTTCCAGCTGCCATACCAATATAATTTCTGGAATCGCCATGTTTATTTTTCTTTTGTGACTCAGCATCAACCGAATATTCATCTTCTTCCTCCCTAGTGATCAATGTTGAATACTCAACTTTTTTATCGAAAACATAATCCAAAACCAAGTAAAAAGATACCAAAAAAATGCTGATTCCAACCGAGAACCAGCAGAATTGAAGGTTCACCAATGATTTAGCTCTATGTAGAGCTGCTTCTCCATGGCACCTAACCACTTGGTGACCCTCTTCAAAGTTGATGAAGCAACCTTTTGGTATGAATTCCGGGGTCCAAAGCATGTAGCCCATGACAATGAACCAAACACCTTGGAACAATATACTAGCTGACCTAACAAAGCCAACCAAGAAACTTTTAGGGTGACGGATTGATATAAGTGTTGTGGTCAAGGAAACAAGAATGACAAATTGTAAAAGCAAGTGGTACTGGCCTTCAATACCCATGTGATCAGCTGAGTGAAGGTGGAAGAGAAGAAGTTCATGTGCAAAGGCCATGGATCCAATGAACAGAGTTAGGCCATGCTGAATTTTCGAGCTGCTGATGATTTGATCGAGAAGTATAGCAAAAGCTGCATAAGTGAAGAAGGTTAGTGAAATTGTGGCATGCTCGAAGTTGTGGAGATGGTTTGAGGGGATGGTTCCATCTAGGTCTAAAGGTTGGTGTCTTTTCGGGCCAACGAAAAGTTCCATGGCTATGGAGATAGAGCTTCCTACCATGATCAAGGACAGCTCCAAGTACCTTATTTTCGGGGCGGGAAACCATGAAAATGGAGAGTATGAATTGGGGTGAAGAGAATGAAGCTTTATTTGATTAAAAAGATGCCATAAACCAAGCGCAATGAAGGCTATGCCCGGTAATACATGCCCTATTAGACTACCCATATGAAAATATATATATATATATATATATATATTAAAAAAGCTCTCGTGCCTTGCTTTGATTGATTTGTAGTGAAATTCCTTATAGGGAATTTAAGATGGGGTAATTTTTCTTTAAGAGAAAGAAGAATTGGGTGAGCCAAAATGTGAGGGGAAAGGGGGGATTTTAAAAGGGGTTTGGATGTTGAAATGTGGTAAGGATCAGTCTAGTTATAAGCATCAATAACAAGGTTTCAATGGTTGGAGACTTGGAGTACTTGTTTTATGGTGTCTTGAAGAAAAAGATTGAAATAGTAAGCTGCTTTTGAGAAATAAAGGAAATTCATATTCAATCTAATAGTCTTTTACTCCTTAATAAGAACAATTATTGATTTTAGTAAAACTAGTTCCTCAGCTATATATCAAACATTATATCGGTCATCTGCTTCTATTGAACCAGTATTTATGAGTCTTGATTTTTAAAACCGGCCAGGATGATTCTTAGAAGATAAGTTTTGTTCAATTCAAGTTCTGCATGCTAATTGGCCCTTTTTGGTTAAGAAAATGGATACCTCTCATGGCTAGTTATGTGTTACACAACCATAAATCATATTATGAAAGTTAGGCATTTTCAAGCTAACTAGGTTTGGTGTCACGTGACATGCAAGTGCTTAGATTTTAATTTATTGACATTTGATATATATTTTTTATACCATAGTTTTTTAATTTAAATGTTCAATCGAAGATCAATTTTCGCGCAAGTAGTTTATCATACATGTGCTAAATATAAATATCTATATAATTACTATAAAATGGTAAATTATTCCATATATTTCTATGTACAGGGTGACACTCTTTTTCAAGTCAATGCATTTTCAACTTAGGAGTAGATATAAATTATTTTCTATTTGTTACGAAATCATAAAAGAAAAAATAAATAAATTCTATTCCGATATATATGTAACAAATTATAAAATTTTTGATAATTTTTTACAATGACATAACTACCCTTTATTATTAATAGGGAACACACTTTTTCTATGTAAATCTAACAAATATCAAGGTTAGGAAAGTCTTTTACTTACACTACAAATTCAATTGAAGCTATAATTCCAAATCTAAGCCTAACATCAATGGATGATTTATTGTAGCTTAATCTGCTTAATTAATTACTCATCAATTATGGTTTTCTCTGGTCTTATCTTGTTTTTAACATTAGGAAGAAACATCACCTAGCCAGCATTTTCACATGCAAATCATATATGAGTATCAATTAAAGTTCAGGTATTTTCAATTTTTCATACATATACACTATTCAAGTTGAATATTCTAATTATATTTATTGTATCGTACTGAAAAATAATATATACATGCTATTTTAAAGTTACTATTGGAATATAAATGAAATTATTTGATTAAATCAGTTTATTAATTTTCCCAGATTGATGTGAATATTAGATAATAGCTAGCCATCTATACTTCTTGGCTAAGAAAAATTGAAAAGGAATTTTGCATTTGAAGTAAATTCCGATTAAAACATCACATCAATAATTTGAGTGATTATTAATTAAGATTTTTGCTAAGATATATAATAATGTTAATCTCTGTAGTTTCTGTATGGTTTCAACAACTACTTACTTACGTAATTTGTTTTTATGATTTTCTTTTGCCTCATTTAATTTGGTGCATTACGCATTAACAAATACTAAATGCCTCTTGAATGTTATAGTAACAAGCCTCTAGGTAGAAATCAATTAATGGTGTGTTGTGTTTAATTACGTACTAATCGTTTTTGTTAACTTTCATATACTTCATGAGTACATAACAATAAAAACGACATGTTTGTACTAGCTAGCAATGATGGAAATCAATGCTTCTTTACAAAGGAAAAAAGATGGAACATGAGAAGGAACGAGTAATTCATGTATGAATAATGTATCGATTTGATTGAGAGTTGTACTCTAATGTGAATGGTAGGATGTGTACGTTTCTCAATTTAAATATCAAAACTCAAGTACTGTTGCATATACGAGATAAAATTCTAAAGTTGACAGGATCGAATTGTCACCTCAATCTATTGGATATATCTAATCACCGAAAATTATTCTACATCCGACTTCAGAGTTACGATACTCTCCTTAACCTTGTAGTTCAAATGATTAGTCTAAGAAAAATGTGTTTTTACTATTGTACTAGCTGGCAATAATGAAATCAATATTTCTACCGAAAGGAAAAATGATGTAATGTGAGAAGGAACGAGTAATTCAATATTTCACACCAAAAGCGTATAAATAGCGCTTTGATTTAGAGTTGTACTTATGGATGTTGATATGTATTTTTTCTCCATTTAATTGTCAAAACTCAACTGTTGGTTGTTTCTTTCAATTGACGTTAAATTACTTCTTTTTTAAGTTAGTTTCTTTGTCGTTAGGTAACATACGGAAAATTAACTCACCTCAATCTATTGGATCTATCTAACAACTAAAAATTTAATATTTGGACTTCAAATAAGCGTCTAAAGAAACAAAAACGAATGTGTTTGCACTAGCAATGAAATTATGTAAGGATTCCTTCTTTACAAAGGAATTAAAAATGAACAAATATATAATTCAACATTTTACACAAAAGATGTACAAATTGATAGAGCTATTCTCCAATGCATATGTTTAGATTTATTATTTCTTAAATTGGAATGTCTAAACTATCGAACTATTAAATCTATTTTACTTTTTTTTTTTTTGAATAATTTTTGGTTGAGTTTCGAAGTCTACATAATTTTATTAAAAAAAAAAATCTTATTGATATGTTGAAAACATCTACTCACTGAAAATTCAATTTAAAAATAAATATTAAAATACAGATAAATCCTGATGACTTGTGATTATATTGGTCAGATACTCATGATTTCATGAATTAATTAGTTACTTTATATATATATATATATATATATATATAATAAATGCTCCAAGGCAATATTAGGAATATAAAGTATAAACAATTAATTTCAGTTTCCAATTTATGTAAAATAATGATTAAATACAAGATTACATACTAAATAATAATATAGACCTTATGTCAATATATATATATATATATATATAGACCTGAAATTAGATAAGAGGAGGTTGACCCACACCAACACCATGAGATTGTGGGTTCGAGTCTGTACCTCTTTTTAAATTATTGTAATATTTTTTTATTTTAAAAAATAGACCTGAAATTTACAAAACAGAACAAAATAGCCAACATTAATTTATAGCTTCCAAATAAAGTAACACAGACAAGAACAAGAACAAAAATCTCATGCATGCAATAACCTGGAAGTTTCATGAATAAAAATGAAGTATAGTATAACAAATCAAAATCAATCACGATAGGAACACAAGAATATTAATTCCAGATTGTTAGCGATTATCGCTACGTATAGCCACAAATAAACAATAGGAAGGAAAAATAAGATGGAAGAAAATAAAGCAATCAATCCAATTACAATACAATGATTTTATGTGGAAAACCTAGGAGGGAAAAACCACGGCCGTCAGGATAACAAGAGAAAGTTCTACTATGTAATAAATTTTTACAACCTTACACTCAAGATTCTCTCTCTAAAATACCCCAAACCCGATTACACCAAATGCCCACTTTGAGATCTCCCTAGTCTTTTACTATTTGCTCCACACATAATAACCTAGTTATTATGGTCTATTTATATGAGTTACAAAGAATTTAAACGTATAAAGAAATCTATCTTCTATACATACAAGACTCACTTGTTCCACATAAATACTATTTCCTTTTATGACAAGTCTTCTTGTAAAGAGAAATCTTTTTTCATCAAGTATAAGAACTTCCAGAAACAACATACTTCCTTTTCCACAAATATTTCTCGATTCAACGCATGATTGTGGTTAACTACGATTCGAGTTGCGGTTGCCCACCTACTTCCTAAACAGTGTTAAAGTCACCTAAAATTACATCGCTCAGAAAACCGAGATTCATACGTTGCATCACTCAAAACCGCTGTCATTATTGTTGTCAAACCTATAGCAATAATCTCTGATGTTGAACCGCTGTTTGTGCCACTGTGCAATTGCACAACGTAAATCACTGGAAGAGGACTGTTGTCCCTGCCGCTGTGTGATGAGGTCGTTTGTGTGCTCAACAAAATACTCTTTTATGTTCTTTTGAAAATTATGTTTTAGCCACTTAAAAATCCTTTTATATGTTAATTCTTAGGAAGTGGTAAGCAAGATTCGTTCCATAGGGAAATGGAGTAATACGTTAGATTGATTGACTAATCTATTTTACAATAAGATAAATCATAATGAATGGATAGTTGTGTGGTTTAACAAACCACCAAAAGTGCAATTAAAATAAACATACAAAAATGGTAGGAAAAATAGAAGACTCAACAATCTTAATAGGAGGGATGATGTAAACAAATAGAGTATATACTAGGGAATTGATGGAGTCACAAGTGTCATGGGTAATGCTCTTCAAAGCTTCATTAATGACCAAGTCTCATAGTTATTAACCATTTGTTTCATATAGTGTGTTTAGGCCATTTTTATGGATACTAAACATCTTCCCACCTCAATGCCTAACCGATTAAGGAAAAGGGGTCAAGGTGGGATTAGTTTGGTACAAATCAATGGTTTAGATTAGTGGGGTTGATATATCCACCACTAATCTATCTTATTCACTAAGTTCCTCAACCAATCAAGGGTGTCAATCCAAGATTGGTTTCATAATAAATTATCCCACACAATAATATGATCTACTAGTGATATACAATGCAAATCACAAAATGTATAAAATCTAAATATTAAGTGAATAGAAAACAAATAGAGATTTAATTACATATAGCTTATGCAAAAACCCAAAACAAATGTTTCTCACATCTATGGCCTAGATTAGGAGTTTAATTACACATAGTTACAAATCAAATGAATAGGAGGTAATAGTTAAGGAAACCACCCTTAGGCCTCCTTTAGTGCTTGCTCATTCCCTTCCTTTATTGCTCCTAGTGTCAAGAATGGTAGAAGAGGATGTGTCTAGATATGTGGGTGTCTAATGGTGAGTGACAAAGGTATTGAAATGTAGAGAATGGTAAGAGAGGAATGGTTGAGTGAAGTAATCAAGATATTGGTGTTGAGGTTTTAGATGGAAAAGATAGTTCAAGTTTAGAGAATGGAGGAAATTGAGAGGGTGATGTAGGAAGAGAAACTAGGTCTAATGCTATATAAAAATAAATTGCTTTCTAAATGCTTGGATCCCTTTCAAGTTGGAAGAGAATGATATATATAGTCACACTCAGAAGTGTACTGATAACTACTTGAAAATCTGATGTGGAATGATGTCGCCACTTGTGTGGCCATTGGCGACATCATGGCGACAAATGGTTGCTCATTCTAAGATGCACATGTCACCACTTTTTTTATATTTTTTGCCAAACATGCAAGAGGCGACAATGAAGAAATTGAGATGTCGCCACTTTGTCATCATGGCGACACAAAGTGGCGACAACACCTAGTGCTTGAAGCTTCATTTTCTGTTGCCACTTTGTGCCATGGCGACACAAAGTGGTAACCACACCTGGTGCTTTTAATTTTGAGAAATGCAATTGTCGCCACTTATGCCATCATGTCGCCAATGGTGATACATCTTCATCAAGGTGGCGAAAATACCTTGTTTTGCTAAATTAAGCTCTTTTTGCACCAAAGTCTTAACCTTCTTCACAAATGCCCCTAAAGTCTAATTAAACCTAAAACACTTGATTTTGCAACATTAAATACGGGGAAATGCCCGAGAATCAAGTAAAAAGAGTCGGGAATGAGGGCCAAAATCATACCAATTTTGGCTTGATCACTATGCAATACACAATGCAAGGCACAACGCTCCTTAGACCGCTATCTGATGCACAACACTAGGGACAACGCCTTTCACTTGTTTCAGTTCTTCAAGGCCTTCACGCCTCCCTCAAACATGATCTCATACTTCTAAATGTTTCCCATGTCTCCAAGAAGTATTTCCATTGGTTGAATCCTATTTGGTAACCATTGGATATTCAAACCATATCTAACAATCCTCTCTTATATTTAGAATTCCTAAAAAACTCCATCCTCAGCTACGACTCTCAAACTGAGAATCAACATACCCACCACGAGGTATAACCACTTAAGAACACCTGCTCTAAGATTTCACTTGCATATGTCTAAATTAACTGCTGAAATTGTGGTGCAACTTTTCATGTTAGGATTTCCAGGGAGTACGTCAGCCATCAACATCCTTGTCCAACACATACCTTGCATCACTTTCCTAATCAATGCTTGTGTGCAACTGTGGACCCGCTATCAGAATACATTCTCTTCCATGGAAACTAGGGGTCATGCACTACTATAAAAAACACAAAAGAAATCGGTTTTTAAAATTTTTAAAACCAATGTCTTTTTGAGTGTTTTAGAAAATACGTGCAAAAGACATCGGTTTTTAACCGATGTAATAACAAGGAAAAGAAATCGGTTTTTGTTAAAACCGATTTAAAAACCCTTATGTAAAATTGATATATTTCAAAAATTAATCCTATCGTCGCCGGCCCGCTCCACCGTCCGACAACCGCCGGTCAACCCCACCTCTAATATTAATGAGGATTAATTGTCAATATAGGGAGTTGAACTTGCAACCTCAAAGTCAAAATGGTAAGTCTTTACCGCCTAACTACAATATTGAATGTGTTAACAATTGCAAAATATTTATATATAACCTATATCAGTTGTTAAAAATTAATAAAAAATAAAAAAAAATAAAAATAAAAATAAAAAAATAAAAAAATAAAAACTTGTTTGATAAATTTAAATTTACTCAACTAATCAAAATTCTAATTTCTACTACAAATATATATATATATATATATATATATATTAAATAAATATTTTTTGTGGGTTTATTTTTCATTTCATTTTTTATTGTGTGGTTTTGTGTTCTGTTGGAGATATTTTTGTGCAAATTTTTTCCTTAAAACTGCATCTTTTAGAAATGAAATAAATTTTTTGTCCACATTGGATTCTTTGATTTTTTTGATACAAATCCAACGGTATAAAGAATGTAAAATTTTGGGCAGTATTTTGAAAGTTATGATCAATTATTCAGTCAAATGAGATAAACTATTGGAGATATTTTTGTGCAAACGTTTTCCTTAAAACTGTATCTTTCGGCAATGAAATAATTTTTTTTTTTTCCATATTGGATTCTTTGATTGTTTGATACAAATCCAACGGTATAAATAACGTAAAATTCTGGACGGTAGTTTGAAAGTTATAATCAATTATTCAGTCAAAGGTCAAAAGCGATTGGGGATATTTTTATGCAAAATTTTTCCTCAAAACTATATCTGTTGGCAACGAAATAAATTTTTTGGTCCATGTTGGATTCTTCGATTTTTCGATACAAATCCAACGGCATAAAGAACGTAAAATTCCGGATGGTATTTTGAAAGTTATGATCAATTATTCAGTCAAAGGTCAGAAGCGATTGGAGATATTTTTGTGCAAACTTTTTCCTAAAACTGTATCTTTTGACAATGAAATAAATTTTTTTTGTCTCTTTTGGATTCTTCAATTTTTCAATAAAAATCCAACGGTATAAAAAACGTAAAATTTTAGTCGGTATTTTGAAAGTTATGATCAATTATTCAGTCAAAGGTTAGAAGCGATTGAAGATATTTTTGTGCAAACGTTTTCTTTAAAACTGAATCTTTTGGAAATGAAATAAATTTTTTTGTCCAATTCTGATTCTTTGATTTTTCGATACAAATCCAATGGTATAAAGAACGTAAAATACCGGGCAGTATTTTGACAGTTATGATCAATTATTCAGTCAAATGTCAAAAGCGATTGGAGATATTTTTGTGCAAAAGTTTTCCTTAAAACTGTATCTTTTGGAAACGAAATAAATTTTTTTGTCCATGTTGGATTCTTTGATTTTTCGATACGAATCCAACAGTATAAAGAACATAAAATTCCGGGGGGTATTTTGAAAGTTATGATCAATTATAAAGGTCAGAAGAGATTCGCGAATCCGCGAGTAAGCTGTTTTCATCACTCATTTTCATACTTTTCCAAATTGATTGTTGGAATATTTTCTGATTGAAAAGTGTTTGTTTGCATGCCTACTTTCTTATGTCAAAATTTGAGCAAATAACGTTGAGTATTTTTAGAGATGCGTACTTGAATGTGGACATAGGTTATATTTGCATTGTAGAATTTTGCTTTTGAATCCACATCGGTTTTTATAAAAAACCGATGTCTAAACTCTTTTTGTAACTTCGGTTTTTATATAAACCGTTGTCTTTTGAACGTAAAATTTAAGACATCGGTTTTATAAAAACCGATGTCTAAACTTTTTTTTTTTTAATATCGGTTTTCCTAAAAATCGATGTCTTTTGAAAATCCAATATTTAAGACATTGATTTTTATAAAAACCGATTTCTAAATTTTTTTTTTTTAAAATCGGTTACATAAAAACTGATTTAATCAAGTGATTTTTGTTAACAATTTTGTAGTAGTGTGCCATGAGGATGTTCATGCCCTTTTAGAGGGCATCGTTTTAGTCATTGATGGGAAAGATTTTCGTCGTTAGAAAACTATCCGTTAAAACAATTTATAAAACCTATGCGATGCGTTCACAAGTGTAAATACAAGTAAAGCGGTAAGCACGAGTGTCGTCCACTAAGATCAGGGTAGCGGTGATAAGATTAGGATTAATAGAACTAGTGAGCATAAAAGTAAAGTATATGGTAGGTGAAAATATAATATAAACTAAACTAAGAATGCAATTAAATGGGATGTTAATGGAGTGATGAATGTATGAAGATGGAATTACGGAGTTGATGGACTCGTAAGTGAATATTGGGGTTATTGCAACAAACTCTTAACTAAGTATATTATGACAAATGTAACCAACCTAGGGTGTATAGTGTTGGCTATGTACCAGTAGCAAGGGGTTAACCGAGGGTGTATAGCGAAAACCCCCTGCTAGCGATTAATCTCTCCCAAAGAAACCAACAGTAGCTAGTTGCTCAATTGGAATTCTAACCATGAAGCTCATCTTTCTAACTATGGCTCGACCTATTTCTAACGTAGCCATCATAGGGTGTATAGTGATGACTTCCAATTTCCTCACAAGTGGCTGCCCTATGGTGTATAGCGGAGGCCACCCATTTGAGATTGGATGAAGCTCAAGGTTATTCAACCAGATTTTACTCGAAGGTTAGTTCTCGTAAAATCGCTAAAGTAGCCAACCTAGAGTGTATAGTGAAGACTTCTAATCCTCTCTCAAATGCTGACCTAGGGTGTATAGTGTCGATCACCCGTTCGAGATTAGATTAAGAATGCGGTTGTTAAGTTGGGATTCCGGAAATCCCATCCATTCAATAAGCAATAAAGATTCCAAATTAACATGTTAAGAGGGTATATCCCAACAAATCAATAATGAAATCATTCAAAGCAAAGAACAAAACATAGAGATAGATATATAGATCAAACATAGAGTTTATTTACAAATGCCCAAAATCCATCAAACAAATAACATCAACCCCATAGTGGGGTATTTTAGCTACTCATGTTCATTACAACAAATACAAAACTAAGAGAGAGATTGAGAGGAAACCCTTGAAGAGCTCTCTTCCTTGAAGCTTGAATCTAAGTCTCCTAGTTGCCTTTGAGTTGAGTAGAGATGGTTTGGATGAGAGAGAGAATGTTCTAAGACCTAAGATTAGCTAAGTTACAGAATATATATGTGTGGTGGGATGTATGGAGGATCTTTTGGTTGAATGACATAAGGTTGTATTTATAGGGGATGCAAAAATAGGTCACTTAAGCTTGAAAACAGAAGCTATCGCGCACAGATTGCGGGTGGAGTGCGGTTGAATGACCCGCACTTGACCCATTAGGTGCAAATTCCATATTTTGGAGCGCGGGTGGAGTGTGGTTGGATTACCTGCACTTTAATGTTAGGTGCACTTTCTGCTTCTCTGTTATTGGCAACAGTGCGAGTGTAGGGCAGTTGGATAACCCGCATTTAACCCGCATTTAACCCGCACTTGACTCGTACTTTATCTTGGCTGCAGGTATCAGGTCCCAGCTATGGGTAGTAGTGAGGTTGGAGTGCGGTTGCGACCCACACTAACCCGCACTCTTAGAGATGCTGATGACCGTTTGTCTTTTCTTCAGCCACTTTTGGCCCCTTTTTTGCCAGAACTCCCGCAACACGCTTCTGACACCAGAATTACATTTATTGCCTGCAATCAGCACCAACGAGCCTATTAGACCGAAAATATACAGTAAATACACATAAGAACAAGACAAAGAAATAGGAAATGAGGGCCGAAATATGCAACAATTTAGGCACGATTAAACACCCCCAAACCAAACATTTGCTCGTCCTGGAGCAAAACACAAAATAAAACAAATAAGACACAACAATAAAATGACTCGATCTAAAATTTTCCTAGACACCAGCAAAGACAAAACAAAAAGCCGCATTTCCAACTAGTGGTGTGATACAATGGAGTGAGATAGAGAGAAGAAGACACATGCAAAATGTTCTAAGGCAATTTAAAGGCACTTAAGGGTGTTAGGATTATGCTCAATAGCAAGAGTGTAATGTTGTAATTAACAATCTTTTTCATATTAATAAAGAAATTTCTGGTTTAAACAAATCGTATAGCATTTATAGTTTATATTATAATTGTCAAAGTAAATAATCATAAGGTCTAAAGACTATGGGAAAAGAAGAATTGTTCGTACATCTGGATATGTATGTGGTAGACACAATTCTTTAGTTAGTCTTGAATAATGTTCACAACTTAAGTTAAAGGTTGGGCACCTTTATCTTGTTAAAGTTGTAGAATTCTTTTGCTAGCATTTGAGTGGGATCAAATGAGATATGATGAGTCTAAAATCATCGGAGTGTCTTCGAGCAAAAGGATCTAGTGCACTGGGTGCATTGAACTGGATCACAATGAAAAGCTTTATCTAGAACCGTCAATAGATAATAGTCTTTTCATTATCAGGACAATCGGAGGGTCTATCTTAATCCTGAGATAAATGATGGACTTATGGTTGCAAGCGATATCATTTGAGTTATCAATGAGTACGATTATATCGCATAGTCTATCCTCGATAGTTTGGTGATATTCATTTGTTAATCGATAGAGGACTTCATTTATAGATATGGACATCGTGGCTCCATTTAATTAAATGAGAATATAATATCATCATATGGATGTTTTGAGGTAATTGGATATTAAATCTCAACGTTGAGTTTTCGATAGTGTCTATTGAAAACATGGCTTCTGGACAAGTCAAAATATCCAAGTTCAAAACGTGGTCATATGAGTAAATATGGTAACTTGGAGAGTTATAGGCGGTCTATGAACTCTTGGCGATTACTGATATTAATCACGAGGATACACTATCTCCAATATGATTGTCTAGGGTATGAATGAGGAGCATCTTCCTTTTCTATCTTTATTTAAGAGTTCAGTTTTAGCTCTTTAGTGGAATGAGTTAAAATTAATGGATCGGACCTAAGTGAATCATTTGTTGATTGTGATTAGGTTATGTCTATTGAAGCTTAAATTTAGATGGCCCGCCAAGATCCCCAATCCACACGGACTTGCATGGATCACTTGATATATTCTACCGGACCAATTTAAGGGTCCATCTAGAATTGCATTTAATATATTAAGAATATAATTTGCACATTATTTAAGTAATGGGCTGCTCAATTATATTAATATATTAATGAAAGACATGTGGGCTTGTTTCTTTTAGTAAGAATGGGTCTGGTTCACATGTGGGCTTTTTATTTAAAGTCCAATGGATTAAATGAAATAAGAAAATAATGTTAGGCCCAATCTTAATCAAGTGGGGCGGCAAGGTTAAAATTTTAACCTAAAATATTATTTTGTTTCATTTGTTTTAATTAAATAAGAATTAATTAATTTATTGATTAATTGTTTAATTAAAGAAACAAATCTTTCCTAAAAGTAAAAGACTTGTTTGACAAGGAAATAAATAAATTAGTTTTATTTATTTAATCAAATAAGGAGTCTTTTTATTTAGTCAAAATAAAAGAATAAAAATCAAGGAGTTCGATTAGGGTTTGAAGTCTATTAAGTTGAAAAGAATTAGGGTTGAATTTAAGTCACCCTATATAAGTGACATTATAGAATTCGGCCAACCCTAATCTTAGACTACATAGAATTCGGCAACCCTAAAGGAAAAAGAAGAAAAAATTCGGCCAACCTATATATGTGTTCTTATAGGGTTCGGCCACCACAATCCATTGTGCTTGAGTTTTTTATTTCTTTCTTCTTCTTCTTAATTCCAAGAGAGAGTTTTTATTCTAAAAAGACAAAAGAGAGTGTGAAATTATTCTTTGATAGTATACTATTGCTTAATCATCAATAAGCTTGTGTATACGATATCGATCTAAGTTCACGCGAGTTTCGATCATTAGATTGAGAACTCAAAAGTGACCGGAATAATTTTTGACATTCTTTTGATTGTTTTGTGACTAACAAAGAAAATAAAGTTTTTTGTTTGGTCCATTCACAGTTTTGCAATTCAAAGAAAAGGGAGACCACGCTCCTAGGTGATCCACGTTCGTGCTCGGATTGAAGGTCTTGCGGATTACCATCGACGTAAGTCAATCGGATCACGCGACAAAAGGTAATTTACTTTTGTTAACATATATGCATGTTTATTGATTAAAAGAGTTTAAGGTTCATAAAGGAAAAATTTTAAAAGTCACTAAATCGTTTTTAGTATCGCTTCCGCTGTGTTTACCACTTTTATTTATTATTTTTCCCTACAAAGGGAACTTGCAGAATCACGAATCCCACACCCAAAAGCACCGTCATATTGGAAACTACTCGCTATCACACCTCGAGCATAATTTGCTTTGACTCTAAGCCTCATGTGGACACTCTTTTTTCTTTCCGCTTGGAGTCCTAAGTTCACACATGCAAGGTATGCAAAGATAGAGTTTATGCATAGGAGTCTAATGCATTACATACAATATATCATTGAAAAACTGCTAATATTTTGTGAACTAGCCTAAGAACGGAATCAAATGCCATGGACATGGAAGATTATGCTTCAACAAAAATTCCCAATCTAGATTTCATTGAAGATCAATTAGGTCTTCCCTTTTTGGTTGTAATGGAGCCATCAGGTGGTAAAAGGTGATACAAAGAATAGGAATTGGAGTTCAAAATCACCAATCATGCTAAGACACACATACATTACACACCCACACTTTAGCTCTACTTTCTTCCCATTTATGAACACTGGCGTCTAGACTTACTTTCAATTACATTGTGCTTTCACATATTGTACTCTACATTGTGTGAGTACTTTACATTAAGAGCATTCAAGGCTCTTTTGTGCTTTTCTTTACTTCTTTTTCCTTCTTTTTCCTTCTTTTTACTTTTAAGCACACTTGACATTTGGCAATTCAGCTCTAAGTGCAAATTTTGGCACCTTTACAATTGTGAGCTTATGCCTCGCACACTTACAAATATTTCCTTAGTAAACACTACCTTTATATATTAGAGCTTTTTTCACCTTTTAACAACACAACACTACACACCCTAACATGATTGGTAACAAAGGTAGGCATGTGTTTAGTCTTATGGCTATATGGTTATATGTGGTACAAAATGAAAGAGTAGTGTTTGGCTTCAAGTTTGGCTTTGGAGCACATAATACGGATACGAAATGTGTTTAGGCTATATAAGTAGTTAATGCACAAACATTGCCTAAAATCATGTCAACAAGTCTGTCTATCAAGGGAATGAAAGCATCCATCAAATAATCCATATATGAAGATGCATGTCCTATGGCATGTGACGCATACGACGAGATAAGTGTTTCAAGAATAGAAAAAATTATACACTCAATGCGCTTTTTATTAGGTTTGTGTTTGTGAACTCACTCGGTAATCTCCACTATTAGAACAAGGTGCAAGAGCACCAAGTCCCCTCAACTTAAGCATAAAAAGGATGGGACTTGCCCATGATGTGCAAGTGAGACCCTACAGTGAAAACAAGTTACTCAATTAAGCACGCTACTCATAAATAAACTCGCCACAAGCACACGCTCAAGGCATCTCACCAAGCTAAATAAGCTCAAAATTTGGCTAAGCAGCAAATAAAAATGAAAACATTGACACAAAAATGACTCAAAACTCAAAACGACAACTCAACAAGGCTGACTCAAGACTCAAAAAGACACAAAACTGACTCAAGACTTAAAAAGACGACTCGAAAAGGCGTCTACACCCCCAATCCAAAACCTAACATTGTCCTCAATGTTGAAGACACGAGAGTCCGGCCTAGTGAAGTGCACCTAACATGACTCAAAACATAAAAAATACAATGCAAAAGACCAACTCAACATGAAGGATAAAGTTCCAAAAAAAAACTGGTGACTTTTGAAATAGACCTATGTCCATTCTTTAGTGTATATTTTCAAAAATACTCAATGAAACTTTTTCAAATTTTGGCACAGGAAAATAAACTTGTAGATGTACACTTTTAATTTAGAAAACATTTCAAAATTAAAATTTGAAAAGTGTGTAAACAGACGTCAAAGATGGTTCACGTGTAGAATTTCAAAACAGGGTATCGCCCATGACCTTTGGTCGAAGAAACATTCGTAACTTTTGAACCCCTACCCAGAATTTTACGTTCTTTATACCATTAGAACCATATTGAAAAATCAATGAACGCAACGCGGCAAAATAATTTATTTCCTCACCAAAAAGTACATTTTTTATGAAACATTTTGCCTTCGAAATTTCAAAACAGGGACTTTCGCAAAGGTCAAAGAAAAATTTGACACTAAGAAGACTCAAAACCAAACCTAGGCACTAATCATGCATAATCAATGCCCCAACAAAATAAAAAACTCAAAATAGGCTCACATAAATAATAAGGCAAACAATGCAATATATCAATGAAGCATAAGAACACAAATTTTTCATCATGCTTAACATCAAGCATTTTACCAAAATTGGCGGAATGGGGGCATGAACAACCCTCAAACCGAATTAAACAACACGAAGCACTAGAACCTATATAATCACACTCATGCAATACAACATCCTGCTCATAATTATTTAGCGCATGCATAAGAGCCTTCGGCTCATCCATCCACAAAAATAATCATTCGAACAAAAACATTCCAACATCACAATTATTGAAAGAAAGCGAAAATAAAACAAAAAAGGGAAAAGTTCAGAAATTACAAACATATGTGGGTTGCCTCCCACAAGCGCACTATTTATCGTCTAGGCGAGACGTTTCTACTTGGATCGCTTAACCAAATTCCAAGGTTTCAAGCTTACGCCTATATGTGATTAGGTCTTGGAAATATTTCTCGTAGGATGGCATGTTCCTAATCAAATAGAACAAGGATAAGTTAGTGCACAGTTTATAAAATAGTACAATGAAACTAAAAAGTAACTTATACATGAGGCCCTTACACAGGCAGCCTAGAGAAAGAATTGGTGGAGTGAAAGGCTCTAATTCCTTGAATAGGAACGACTCCTCAACGGGGACATCTTCCACCTCCTTCACTTCTATTCTCATCTCCTCTTTCTCCAACTCTTCATTGGCAACACTGGACGAGGGGTCAGCCAAATCATGTCTATCTTTATCATCGACATTCTCATCACCCTAGTGGGTGATTGTTGCATCTTCTGGCTCTAGTTGATTCGAGATCTCTTCATGCATTCGAGTTTTAATAGCTTTAAGGATTGTCTCAACATGAGCTTCAATTCTTCTCATTATAGCCTTCCTATCATGCTCTTGTTGTCTCTCTATTTGCTCTTGCTCTAGCATGTAGCCTTGAGACTTTTGTTGAGAAGCTAAAATCAACTCATTCTCCTGAAGACTATTCCTCATGAAGTCTCTCATCTTGTCTTCAAATGAATGAGTCATTGGTAACGAGTTGTTGTATGGCTTATAGTGTGGTTCTGGGTTGTAGGATTTTAATTTCCGAGCATGTTACCTACAAAACGTCGGAAATTTATCTCTTAACGGACAACTCTCTATTTCATGCCCATCTACATGACACAACTCACATACCACAGCCTCCTCTTGTTCTCTTCCTAAAGCCTGTGCAAGATTTGCATCTCTCTCATAAGCATAAGTGTGTCGCCCATAAAAGTCCATTGTTTCTGAAACAAAAGAAAACAAAACTACCAAAGAATAAAAAGAAACTAACAAACCTAAAAACAACTAAGAAATTAATAATATTAAAGCTAATCTAATCACTACTACGCAAACCGATCCCTGGCAACTGCACCATTTGATGGGAAAGATTTTCACCGTTAGAAAACTATCTATCAAAACAATTTATAAAACCTATGCAATGAGTTCACACGTTTAAATACGAGTAAAGCGGTAAGCATGAGTGTCGTCCACTAAGATCGAGGTAGCTGTGACAAGATTAGGATTAACAGAACTGGTGTGCATAAAAGTAAAGTATATGGTAGGTGAAAATATAATATAAACTAAACTAAGAATGCAATTAAATGGGATGTGAATGGAGTGATAAATGTATAAAGATGGAACTACGGAGTTGATGGACTCGTAAGTGAATATTGGGGCAATTGCAACAAACTCTTAAATAAGTATATTATGACAAATGTAACCAACCTAGGGTGTATAGTGTTAGCTATGTACCAGTAGCAAGGGGTCAACCTAGGGTGTATAGCGAAAACCCCTTACTAGCAATTAATCCCTCATAAACAACCAGCAGTGGCTTGTTGCTCAATTGGGATTCTAACCATGAAGCTCATCTTTCTAACTATGGTTCAACCTATTTCTAACGTAGCCATCCTAGGGTGTATAGCGATGACTTCCAATTCCCTCACAAGTGGCCGCCCTAAGGTGTATAGCGGAGGCCACCCATTTGAGATTGGATAAAGCTCGAGGTTTTTCAACAAGTTTTACTCGAAGGTTAGTTCTCGTAAAATCACTAAAGTAGCCAACCTAAGGTGTATAGTGAAGGCTTCTAATCCTCTCTCAAATGCAGACATATGGTGTATAGTGTAGGTCACCCATTCGAGGTTAGATTAAGAACACGGTTGTTGAGCTGGGATTCCGGAAATCCCATCCATTCAATAATTAATAAAATTCCAAATTAACATGCTAAGAGGGTGTATCCTAACAAATCAATATTGAAATCATTCAAAGCAAATCACAAAATATAGAGATAGATATGTATATAAAACATAGAGTTTATTTACAAATGCCCAAAATCCATCAAACAAATAACATCAACCCTATAGTGGTGTATTTTAACTACTAATGTTCATTACAACAAATACAAAACTAAGAGAGAGATTGAGAGGAAACCCTTAAAGAGCTCTCTTCCTTAAAGCATGAATCCAAGTCTCCTAGTTGCCTTTAAGTTGAGTAGAGATAGTTTGGATGAGAGGGAGAATGTTCTAAGACCTAAGATTAGCTAAGTTACAGAAAATATATGTGTGGTGGGATGTATGGAGGATCTTTTGGTCGAATGACATAAGGTTGTATTTATAGGGGATGCAAAAATAGGTCACTTAAGCTTAAAAACAGAAGCTATCGCGCACAGAGTGCGGGTGAAGTGTGGTTAAATGACCCGCACATGACCCGCATTTTAATGTCAAGTGCAAATTCCACTTCTCTGTTCCAACTTGGAGTGCGGGTGGAGTGTGGGTGGATTACCCGCACTTGACCCGCACTTTAATGTTAGGTGCACTTTCTGCTTCTTTGTTTTTGGCAACAGTGCGGGTGTAGTGCGGTTGGATGACCCACACTTTATCTTGGCTGCAGGTATCAGGTCCCGGCTATGGGTAGTAGTGTGGTTGGAGTGTGGTTGCAACCCGCACTGACCCACACTCTTAAAGATGCTGATGACCCTTTGTCTTTCCTTCAGCCACCTTTGGCCATTTTTTCGCCAGAACTCCCACAACATGCTTCTGACACCAGAATTACATCTATTGGCTGCAATCAGTACCAACGAGCCTATTAAACCGAAAATATACATTAAATACACACGAGAACAAGACAGAGGAATAGTAAATGAGGGCCGAAATATACAACAATTTAGGCACGATTAATCATCATACTCAAGAGAGGCGATTGCCGGATCGCCCTCTTTGGAGCCTTTAGCCTCACTTGCTTTTTTGCTACAATATTTCTTCATATGATGCGCATGTCTTCATTTCCAGCAAGTGATTACTTTCTTGAAGTTCGCCTTCTTCCTATTATTAACCAAAAGGGCCGAGTTATCAGAAAATTTTCCTTCAATCTTTAGCCTTCTTTACTCAAAGATTAAATTACTCGTCACATCCTCAAGAATTATAGTTAGACCCCCATGCATTAAGATAGTCTTCATGTGCGCATAGGATGGAGGAAGCTAGAAATCAGATGAGTCTCAACACTATTTCTTCCTCATCGATCTTAACTCCAGTGGACTCTAATTCGAAAATAATCCCTTTGAGCTCTATTAGATGATCGGAAACTTTCATAGCTTCAGACATTCGTAGTAAGTGAAACTGCTCCTTCAGGTAGAATCGGTTATGGATGCTCTTCACTTGATATAAATTTTCAAGCCTCTTCTAAAGTTCTTTCGCTAAATAGGTTCCATGAATATTTGTAAGAACATTATTGGCCTGACATAATTGTATCGAACTTGCAACCTTCTGATGAAAATACTCCCAATCATCATTGCTTATCACAAGTGTTCCAGAACTAGTATCAATCACATCTTTACTAGAATCTAGAGCCTTTAGGATCTTTAGGGTTTCCAAGGGTAGACTTGCCCTTCAACGCTTTGTGTAATCCCATTTGGATTAGCAGATCTTTGACTTGAACTTGCCACAAGCCAAAATTTATTTTTCCATCGTACTTCTCAATATCGAATTTCATCGAACTCATCCTTCCAGCCATAACTGTCTGTTAAACTGCTACTAGGCAACTTGAGGCTCTGATACCAATTATTAGCAATAATCACTATGAGGAAGCGTTGCCGGATAGCCACAAACAAACAATAGCAAGGAAAAATAAGATTGAAGAAAATAAAGCAATCAATCCAACCACAACACAAGGATTTTACGTGGAAACCTAAGAAGAGAAAAAACCATAGCCATTAGGACAATAAAAGAAAATTCCACTATGTAGTAAATTTTCACAACAACACAATCGGGATTCTCTCTCTAAAATACCTCAAACCCGATTACACCCAATGCCCACTTTGAGATCTCTCTAGTATTTTGTTATTTGCTCCACACATAATAACTTAGTTAATATGGTCTATTTATATGAGTTATAGAGAGTTTAAACCTACAAGGAAATCTATCTCCTATATGTACAAGACTTACTTGTTCACGTAAATACTATTTCCTCTTCTGAAAAGTCTTTTTGTAAAGAGAAATTCTTTTCCATTAAGTGATTGACTACGATTCGAGTTGCGGGTGGCCACCCTCCCTCTAAGTCATGTTGAAGTCACCTAAAATTACATCGATCAGAAAACTGCGATTTAAGCGCTGCATCACTCAAAACCGTTGTCTCTATCGTTGTCAAACCTACAACGCTATCCATAGCGATAATATCTGATGTTGAACCATTGTCCATGCCACTGTGCAATTAATCCCTAAAAAAGAATTGATGTCTCTACCACTGTACATTGCACAACACTGTTGTCTTTAAGGCACAATGATCACTATACCGCTATCTGATGCACAGCGCTAGGGACAATGCCTTTTAGCCGTTTTAGTTCTTCAAGGTCTTCACGCTTCCCTCAAACACAATCTCATACTTCCAAACGTTTCACAGGTCTCCAAGAAGTCTCCTCATTGGTTGAATCGTGTTTAGTAAACATTGGAAATTCAAGCCATATCTAACAGTCCTCCCTTATGGCAAGAATTCCCAAAAAACTCCGTCCTCAGCTATGACTCTCAAATCGAGAATCAACATACCCACCACGAGGTATAACCAATTAGGAACACCTGTTCTAAGATTTCATCGGCACATGTTGAAATTACCTGCTAAAATTGTGGTGTAACTTCTCATGTTAGGATTTCTAGGGAGTACGTCAGCCATCGACATCCTTGTCCACCACATACCTTGTATCACTTTCCTAACTAATGCTTGTGCGCAATTATGGACCCGCTATCAGCAATACATCATTTTCCATGGAAACTAGGTGTCATGCCATGAGGATGTTCATGCCCCTTTAAAGGGCATCGTTGTAGTTGTCATACTCAAGAGAGGCGATTGTCGGATCCCCCTCTTTGGAGCCTTTAGCCTCACTTACCTTTATGCTATAATCTTTCTTCATATGACTCATATGTTTGCAGTTCTAGCAACTGACTACTTTCTCAGAGTTCCCCTTTTTCCTACTATTAACCAAGAGGGAAGAGTTATCAGAAGATTTACCTTCACTCTTCAGTCTTCTTTCCTTAGAGATTAACTTACTAGTCACATCCCTAAGAATTAAAATCGAACCACCATGTATCAAGATAGGCTTTATATGCAC
Organism: Acer negundo; assembly: GCA_035582765.1. Lineage (NCBI taxonomy): Eukaryota > Viridiplantae > Streptophyta > Magnoliopsida > Sapindales > Sapindaceae > Acer > Acer negundo. The sequence continues at coordinate 16,154,247 of CM069233.1, forward strand.
ATATGATGGTGGAAGAGACTAGTGAGTCTCAACGCTTTATCTTCCTCATTAATCTTAACTCCAATCGACTCTAATTCGGAAATAATCTGGGCATAATTCAAAAATAATTCGAAAGAGACCAGATGAGTCTCATACTATGTTTTTATGTTGATAGATGATTCAAAATGTATGTGTTTGGAATGATTTGAGTGATTGAGAGTTAGGGTTATACTTGGGTTACCATTCCAGGGATGACATTGGCTATTAGCTCTATTGAATGGAAAAAGCTTGTTTATGCATAACCTTGCTAGAATAGGCTTTGATTCATGTTCTTGTGCTTAATGGGTCTTAGATCAAAGACACAATTGCTCATTCCATAACCTCGGTTGAGTGATGAATTGATTTCGGTAATTCCTTAATCAAGAGAATGAACCCTTTACTTGAATTAAATGGTATTCATATGTTTAATAATCTACATGATTTGCATTTTGTGTTTGGTGAACTGATTTCCCTTGTGTGAACATACGCTTGCATCTCTCTCCAAGCCACCATTATTTTTGTAACTTAGGGTGTTTTCCTTTAGGAGTAGATTAACACTACAAAAAAAGTGTCTTTTCCGACCAACTATTTTCGACGAAGTGAAATTATGGTTGGTTATTGTTGTTTTTCAAACAAAAAAAATCAGGTCGTCAGAGAAGTGTAACAATAATATGTATTTGTTACGACGAAACAAGTACCGTCGGAAATAGTGTCTAAAGTCGTCATAAATAATGTGAAAATTGAGCCAAGGCTTGGCGCCAATACTATTTTTTACCACGGGTATCTAGCCCTCGGAAAAGATAAATCTTTTTCGACCAAAATATTTGATCATCAAAAACGCCAATACTATTTTTGACAAGTACCTAGCTCTTGGAAAAGATGGATATTTTCCGACCACAATAGCTGATCCTTGGAAATATTATACATTTCTAATCACGTGTCACGTGCCCTTAAAAAAAATGTGCATAAAAAAAATTATATTTTAAAATAAAATCTTATAAAGTAATTTTAATAATATAAATTGTGACAATATATGATAAAATAATTTTATATTTAAAATTTTTTAAAAATATATATGTTTTGAAAAGTTTCTATTAAAATATAAATAATTTAAAAATTATTTTAAAGTAAAAAAATAAAAAATAAAAAAAGGCCATTGCCAATGTAATTGGTAAAAAAAAAAAAAAAAAAAAACGTTTAAATCTTGTAAAAAAACAAAAAAAAAAATGTTTAAAACTTGTAAGAAAAAAGAAAGAAAGACTAAAAATACGCTTTGTAAAAAAATATATATATACAAGAGACATGTGGTTAGAAATTGTAATTGTAAAACTTGAAAGTTAAAAACCCTAAAACCTTTTATCTTTACCTAAACTCATCACCAATTCATTCATTAGCCGCTCAACTGCTTAAGTCACATCCACCCCAGCCACAACCCTAACCATTTCCTTCTCGTCGACGTCACCTCATCTCACCACCGTTCATCGCAGAAGCTCGCTCCGCAATAGCACACAACGACTCTTTTTTTTCTCGGTCTCATACCATCATACTTATGTAAGTCCTCTTTTTTTTTTGAAAAATCTCATCTTTTATTTTTTGTTTTGATTCGAGTCTTTAAGAACAAAGAGACTTGTGCCAATCTTCTTTCATATACAACTTTTGTTTTGATTTAATTTTTAATGTTTGGCTATTAAGGTTCCAATTTATTTGAATATAGAACAAAGAACAAAGAGTCCTTCAGAAGCTATATATATAGGTGAGATTAAAATTGTGATGTTAATTTGCATCAATTTTTTGCGACTTCTCTCTGATAAACACTTATTCTTTAATTTCGTTCAATTGTAGTTTACAAGAGACCTACTTCATGAAATTTTGCCTCTAAAGATTTGAGTTTCAATGCTCGGACAAATTTAATATGTAAGTGGATCTGTTTCTAGAATTTTTAAATGATCTTAAAGGTTGTTATCTGATTGTTTGCAATGGTGATTATCTTAAATCTAATTATTTTAATTTTTATTACATCAATTGATTTGTTCAATTTTTTTGCTAAAGTAGATTTGTTCAAATATTTTGCTAAGCATGTATTACTAATGTTAGTTAGCTATGGAATGTAAAATATTAGAGTCATTAAGATTAACTTGTCTATTAATTTCAAAAGTTCTGCACTAATATTGAGATTTAAGCAAGGGACAATATTAGTCCTATCTTATTATTAGGTATCTTATAAAGTTGTAATTTTTTATCTGCAGGAGACAACTCATGTATTGACATTTTCGAAGCTTCGACTTATGTTGTGAGGGTTTGACAATAATTTTATTCTTTTCTCTATAAGAATTCTGTATTTTCTTATCTAGTTAAATGGTGTAAAAAAAAAACACACTAACCATGTGACGAATTTGTAACAGTTGTATATATACAAATTCTATGTACTATTTGAGTTTTACTTGTACTATTATTATATACAAGTCTTGTTATTGAATATTAGATTTTTTTTAATGAAAAGATGACTACTGTTGTTGAATTCTTTAGTTGAAATATTTAGTAATCAATCATATCAATTTAGCAGGTCCTTAAAAATACAATATCCTACTGTTTAATTCCTTGAAAATACATTATTTTCAACAACGTTACTACTAAAAAATACATTTTTTTTTCACTATTGTAATTTCCTTGGTGATATGATGGTGATGCATTATTTTCAACCACAAAATACATTATTTATGACTATTGTAATTTCCTTGGTGATGGTGATGCATTATTTTCAACCACTATCTCCCTCAATAATAACTTATATTTGACAACAAATACCGTCGTAAATGATCCCCTAATCTGGTTTCCAAAACTTTTTCCGACAGTATAATTCCTTATCTCCAACCACTCATAGCCCTCAAAAATGTCGTATTTCCGACGGTTCGTCAAAAAAAGACTATTTCTCACGATACTATTTCCGATGGAGACCGACGACGTTTTCCCATCTAAAATGCATATTTTCGTCGACTTTTTGACATTTTCTGACAATATTTAACGCTCGTAAAATACCAGATTTCTTGTAGTGTAACTTAATTGGGAGTAGTATGATTTAAAAAGGTAAGCACCCGGTTACATTTCCATCTTTAGTTTTATAACTTTAGATGTTTTGTTTTCCATTTCACTCACCTCACACCAACTGCATTATGCTTACATTTCACACACACCATTCTCACCACTTATGCATTCCATTTAAATAGCTTTCAATAATGCTTAAACTAGAAATGGCACATTAACGATGACCTTCCATATGGGAACAAATCATACTTGCGGCTATGCGATCCTTCAAACGATCCATGCAATTGCAGATAAAGCATCACGCTCACATATTTTAGGAACCACTTTAAGTGTGTCTAACATGATTACATTTATATCCCATTTGGATAGACACTTTCCAGTGTGTCAAAATTTTGGCACCGCTGCCGGGGAGGTGGCTTTTCATTATCTATATCTAATTTTAGTTTAGCTTAGATTTATTTGCTTTGTGGATTTTGCTTTTGTGTTTTTGTTATCTAATTTTGTTTTTGTTATTTTTATTTTTGTATAAAGCATATACATTTGATGTTGTTTGAGTTGCTTGTACTAGGAAAAGAAAATTTTCAGGTTGGATGGATCGCACAACTTATGAGAATGGTTTGTGTTGACACAACAAACAACAACCCCACCAAGTGAAACGGTTGCATCTCAATGGCTTAAATAGTTGGAAAACTAAGGACGGGGGATGGACCGGGAAGGAGCATAAAGAAAAGAATCCTTTGCGTGGCCACAAGAGGTATCCTCTCAACTTCCTTCCGAAATATGAATTTCTCCAATCGATTCCTCCATGTTGGAGTTGAGACAATTGTGATTGAGATTTACTTTTGTGCTCCAATTATAGTGGAATGCATGATTATTGAGCTTAACTGTAGTTATTTGTGGATATAGTTGTTGAGTAGGGCGGAAATCTCCTATGTGCTTAAAGACCATAATGCCATGTTTGTTTTAATTGTGATTTTTATTTTTGTTTAGATCAAAGAGTGGAATTTTATTATGCTTAGATATTAGGATTTTTTGTATGTGTTTTTCTTAGTTTTTGTGATTTGTGATTTGTGATGTTTTCCTCACTTTCAAATTCTAGCTTGCATTGTCCAATTTTATGAGTGGAAATGGTTCCACGGATCAAACATTGAGGACAATGTTAAGTTTAGGTTTGGGGGTGTGAAAAACTCAAGTTTTATCATGTTCGTTTTTGTTGTGTTGTTTTTGTTTTTGTGTTTTTAGTTAAAACATTTTCAAATCTCTGTAGAAAAATGCCCTGTTTTTAAATTTTTTGAGGCAAATGTTTCTTTAAAACTGTAGCGATTGGTAAGGAAATTAATTATTTTGCCAAAGTTTCATTTTTCATTTTTTTCTTTACAATTCCAAATATATAAAGAACGTAAAATTTTGGGTAGCGGTTCAAAAGGTATGAGTATTTCTTCATCCAAAGGTCAAGGGTGTACTGTTTTCATCTTCCGTTTTCACACTTTTAAAATTCGAATTTTGAAATATTTTATAAATGAAAAGTGTGTATTTATATGTCTACTTTATGGTGTAAACATTTTGTCAAATGATTTTGAGTACTTTTAAAGATAAACTCCAGAAAGTGGACATTGGACAAATTTTGATTTCAAAAGTTTTTTTTTTTTTTTTTGGAATCTTTGGCCTCCATTTTGAGTTGTTTTATTTTGCGTGCCGGTAGAGATATGTTATGTTTGCTTTTAGCTCTAAGTTTTGAATAGCATTCATGCCATCTATAATCTTTGCATCACTATTAATTTGCTTGTACAGTGTCAATCTTTTGATGTTGAGGTGAATGAGACCTTTATGTTTGTTTAGACTAATAGAATAGTGGAGACTACCCTTGTGAGATTATTGTGCCTTTTTAACGTTTCATTTGTTAGGTTTATGTCATTTCTACTCTTATACACTTTTCTTGTTCTTCAAATGTATAGATTGATCTCTATAGATTTTGCATTGGATATTAAAGAACGATCCTTTTAAGATATCACATGTGTGTTTGTTTTGCTTTTGTGTTTGTTGACCCTTTCACATATTCCTATGTCGGAAGTAAATTTTATTTGTTCAATTGAAAAGTAATTAAGACTACCTATATAGTCTTATGGCGCAATCTTAATTTATAAATACCAAAACCCTAGACAAGCATCAATTAATTTCCATAAATCACTACAAGTCAAGAATAAAGACATATAATGAATTGAACAAATCTAAACATGAATTGATAAATAAAAATTATGCAGCTTGAATCATAACAAGAGCATCACATAGGTTCACATCGATTCTCTAGTATGGAGTTAGTTACACATGACGAAAATAACAAGAGAAGAGAAAGAAAAGATAAAAGCCATATTGGCCTTCAATGAGTTCTTCAAAACTTCAATGATGAATTCTTCTTCATCTTCAAATCTTCTATGTGTAAAGATGGATGAGAGAAAGTTGTGTTTTGTATTTTGTATCTGACGGTAGGAGTATGGTTGTGTATGATTGATGGGGGACAACCTCTTTGGTGGCTTGGGACCTCCATTGGCTGGTATCTCCCGAAATTAGAGTTCAAGAGGGTTTAAATAGGCTTTAAATGATATGCTGGGATTCCTATGGACAATCCCTTACTTGCCATATATTCATTTTATATTTTAAGTGTGGTTGCAAGTGGTAAACAAATTGGTTTTTCTAGCAAAATATTCTTCTTCTTAATGTGTGAAAAAACGACCCATCAATTACATATTTTAGATAACTACCCTAAGCATGTCAGCCTCCGTGCCGAGCAAAGACCTTCTACCATAGTGGACTGGAAATTGCTTTCCTACTTCTTCTGTGATTAAAACTACGATAACGGCAGTATCGGACACTGCAAGATAAATGTAAAGTACCTCCCCATTGATTGGCTTCAATAGTAAATGAAGGGTTGTGAGTTAGACTTTCAACTCTTGCAGAGCCTTCTCGCATGCTTCTGTCCATATGAATTCTTTGTTTTCTTCAACGAGTTGAAGAATCCATGGCACCGTTCGGAGGATCGAGAAATGAAACACCCAATGATGCTATTTTATGAGTTAATTTCTGTACATCCTTTATGCCTTTTGAGGATTGGATCCCCATGATCGAATGGATTTGCTGCGGGTTCGATTTGCTATGGGTGACTAAGTAGTGATCAGTCCAATTCTATACTTATTTTAGACCCTATTTCCTATTATTTATGCTTTGTTCTCAAGTGAAATTTGTTATTTAATGTTTTTTGTGAGCATTTTTTAGGTAATCAGCCCTAAATATGTGTTTTGAGCTTAGTTGGAGAGTTTTAAGGTATATTGGGCTAAAATTGTAAAGCCTTGTGTAGAACTTCCAACTTTTGAAAACATATGTCCTTCCTCATATAAAAACTAGATTGAGATCTACAATAATTCAAAAAGCCCTTGAAGTCTAGTTTTCAGAAAACTTTACGGTTCATAAATCGAAGTTTTCTAAAGGAAGTTATGGTCGTTTTAGTAGCCAAATGCCAGAGCTGGAAAAAGTCAATCGCGCCCTAGTCTATAGTGCATGCATATTGACCTGGATAGCTGTCAATTCCAGTGGTTTTCCACGGTTGATCTACAGAGCAATCCGAGACCGCAGTAATGCGTGTTTTTTTATAGGGAGACATTACGAATTGGTCCATAATTTTCCCCAAACTTCCCAAATCAAATCCTAATGACTCTAGAAGACTAAATGATGTTTGGGAAACTTTCTAAACTCAATGAACAGTCAATTATCAAAAGAGAAAATCCAAGTTAGGAAAGAAATCTTATTTCTTGATTCATGAGAATTCCTTCGTAGAGGATTTCTTAAACTTTGAAGAATTTGAGGCCCATAAGGAGAAAGCACCTATAAATACTAAGAGTTTTCTACAATCATAAGAGAACCATCTAAAGGGATCTCTAATTTCAAAGAGAACCATCCAAGGGAGGTCCCAAGCCACCAAAGGAGCCGTCCCCCCATCATGCCACCACTTCTCCAACACATACTTACAAGACTTATCCATCCATTGTAGAGAGAGAAAAGAAGAAGAAGATTTTCACTAGGTTAAGTGGAGTCTAGCAACAACCAGAAGAATTGGATGAGCTCTTTGATGATCATCATGGGTTTTCCTATTCTTAATCTTTTTTCTTTGATTTCTTTCTCTATGATGTGTAATTAAATCCATAACTATAGAATCGATGTGAACCTATGGGAATCGATGTAGACCTAGGTTCTTCATTTTTCATTATGAATCTAATGATATAGAGAATGTATAATTTAGGGTTGTACTTCAAAAGTTAGGATTGTTTCTTCAATCAAAGGTCATGGGCAATGCTCTATTTTTACGAATCTACACATATAATGTTTTCTTCGTCCATTATGACTCTTTTCCAATTGAATTTTGTGATGTTTTATAAATGAAAAGTGTGCTTTTGCATGTCTATTTTCTTGTGTAAAAATTTGTCAAATTATTTTGAGTCATTTGAGAGACATGTACTAAAGAGCAAACGTAGGTCGATTTCGAAAGTTAACCCTTTTTGGAATTTTTGTCCTCTAAGTTGAGATGCTTCTTTTGCATGCTAATAAAGACTTAATTGTATGCTTTAATCACTGAGTTTAGACTAATGTTTTGCCACTTAAGAATTTTGCATCACACTTTTGTGTGCACAACCTTGCTCTTGATGACTAACTTGATTGCCATGATTAATAGTGGAGACTACCCTAGTGAGTTAACAAGCCAAAAGCGTACATATTAGAGGGTTTTTTGTTTCTAATCTTAAACACTTATGAAGATTGCCGAAGAATTTCTCGATATGATCCCAGGTTTTTGTTGCTTCCCTTTTTCCCTTTCTTTCTTAAGCCTTTGCCCAATGGCCCTATTACAACACAAGAAAACACCTAATTGATCTGTTAGGGATTCTAGCTCGAGATTAAAGGTAAACATGTTTTCTATACTATTATTAATGCTTGATTCTATTCATGAGATCCTTTGCATAAATAGCGTTTTTCTAACTTAATGATTCATATGCGATTTTATCTTGAAATTTCTTGTGCATAAACTCCATTTGCGTATGTTTGATGAGTGCAATTGCCTAGGTTCTTAGTGAAAATATGAGAAAAATCTTGTGGGACTTAGAGTCGAGGCGAATTATATATATGGCATGAGGGTTGGTTGTTTTTGAAGCGAGAGCATTCTGAGTTTGGGCTACAGTTTTACATTAAGATGCATTCAACTAAGTGACATAATTTTAGTCCTTATTCGGTGGCTTTAGCATGCATTGTCTTTAAATGGTACATTTGAGGTTCAAATAATTTATGGTCGACTTGGCTGGACCAATAAAATTAAGTATCCAGGCTCCGTTTAGAAAAACCCAATTGGTAATATATCTGAACTAATTTGCTTCGTAGAGATGCGTTTGTGGGCTATAAACCCTTAGGAGACTAAACTCCTTTTACTAGGGACACTTAGAGGTTTAAAGGTTTGTAACATATGCTCAATGCTATTGTGTTCCCTATAAACGTGGCTTAGTTAGGTTTTATTTTCTTTTAGGTTTTTACTTTTAGTTTTTGCTCTAGTTTTGCTCAAGGACTAACAAACGATAAGTTTGGAGTATTTGATCTGTCTAATATTATACTTGTTTTAGGCCCACATTTCCTATTATTTATGGTTTTTTCTCGAGTAAAATTGTTATTTAATGTTTTTTGTAAGCATTTTATAGGTAATCATCCCTAAATAGGTATTTTAAGCTGAATCGGAGGGTTTGGAGGCAAAAAGGGTAGACATTGTGAAGGCTTGTGTAGAACATCCAACTTATGAAGACCATATCTTCATCCTCAGATCTAGGTTAAGATCTAAATATATTTAGAAAGCCCCGAAAGTCTAGTATCCAGAAAACTTTACGGCACATAAATCGGAGTTTTCTAGAGGAAGTTATGATTATTTTAATAGCCAAAGGCTAGAGCTAGAAAAAGTCAATCATGGCCTAGACCGTGGTGCATGCATAGTGACCTAGATAACGGAAAATTCTAGTGGTTTTCCACGGTTTGGACCTCGGTTGACCTACGGAGCAGTCCTAGACCACGGTAATTCATATTTTTTGTTGGGAAGACACTCGGAATTTTTTCGAAATTGTCCTGAAACTTCTCAAATCAAATCCTAATAACTCTAGAAGACCAATGGATGTTTGGGAAACTTCCTAAACTCAATTAAAAGTCGGTTATCAAATGAGGAAATCCAAGTTAGGAAAAAAATCGTATTCCTTGATTCATCAGAATTCCTACATAGAGGATTTCCTAAACCTGGAATAATTTGAAGCTCACAAGGAGAAGGCACCTATAAATACTAAGAGTTTTCTACAATCAAAAGTGAAACATCCAATAAAGCTCTAATTTCGTAGAGAACCATCCAAGGGAGGTCCCAAGCCACCAAGGGGGCCGTCCCCTATCAAGCCACCACTTCTCCACAACATACCTACAAGACTCATCCATCCATAGTAGAGAGAGAAAACAAAGAAGATTATCACTAGGTTAAGTGGAGTCTAGCAACAACAAGAAGAATTTGAGGAGCTCTTTGATGATCATCATGGGTTTTCTTCTTTTTTGATTTCTTACTTTATGATGTATAACTAAATCCATAACTAGGAAATCGATGTGAACCTATGTGAATGCTCTTATTTAGGATAATTCTATATTTTTATTAATCAATTTGAGTTTTGATTTGTTCGATTCATCTTATATCTTAATTCTTTATTTTTGTTGATTCATGGTCCTTTATTGATGCGAGTTTAGGGTTTTGATAATTTAATAATTGAGATTATGATATAGGTCAAAACGTAGTCTCGATTAATATTAAATTGAAAGAATAAATTCTATCTTCAACATAGGTCAATGCGAAGTGTTTGGCTCATAAGTTCTTGTGCTTAAAGGATTCTTGGTTATTGCTCACACCTAGGTCAAGGGTGAGTAATGATTGAGAATACTTAATTCATCCCATGGTAATATGGTAATAGTCATAATAAAGATAAGAATGAACCCTTGACTTGAATTGAATCATGTTAATGGAGTTAATTAATGAACATTGAGATATGGGGATCATTGATTACCACGTTCTTCTCATCCATTTATCACATCTTTAATTGATTCCTTATTAATTGCTTTCTTAGATTAATTTAGTTGTTAATTTTGAATCATCAAATCTCTCAACCTTTGCTACTTTAGTTTAATTAGAATTAGAATTAGTTACAATTGATAAATCATTTTTCCCCATGGAACGAACTCTAATTGCTTCTATACAGATCACCACAATTCGTGCTCTTGCTAGTTTAGTAAATTGTAATTTTCACATCAAGTAGCCAAGAAAATTTCCTGAAGACACCAAATGAACAGTTAGTAGGATTAAGTTTCATATGATACCTATCAAGCAATTCAAAGGATTGCCTCGGATGGTCGAGGTGTTGCTTTACTATGAGTGACTTGACCAGCATATCGTTGATGTAAACCTTCATCGTATTTACTAGCATCTCAACGAACATCTTGTTCACTAGCCTTAGATAAGTTGCACCTGCATTTTTAAGACCAAAAGGCATCACCTTGTAACAAAAAATATCTTGTTCGGTTATGAAGGCCATCTTCTTCTGGTCATCTTGGTGTTTGAGGATTTGGTTATAACTTGAGAGGAAATCTTGTTCTTCGGCCTCCAAACTCCGAATTCAAATCTATTATCGGATTACAAACTGTAATTCACTAACACACGAGGACGATTATAAAACTTTGACAATGGATATGAACTCGATTTGATACACGACAACGAAGACAACTCATTGTAAGAGAACATAAAGTAACATAACTTCCTCGTTTGAACTCAAAATCTAATGAGTGAGAACCGAAATGACCGAAACTTAACATGAAATCATATGAGTACATATTCAAGTTCAAAACAACAAAACCCAAACAAATAAACACAAGATCACACAAGTATGCCATTTCCTAGAGATAGACCTAAAACATGCAATTCTACAATGTTTGTCAACCTAAGAACAATGCATGAGCATACTTCAACAAGTGTGTGAATATGTTATACCAAATGTGTGCTACAATGCAAGGACACAAATCTATGTAGTGTGGGTGTGTGTGCCTAAGCCTTGTGAGAGGAAAGAGGTCTTATTACTTTTATAGTCAATAATGCTTTCCTCATACGAAGGCTTCACTTTGCTTAAATCGTTGAACATTTTTTTCGAAAATTGATAAACTGAATCCTAGACAACTAAACAATACAAAGGAAATGATGTTTTGATATAGAATGATGCCAACATAAACCAAAATCCTAACATATCTGATGTGCTAAAACTTATGGTCATGTCGACTTTTGAGTCACAAGGTCGACGAAGTAGAACCTCGGTGTTCGCCACTTATTGAGTATGTCTCTTGGCCACTGAGTGTGTGACTCAACTTACCTCAGACCCACCTGTAATAAAATTAAGTGCAATTTGGTCTAAGAGGTTTTGGTGGCGAATCATTCCCCTTTCTTTTCTATCGATCATCCCGCTAAACCAAGGTGTTTTCCAATTGTTATGTTGGGAACTTCTTGAGCCTTCACTGTTTCAAGAGCTCATCTCCCTCAAGTCTTAGGGTAATGCACTCATCTATTCGATAGCCATAATCACCATGGAACTCGCACCACCTATTCAAGTCCCTATGTTTTGGTGGACATCTGAGTATGGTTACCATCCTCTTCAGGACATTGATCATCTTCGTTGGTTCTATGCTAGATTATACTCGAGTATTCATGCTAGTTGATGGTTATCAGGCTGTGTTGGTCTGTCATATATTTTCCTTCTTTCTTTGGGCCTGTTATCTCTTCCTTCGTTCGACTCGTTTGAAAATACAATCACAGTTAAATTGCCTAAAGCTAACCTAGAGGGGGTGAATAGGTTTTCAAGCCACTTTTCAATCCCTTTGAACAAACATAAGTTTGTCCCTCTAGATAGCTTGTATCACATCTCAATAAACATATATAAGCACATATAGACTATGAAAAGTATTGTTAACCGAAATTTACCAGTGAGGTTGATTTACAATTAATGACTTTAATGGACCACGATCATGATTGACCACGGTCGGAGGGGTATCACGTAGTTCGATACCTATGATTTCCAATAGGCATAATTCAATATATGTGACAGTTAAAAACAATAGGACATTCATTTGTATTATATTATGAAGGAGAGGAATACAATGAATGGCTTTTGCATAACATGAATATAATCTTGTAACAATATTCTCCACTGATCATTATAGGCGAAGTCTGACACAGTCGGCGATGGAGATCTCGTGCATGTCGATAAGTAGAAAAAACTGTGTCTTTAGGGTTTCGAAAGAATCGATTCTTTCATAGTTGAGTATAATGTTGTATATATAGGTCTTATTACTTGCCATGCACTCCTATAACTTCGGTTTAGGGTTTCAGCAATAATGAGACTTTCCTTGGCAATAAGTGAAGACATCGTTGTGGAATCCAATCCCTAAAATCAGGTGATTTTTCTTCGGCGGATTCTGGTAGAAACTGTTTTAAAATAAGACTCTTAAATGGAGGGAATGAGTCCTCCTCTTTCATGACAAAAACTATAGCATTTTAATTTTCTTCTTTGTAGTTTTAAACCTTGGCGACATCCTTACCTAATACTTGGACTGTTCGGCGAGCTAGTTCTTTGCAGTGTAAAGGTGTTTAGGTGTCGGGGTACTCCGTCACCTTTCTTCCTGTTGTATCATGGTTTCCACTTGTCCCCTAGTTACCCCGATTTTAGGACACCAATTAATGTTGTGGTGAGGTATTGGGATGACAAGGTGGTAAGGTTCCTGGTCTATCTAAAAGCAGGATACCTTGTCCATGCAGATGCGGGATACCTAGTCCATGTAGAAGCGAGATACCCAGCCCAAATGGGAGTGACATACGGTGTAGCCTGGTTTGTAGGTTTGGAATCTTCATGCCTCTAACCGTGATTTGGTTTTTTCTGGATATATATGCCGATATGTTGATCTGGATTTTCTTCCAGAGGTAGCCAGATGCTGCCTGCTAAAACACTTCCTCCTTGATTTCTAGGTGAAAAATTCTTCTTTGGTCCTTGGCCACTTTTAGCGGTTAACAGAAGTCCCCCCTGACTTGAACACCGGTATTTAGATCGAGGTTGGGGGTCAAGATTCTTAATTTTGCTTGAAGGATTTAACACCCCACTTGATCTTGTACCATGTCTAGCTGAATTTCAACTATTAGAGAGGCAATCTTTCTTGGATATGTAAATATTAAATGTTTTAACTAGGTGTCATCTATGGATTGCTCAGTAAGCTCAAACGAGCCGTTTTTGGCGCTTCTTTCTCGAAACTGTCCCTTGCACGTTCCTGGTAATTGATGGTGGTTTTCTTTTTCTATTCCGGTAACTGATCATGCCTAAATTGTTGTATATTTCGGCCCTTATTTCCTATTCCTTTGTCTCGTTCTTATGTGTATTTTCTATATATTTTATGTCTAATAGGCTCTTTGGTGCTAATTGCAAGCAATAGATATAATTTTGGTGTCAAAAGCGTGTTGTGGGAGTTCTGGCCAAAAAGGGGCCAAAGGTGGCTGAAGGAAAGACAAAGGGTCATCAGGGGTGCGTTTGGTACGCGGGACGGGACAGGACAATGTGGGACAGTTTCTTCTTGTCCCACGTTTGGCACGACTTTAGCATGGGACAGAACGGGACAAGGTGGGACAAAAATCATCAATTTCTGTCCCACCCAAGACCCTAGGCCAGACTTGTCCCATGCATGGGACAAGTCTCAAAAAGACCTTTTTACCCTTAAATCTTCAAAAAATCACAAACTTATGCAATAGTTTATATGTATATATATCTTATAATATTATATATATATAATATAATATAAATATTATTATATATATTTTAATATATATTATTTATTAGTAATATTAATATTATTATATATTATATAATACGAATACTATATATTATTATATATAATATATATTATATTATATAATAATATATAATATATATTTTGGATAAGAATAATAAAATATAAAAGTATATATTATTTAATATAATAATATATATAATATAATATATATATAATTTTATATTTTATTATTATTATCCAAAATATATATTATATATTATATATTATTATATAATATAATATATATTTTATTATAATAATAATATATATAATAATAACATAATATATATTAGATCATTTATGTATATATATAACATATTATATATATATTATATATAATAATATTATATATTAATATTAATATTTTATTTTATTATTATATATGATAATAATATAATATATTAAGTATTATTACATATATTATTATATATATAATAATATTTAATATATTATATATATCTTATATAAATATTATATATAATAATATTTAATATATCATATATATATTATAATACAATATATATTATATATTATTATAAATATTAATAATATATAAATATATTTAATATTATAATATATTATATATATTATATTTTATTGTATATAATAATATATAATTTATTAAAAATTATTACATATACAATAATATATAAGATAATATATATATATATATATTAAATTTTATTATTATATATAATATTTTAAAAATTATTTTATATACAATAATATATATATAGATATAATTATATTTTATTTTATATATATATTATATACATATGAGGGGCACTCTGGTCATTTGAACCTCTTGTCCCGTTCTGTCCCATCCATACCAAACGCATAACAGTACAGTTAATAGTTCTGTCCCAGACATTCCAAACACAATATGGAACAACTGTCCCGTCCCGTCCTGTCCTGTCCCGTCCCACCTTGTCCTGTCCTATCTCTGTGCCAAACGTACCCCAGCAACTCTAAGAGTGCGGGTCCCAACTGCACTCCACCCGCATTCCAAGCCAAAGCCGGGACCTGATACCTACAAAGAATATAAAGTGCAGGTAAAGTACGGGTCATCCAACCGCACTCCACCCGCACTGTTGCCAAGAACAGAAAGTTGGAATTGCACCTGATAGTTAAAGTATGGGTCATTCAACCGCACTCCACCCGCACTGTTGATAGGACCCGAGAACTGAAATGTTGAAGAAAAGATAAAGTGCGGTACATTACTGTTTAGTTCACCTGCATTGGACATGCACTCTGCACGCGACAGCTTCTGTTTTCAAGCTTAAGTTACCTAACTTTGTATCCCCTATAAATAGAAGCTTATGCCATTCGACCCAAAAGGCTCCCACATATATATTTTCATATTTTCTTGTAACTTAGCTCTAGAAACACTTCTCCCTCTCATCCAAATTATCTCTACTCAACTCAAAGGCAATTAGGAGACTTGGATCAAAGCTTTAAGGAAGAAGAGCTTTTCAAGGGTTTCCTTTCAATCTCTCTCTTAGTTTTGTATTTGTTGTAATGAACATGAATAGCTAAAACACCCCACTATGGGGTTGATGTAATTTGTTTGATGGATATTTACGTTTTGTAAATAAACTCTATGTTTTATATTTAATCTATCTCTATGTTTTATTCCATTGTTTAAATTGATTTCCATTATTGATTTGCTTGGATACACCCTCTTAGCATGTTAATTTGGATTACTTGAGTAGGCAATTAGGTTGTCTAATGCTCTATTGAATGGAAGGAGTTCCAAAAATCTGACTCTACAAACCGTGTCCTTAATCTAATCTTGAATGAGTGGCTTTCACTATAAACCCTAGGTTAGCCACTTGTGAGAGAATTAGAAGCCTCCACTATACACCCCAGGTTGGCTACTTTAGTGATTTTGCAAGAATTAACGTTTGCGTAGAATCCGGTTGAATAACCTCAAGCCCTATCCAATCTCAAACGGGTGGCCTTCACTATACACCCTAGGTCGGCCACTTGTGAGGGAATTGGAAGTCATCGCTATACACCCTAGAATAGCTAAATTAGAAATAGGTTGAGCCATAGTTTGATAGATGAGCTTCATGGTTAGAATCCCAATTGAGCAACTAGCCACTGTTGGTTACTTAGGAGGGATTAATCGCTAGTAGGGGGTTTTCGCTATACACCCAAGGTTGACCCCTTGCTAATGATATATAAACAATACTATACACCCTAGGTTGGTTACATTTGTCATTACATGCTTAATTGAGAGTTTGTTGCAATTGCCCCAAGATTCGCTTACGAGTTCATCAACTCCATAGTTCCATCTTTATACATTCATCAACCATTCACATCCCATTTAATTTGCATTCATAGTCTAGTTTATATTATATTTTCACCAGCATTTACTTTTACTTGTATGCACACTAGTTTTATTAATCCTAATCTTATCACCGCTACCCCGATCTCAGTGGACGACACATGTGCTTACCGCTTTACTCGTATTTATACTTGTGAATGCATCGCATAGGTTTTATAAATTGTTTTGACGGAGGGTTTTCTAACGGCGAAAATCTTTCCCATCAGTAACCACCCACTAAGTGCCTATAAATATCCTCTTTTTATCCCTCATTCATTAACGCTCCCTTAGAATTTCAAAATAAAGAAATCAAGAATCAAACTCCTTTTCTTTCTAGTCTTCACTCTTCCCAATTATCTTCTTTTCTTCTTCTCTGTAATGGCATCCTCATAAAACCCTAACCCCATTTCACCTCATCCTTCTGATAGTATTGAAGCTCTCTTTGATTTTTCCAAGGTTCAATCGGGTGACAACCCTATGTTACTCAAAATGAAGAAGGAGCTCGTCGAAGAGGCTGTAGAGAGTACTGCCGTCTCTCTGTGCCGCCGTTCAAACCGAAATCCTCTTATCGAGTTGGGTTTTCAAAACAATCCCTCAGATCCAATTAGTGTTTTTGATGAGGACGAGGAGGATGGGAACGCGGGTCAAGTGGGGAACCCACCAGTAGAAAGTGAGATTCTAGACCCTTCCTTCGATTACCGGTTTGTTCCGAATTTTGTCTACACCGTCAAGGACCTATTGTTCTTGAGGATGGTCTATCAGATTTCGAATAGCATTTATCTTTCCTTACCTCGTCGGGATCAAGAAGTGTATAACCCTCATACCGATATCTTGCTTATTCATGCGGCTGCGTTTGAGTGCGGGTCAGACTACCTTTCCACCTTACTCTTCGAAGGGCACTAGTGGCTCTCGGGCTAGCTCCTCTACAAATCTCGCTGAGTTTTTGGAAACATTTGATGGGCTTTTTGGTGCTATAGAAGGAGCAATGTGAAAGGGATAGCCTGGAGAGAAAGCCAAGCTTCGGCGAGCTACGATATGTCTTCGATTACTGGGTTAATATCAAGTTCAATAGAAGTTGGAAAGACAAGTGGGTCGTGGTAGAAGGGGACTGGGGCCATTCTGTTCATATTGGTGGGACAGAATACCCAGTCCCTATTCGGTTCACAAGGCAGGGTAAATGGGACAAAGGAAATATATATACTGAGTCCCTAGGTATACTCCAGAGGATCACAGATAACAAGTTCGTGAATTCATATTATCCCGACTATGATCCTTTCGAGGGCGTTAGGTTTGAGCGATACCTCAGGATCTCTATTGCAAGTCCTGGTATGTGATTTTTCTTTCTTTTTGCTCTTCTTTCTTGTTTACTTTCTCCCTTGTCTGACTCTTATTTTTTGCTCTAATAATATATACCACTCCTCTTCCACCTTCCCCTCCTGTTCTTACAGGACCCGGGCTTCAAGCTTCCTTCCGTGTTGATTATCTTCTCAATTCCCCTGGTACCGATGCTGATGCTGGTGTTGACTCGGATTTACCTGCAACTATCCGTCATTTAACTTCTAAAAGGTCACATCTGCCTCTTCCTATCTCGTTGTCCGATCTAGTCCTTGTGCACTCTTCCATGAAATCCATGTTATCAAGGGGTGCCCAGGTTCGTGGGTCTTCTACTCATACTAAGAAGCGGGCTTCAACTGCTCCCGTTACTAAGTCCCTACCATCGGCTTCTCCATCCACTCCTCCTCCTCCAATCGTTCCTACCCCGCAGTGATCTAGGGTGGAAAAGAAAAAGGATTCTACAGTCAAAGGGGCTCCGGCTAGCCAACCATCTGGATCGGGGTCGATTAACAACAGCCAACAGAAGTTGATATCCCGTATTGCGGTGGCTTGTTTCGGGTTAGCCTCGATGCTATGGTTGCCATGCTTGGGGACCTTCTTGTCAAAAGAGGAGCTTCTTTGCTTGGTAAGGTACGTTTCTAGACCTCTTTTCTTGCTTGGTTGATTTTTAGGGAGGTTCTCATTTCACTTTTCTTATTATAGGCTTTTAAATTCAGTCTGGACACAGGGCACCATATAAACACTTTGCACGAAGCAAACATCTCGGCCCGAGCTGAATTGGAAGAGGCCAGGAGGGACCTAGCCCAGTCCAAAGCGGCTGCTGATACCTTGATCCATTCCGCTACTGAGTCTGAGCTGGGTAAATAGGAAGCCATAGTGGATCGGATAGGATGAAACGCGCTCTGGATACGGAGACTATTAAGTCCGCCCGCTATCGGGCTCAGCGGGAGGAGCTGGCCAGGGAGAAGGTTACGCTTGTTTAAGAGAATCGCCTACTATGGGATGCAATGCTGGTTCTGAAAACTCGAGTGGACGAATCTTTTGATCTAGGAAATTTCACTGCTTCCTATGAAGTGGTTCGAGCTTTTCCCATTGATTTTGATATATTATACGTGATTGGATAGGATCAGGATCAGATTTTAGCAAAAGCTGCTCAATTTTTAGATGACGACCCAACCCTAGCAAACCCCACCATAATTCCAGATCCTTCTTTGCAGCCTAAAATTGTCCCATATGTTGCTGCCCACATGGAAGAACCTAGGGAGATTCAAGATCCTTCTACTATCCAAGTTGATCTGATGCGGGATGTTATGCTACCTACTCAAGTTATTCCCGCGGATAATGATCTAGTGTTTTCAATGAAGAAGATGCATCAAGACCAGGTGAGGTTCAGATCGAGGCTGGGGGCAAGGTAGTTAGTGATGCAGCTGCAGACAATCAAAAAGGGTAGGTAGGGGAGAAGCAGGATGATGTGTGATCTTTTCATTAATTCAATCGAGAATTCTTTGTAGCCCCGAAACGGGGGTTGGGCGCCCTGTTCAAGCAAATGAAAAAATTTCCTTTTGTTAACCGCCAAAAATGGCAGGGGTCTAAAGAAGAATTTTCCACTGCAATTATAAGTAAAAGGAAATCAAAAGAAGTATCATGCTACCATGAGAAGAAGATATACCAAGATTCAACCTACCTCGAGGTTTTCTAGATCTCCTAAAGTACCAAGAAATGGAGTTTAAGATCCGAAAGGATCCTACTACTACAAGATCTCAGGGTACCCCGCTGCAACGTTTCAGTACCTTGTATCATATTATCTGGGTACCTCACCATTACGTCTTGGTAACCCCATTACTACACTCAAGTATCCTGCTACTATCATCTGGGTACCTCACTGCTGTATCAAGGTACCTCGTTACTACATCAAAGTACTTTGCCATTCCATCATCCGGGTATTCCGCTACTACGAGATCCACGGGATTCTGCTATTGTACCATCCTAGTACCCCGCTATTGTACTCCCCTGGAACCCCTATCCCTCATAGAACCAATCTACTAAATAGCACGAATGTTAGAAGAATAAACTACTAGGTAAGAATGCTATACCCAAGTTCTAATATCAAACTAGAAGAAGGATACTACGTAAGTACCAGACCAAAATTCTCCTTCAAGTAACGTGGAAAGAAAGGGTTGACTCCTTCACTAGTTAAAGCGCCATAAATGAGACCTAATAAATCAATTGATTTGTGTTTCAAATATAAATGGAAACATGACGACATTAAAAAGAGCCATTCCCGTATAAATTGATACTCTCATACCTCAAACAAGTCCATGATGCGATGATAAGATTCAAAGGTATGAGAATGGAGCAGATTCCTAGATAGAATAATCACCGAGCAAATGTGTTGGCCAAAATTGATGCAACTGGAGGACAGGCATTACCAAGAGGAGTATCACTCTATTTGATACCTCGTCCCAGCATAGCTAGCTGGATAGAGGTAAACCCGGTAGATCAGCTTTCTTACTGGATGGATCCTATAGTTGGCTACATCCAGA
The DNA here is from genome assembly GCA_035582765.1 of Acer negundo. Lineage (NCBI taxonomy): Eukaryota > Viridiplantae > Streptophyta > Magnoliopsida > Sapindales > Sapindaceae > Acer > Acer negundo. Next base: position 16,174,473 of record CM069233.1, read on the forward strand.
ATAGAACCCTTCCAACGGAAACCTTCCAACGGATCCGGATCAAGCATGTAAACTTAAAAGAACCTGCACCCGATACTGCCTAGTAGATAGGTACATATACCGCAAAGGAAAATCCCTTCCACTACTGAGATGCTTACATCCGGATGATACACAGTAAGCCCTTACCGAGGTACACTTAGGGGACTGTGGGAACCATGTATCAGGTGAAACCTTGGCCTACCTAGTACTCAGAATAGGTTACTACTGGCCTGCTCTACACCAGGATGCGAAGCAGTATGCACGATCTTGTGAAGCTTGCTAGAAGACAACAAATCTCCACCACCTACCTCCTGAAAGACTCTTTTCGATCAGCACACCCTATCCATTTGTTGTCTGGGGACTAGACCTTATCGGGCCACTTCCGGCTGCTTTTGGTCAGGCAAAGCATGCCATAATTGCAATAGACTACTTTACCCTATGGGTAGAAGCAAAGTCTCTCACCTAGATAACTAAGACAAACACGGCGAGTTTTGTAAAGGAAAACATTGTCTGTCGATTTTGTACCTCGATGATCATAATCACCGACCTTGGAAAGTAATTTGACAATGCCAAGTTCAAGGAGTTCTGCGAAAGGCGAGTCATCAACCTTTGTTTTGCATCAGTAGCCCATTCACAAACTAATGGATTAGTGGAGGCCACTAACAAGACCATTAAGAAACTCCTGAAGAAGAAACTTTAATAGAAAAAGGGCAAATGGGTTGAAGAACTTCCGAATGTGCTTTTGGCATATCGGACTATAAAGAGGACTGCAACTAGGGAAACCCCCTATTCACTAGCTTTCAGAATGGAAACAGTCTCACCCATTGAACACATGCTAAATTCTTTCAGGGTCTAACATTTTGAGCCTGAAGACAATGAAACAAGATTGAGAGCTAACATAGACCTCCTGAAGGAGAAGCAGGACAGAGCAGCTGAACGGGCTATAGCTTATCAAAGCAAGATAGCTCGCTGTTTTAATAGGAGGGAGAAAATTTGAAACTTCATGGAAGGGGACTTAGTCCTTAGGAAAGTAACCCATAATACCCGGAAGAGGTCTAACAAGGTATTAGCTCCCAACTTGGAAGGTCCTTACTTGATAAAAATGGTAGTCCGAGAAGGAGCCTACAAGCTGGAGGATTTGGATGGTTACCCGGTAGATCACACCTGGAATGCTGATCACCTCAAGAGGTTTTATCCTTAAGTTTTGAATGAGTTGTTCATCTCGACTGGTATATCTAAAAGCATGTACCTTGATTTTGCTTTTATTGATTTGAAATTCAATAAAGAAGTTTTCTTCTAGTTGGTTCTCCTGCATTGGCCTTGAAAATTTAGACATAAAATTCGCCTCAAGACCAGGATAATTCAAATGACATTCATGTTGCCTTAGTCGGTGTATACCCTCCTCCAGGAAGGATTTGGTGAATAAATGCCTAAGTGGCATAGTTGCCAGCCAGACTAAGGATCCGGAATCGTGGCCCTGGTTGCCCACCACATCTTCTATATCAGAGGAGACTACATGGCACTTCCGAAGACTCAGACGGGGTATACCCTCCTCCAAAAAGACCTGGTACTAAAATGGCCCAAGTCGCCTACCAGGTATAGATCACCTAGGGTTCAGGGTACCTGATTCCTTGATTCACCATAAAAGAAAACCTTATATAAAGATGATTTGAATTGCCTATCAAATAACTGAATTGCTTAAAGATCAAGACCTCTTTGTCAGGGTACCTAGTACCCAGATTAACCAACCAGGAATGGATCGTCCTGCTTGGTGCCCTAGCTCGCCTTATGAAAATCAAGAGTCACCATTAACCGTCTACTAAGATTGGATCAAAACCAGGATCCACTAGGAAGGAGGCAACTGACATCTTGAGTTGCATTATCCTGATTCAACCATCCAAATAACCTTTGCCGCCTACATAAACCGGTTTTCTCCAATTGAAACCAGTTAGTTAAAAAAATGGGGGGTTTTGAGTGAAAACTTCCTACCAAGTCATATGAGAAGGTAAAGTCCAGGTTGCTTTAGAAGAACTTTAGAAGTTTGATATCATCGGAGATAAAATATGCAGGAATCCTGATAACAGTTTTATTCAAAGCAAATTGTATCTAGATCATCAATTAGCATGAAACAGTATACTGGTAAAAAGGGAAGAAATTGTTCATTATGAAAATAGAGAGCCCAATCCCTAATTACGGGCTACAAAGAAAAAAAATACATATATATATATATATATATGTAAGATGTTGATGGTGATGGTGATGAAGTCAGTCATCTCCTGCATCCTGATCTCCCCCCGCTTCCTGCCCATGACCTGCTTCTGTTGCTTTATCATCAGCCATAACTTGATTTCCTCCAATTCCTACTACCTCGATTGTAGCTGGGGTCTCCACTTATTTGTTTGGATTAGGCTTGGCATCCATGAGATCTACAGTTTCCTCTACCTTGCTTGCTTGTTGGGGCAAAGATTCTGACACGGGCACTGCAGCCTCTGCAGTTTTATCAGCAATAGGCTGGCTAGAATCCTGAGGATGGTTAAAGGGCACCGTAGGCATGGTAAAATCCGCCAAGACTAGAGCAGACCCTGAAAGTTGGGAAGCTTTTGCTTCGATCTGCTCCCGATCCCATCCAAGTGAGGTTTTCAAATCAAAGGGGGGAGGAAAGGCCTTGGCTACCTCGTAGGAGGCATAGAAATAGCCATCCCCAAAGACTTCATCCATTCTTGCTTCTAAGTTCTTGACTGTACCCCGCAGAAGCTGATTTTCATCCCGAAGTAGAATTTTATCACACTTCAAGCCCTCCATCTCTTCACGGCGATGTAGGGACCTGATGGTCTCAATATCCAGAGCATGTTTCATCCGCTCTAGCTCGACCAAGGCCTCCTACCTACCTTTCTCAAACTTCTTGGCAGACTGATGCAAAAAATTGATGCTCTTCTCTGACCGGGTCAATTCTAGCTTGGCTTTCTCCAGCTCAGCCCTAGCAAAAATATCAGCCTCCTTGAAAGTAGCCATATGTTTTTCCATCTCTAGGTTAAACTTAATTTCCTACAAAGCAAAGGATAAAGTAAGCATCCTACTCAGGATTAAAAAAAAAAAAAACAAGATGGAAATAGTACCTCTGCAAGCATGAAAGCTCTTTTTGAAGCCATGATATCCCAGGACATTGAAGTTTGAGCCTGCAGGCCACCTCTGGGACATGCCCTCACAAATCGGGCTACTACCTCCTCAAGGTTCTTAGCCCACATCTAGGAGTTTAAGGTTTGGTCGCTTGAGGGATCCATTTCAGGAAGCGTATCCTTCTCCTTCTTTATCCCGGATTAATGCAGGGTAGGATCAGTTGGAGGCAAAATAACTTGAGGTGTTGCCTGCTACACGACCATCTGTGAAGATTCAGAAGGCACTCCGACATGAGTAGTTGGAACCCGCCTCTGTACCTATCTAGGAAGACCTCTAACCCGGGCTGCTCGAGTGGCCATTTTGCCTAATGGGGAGCCCGTAGTAGGCGGGGTAGGAATTGCAGTAGAGGGACCCGTTTGGTTCAAACCAGTCAAACAGAAACGAAAGCATTTCAACACCGAGCGGAATGCCGCGGTTTAAGAAGAAGTAAAGAAGCACATGAAAGCCAAAATCATCAGGAAATCCCGATACCTCAAGTGGACTGCCAACGTAGTCATGGTTACCAAATCTAATGGGAAATCGTTGATGTGTGTGGACTACACTGACCTTAACTGGGCCTACCTAAAAGACAGCTTCTCTCTACCCAAGATCGATCAGCGGATTGACTCCACTGCAGGAAATAAGCTCCCTAGCTTCATGGACGCTTTCTTAGGATACAACCAGATCATGATGCATACCGTCGATCAAGACAAGACCAGTTTTATCACTGGCCAAGGCCTATACTACTATAAGGTAATGCCTTTTGGGCTAAAAAATGCATGCGCCACCTATCAGCTTCTAGTGAACAAGCTATTCAAAGAACAAACAAAAAGATGTATATAGGTGTACATAGATGACATGATCACCAAATCTCAGCAGTTAAAGCAACATCCATAGGATTTATGGCAAACATTTCAAGTAATAAGGAAGAACCAAATGAGACTGAACCCTGCCAAGTGTGCCTTCGGGCTAGCAGCAGGAAAGTTCCTAGGGTTTATTATTCACGAGAGGGGGATCAAAGCCAACCCGGAAAAGATCAAGGCCATTTTGGACCTTGAATCCCCCAATACCCACAAACAGGTGCAAGGACTGATTGGTAGGGTAGTAGCATTGAACTGCTTCATATCTCGATCTACAGATAAGTGCCTTCTTTTCTTTAAAATTATCAAACAAGGTAAGAAGATGAAGTGGGATCAAGAAAGTGAAAAGGCCTTCCATTCTTTGAAGGAATATCTAGCTAGTCCACCCTTGCTAGTAAAACCTGTCCCAGGAGAAGAGTTGTAACTTTACTTGGCAGTATCAAAGACCACTACAAATAAGGCTTGGTTAAATTTACTTGGCAGTGTAATGACGGGGTCTAGAGACCAGTCTATTACATAAGTCGTGCTCTGACCAAGTTAGAGAAGAATTATTCCGTTTTGGAGAAATTCGCTTATGCATTGGTAACTGCAGCCAGAAAGCTCCAGCCGTATTTCTAAAATCATACCATTGCGGTGGTCACTGATCAATCACTGAGACAATTCCACCAAAGGCCCGATGTATCCGGCAGATTAGTCCTGTGGGATTTGGAGCTCACCTAGTATGACATCAAATACAAGCCAAGGACCACAATTAAAGATCAGGCTTTAGCAAATTTCATAGCAGAATTTAGCATGACTATAAACCTGGATGTAAATGCATCCCTGAACCCGGTTCTAGAGAACCCAGAATGACCCGATAACTACAAGGCCTGGATACTATACACGGATGGGGCATCGAACTAATCAGGCTGTGGGGCAGGGATTATCCTAACTGACCCAGAGGGAGTCGAGTGTAGCCACTGTTTCAGATTTGAGTTCAGAGCCACCAATAATGAAGTAGAGTATGAAGCCTTACTAATGGGGATGAAAGTAGTAGAAAAGCTAGGAGTAGATTTTCTCCTATTTAAGAGCGATTCTCAGTTGGTAACCAACCAAGTATCGGGATTATACCAATCCAAAAGTGATAACATGGTAGCATATCTGGCTAGGGTCTAGGAAGCTATGACAAGGTTCGAAGGTGTGAAGATGTAGCAGATTCCACGAGAGAAGAACCACCGAGCATATATCTTAGCCAAAATTGCTGCAGGTGGAGAGCAAGCATTGCCAAGAGGAGTACCAATTCAATTGGTACCCCGATCAAGCATAGCTATAGGGGTAGAAGTCAACCCAGTCGAACGACTCTCTTGTTGGATGAATCCTATAGCAGAGTACCTCAAAAATGACACCGTTCCTATTGAGCCAGATCAAGCACTTAAACTCAAAAGGATCGCCACCCAATATTGTTTGGTAGATGGGTTTCTCTACCGCAAAGGAAAATCACTTCCACTGTTAAGATGTCTACACCTGGATGATGCACAATGAGCACTAAATGAGGTACATTAAAGGGAATGTGGCAACCACGTATCAAGCGAGACTCTTGCTTACCAAGTACTCAGAATGGGTTACTTTTGGCCTACTCTTGACTAAGATGCGAAGCCGTTCGCGCAGTCTTGTGAACCATGCCAGAGGACAGCAAACCTCCACCACCTTTCTCCGGAGAGGCTCTCCTCAATCAGTACACCGTACCCATTCACCATTTGGGGACTTGACCTAATCGGGCCACTCCCGACTGCTTTTGGTCAAGTCAAACATGTCGTGGTAGCAATAGATTACTTTACCCGGTGGGTGGAGGCAGAATCACTTACCTGTATAATAGAGGCAAACATCACCAGCTTCGTCAATGAAAACATTGTTTGCCATTTCGATACCCCGATGGCCATAATAACTGATTTGGGCATACAGTTAAACAATGCCAAATTTCGACAGTTTTGCGAGGAAAGGAAAATCAACCTCCGTTTTGCCTCAGTAGCCTATCCTCAGAGCAATGGATTGGTGGAAGCTACCAACAAGACCATCAAGAAACTTCTGAAGAAAAAACTCCAACGGAAGAAAGGGAAGTGGGCTGAGGAACATCCCAACGTGCTATGGGCATACTGGACAACCAAAAGGACTGCAACTGGGGAAACACTTTACTCACTAGCTTTTGGGACACAAGCAATCCAACCAATCGAGCACAAACTAACATCTTTCAGAGTCCACCACTATGAACTTGAGGATAATGAGATGAAGTTAAGAGCTAACCTAGACCTTCTCGAGGAGAAGCAAGACAAGTTTGCACATAGGGTGGTGGCCTACCAGAGCAAGATAGCCCAATACTTTAACAAAAAAGTAAGGGCACTTATACACATACAAAATATTATGGAAGAGTCTAAGATTGATATCAAAAATTTGGAAGAATTGTCTGAGATTGATATCAAGCATTTGGAAGAATTGTCTGAGAATGATATCAAGCATCAAGAACAACCAGACGAAAACAGCACCACACACACTAACAACAGCCAAAACAAAGAAATCGCACCAAGAATTTCAACCAACAAAATCTAATCTTTGACGAAACAAAACTACACCAAAACTCTAACTCAATCGCTCAAAAAAACCATCAGAGACAATCAATATCACACTCCTAATCTACCACCAACAATCCAAATAGATTACAAAAAATTAAATTAAATTAAATAAATCATATCCAAGAAGGATGGTTTCACCATAAAATAAGAAGAAAAAATAAGTCATGTGATAGAGGTGAGAAACTCTGTAGAGATTAGCAATATGGTGTATTTTTATTTTTATTATTTTGAAAAAGAGATGGAGTGTATTAAGTTTGAAAAATAAGTAAATGGGTAGTTCTTGAATTAAATTTAAAAAAGTGAGGCATAAATAGGTCAATAGAAGAGTGCTAATAGAACCACTCTTAAAAAAAATTATTCAATTTTGTTTTAAAATATATATATGATAAATTGACAAAAATACCTTTTGTTTTGAAAGTCAAACTTAGTCAATAATTAAATTTGACCAAGTTTGTTTAACGGCATGAGAGGTGAGTGTTAATTACCAATAAATTTGTTTCTGAGTGTAAAATGACAAACCTTGGGGGAGTTTGGTGCAATTTGCTTAAAAAAAAATATCAAATAATCCGAGGTCTACGTACTAGATAAGAGTGGCGTCAATATTGCCAGTCCCAGGAGAGAAACGGTGTCGTTTCTTTAGAAAGCATCTACGACACCGTTTTGTTAACTCTCTTTTCTCTATCACTTGCTTGTTCAGGTAGTAGTAGTAACCGTTATATTTCTGAGACAACAACAACAACAAAAAAACATTTTTCAATTAGGGTTTTAGAGAGAGAAAGAGAGCTTTGTGTGTAAATGTTGAAACTGTAAATGGAGAACGAAGAACCGAGAGAACCAGAGAAGAAGAGACCGCATCTCTACACTCAATCTCTCTCCTCTCCCGCCATGGCTCGCAACTCCGTCACTTCTCCTTCTAACAACAAAACAGTATTTTCCCCTCTCTCTCTGTTTTTTTTTTTTGTTTTTTTAAACAGATTAAAATTGGTTGTTAACAGTCTCTTTTATGTGGTTTATGATGTGCTTGGTTGTCTAGATCATGAGAATATCAAAGAAAAATATTGAATTTTGTGTCTTTTTGAGAAATTGGGTGGAATTTGTGGTTGTAATATTGAATTTCAATGCTGATCAATCAGACTTTTGTTAAACAGAGGTGATCAGTGATCAGTGATCAGTGAACAGATACTACTGAATTATGATTTTTCAATTTTGTGCTTTTGTTTATATATCTGTTTGTGTCATTTCTATGATTGTTGAGATGAGCTCAATTCGATCCAATGGTATCGTTGATTTGTTAGTTAGTTGCACATTGTTAGATTACTACTGTGATATTTTGTTTGTTAAAATTTCACGCGTTTCTTTGTTAGATTAATTAGATTATGCGTTTATTAGTTTACCATACACGCACAATTGGATGTTTGTGCACACGCATATGAATGCACACATGCACAGAAGGCTACTGGTTATCTATATTTGGTGTATAATCCATAGCTTGTAATGAAATTATAACATGAATGGAATTGACAAATAAATGCTGTGTTACTGATTTTGTTTCTTAAATTTCGCTTCTTTTCCATTTGCTTGATTTGTTAAATGAATAGATGATGCATTTAGAAGCTTGAATTGGCTGTAAATTTTTTTTGTCTTTTTTATGTAAATGTACGCACCGTGCACGTGCATACACGCAAATAAAGATGTGCACAAGAAGGTAACTGGGTATCTATATTTGGTGTTTAATCCATAATTGGTTATGAAATTATGATTTGAAGTGGAATTGATAATGCTCCATCAGATATTTGTGTCAGTTTTCTTTTTGTCACATTCATTTAATGTTATGTGAAATAAAAATTATCTGAAATGTGATATATTTTAATCTAGGTTGACGCCGCTGTTCTACAATACCAGAATCAAAAACTTGTGCAGCAACTAGACACTCAGAAGCACGAGTTGCATGATCTTGAAGCCAAAATGAAAGAATTACTAGAGAAGCAGACTTCTTATGATGACATGTTGATTACTGTGAATCGACTTTGGAACCAGGTGAAGTATGAATTTTTCTTGCATTTCACACTTGTTCTGGGCACATTTTCAGTCCTATGTGATCTTAATTGTCTGATGGAGTATGGTTGTTTGGCTTTGCAGTTGGTTGATGATTTGATCCTACTTGGAGTACGAGCTGGGGGTGGACCAATTTTTTTACGAAACTTGGATTCTCAAGAGAAGCATCAAGGTCTTTAAGCTTTTTCTTTTCTTTTCTTTTTTAAATTTTAATTTAACATTTATAAATAATGGAAAACTAAAGAGATCGTAAGGCTTTTATAGATCACTAAACTTGATAGCATTTTCTTTCACATCATATTAAATATATTGACTTGATCCACTCTGCTAGATTCAATTCCTTCTTGTCCTCCGGAGGATATGTTTCTTTGTAGACTGCTACAAGTAAACTCCATAGACAGCAGTGACAATGATGGAATCATCAAATTTGTTGAAGAAGCCCTTGCTTTGCGTCACTCCTTCACTAAGGAGTTGATGAAATTTCTGGAAGATATCATTGATGCTCAGAGGTTGGAAACTGAGAGCATATCTCAGGCTTTGCAGGGAAATCTATCTGCAGAAGGTAAGAAGAAATCTTGATGTCAGATCCGATTGTTAATTTATCATTGTTCATATATATTTCCTGTGTTTAGGTAAGTCATTTTCATCCTTAATCCCGAAAGTAGTATTCTATCAGGAATTTCACCTTGATTATTGTTATACATTTGGGGTTCTCAGATGCCATTATCCAATTGTCCAAGATTGATGACATGATGAAAGAAGAGGCCGGAAATCTACACAAGGTGATTGATATTCTCCACTTGAAGCATAAAGAATATGCTAATGGGATCCAGACTTACATATCCAACCATTCAGCTGATCAATCTGAGATTCAACGCCTTGCAGGTCTTGAGATAGTTCCTTTCAAATTGAATTGTACTTTTTTATTTTTGAAGGAAAATTGAATTGTATTTATATGACAGCTTTTGATATAGATGCATAACTTAATTACTAGCACGTGCTCAATTTGATTAGAATAGGAGTCAAGCCAGTAAACATGTATGTACTTGTAAAATTAATAAAAGTGTTTGCTTGAATATTATTAGATTATTTTGTTTAGTAGTGAAGGAATGGATGCCTTTTTTTTTTCTTCTTTTAACTGCTCTTGGGTGGTAGCTCCTCATGGTTGTCTATTAAATATGTATAATCTGCTCCCTGAAAGGTGAGCTTGAAGAGACCATGGCTGAACTAGAAGAAAGTAGAAGGAAATTGGTCAATATGAAGATGCAAAAAGATGTGGCCTCTGGAATGCATACATTGGCTTCAGGGGCAGTGATTGTAAATGGAAGTGTGTCACCAGAGAAGCCTGCAGATAGGACAATGGATCTACAGGAGTTGAATGATTTCATCGAGGAAACTAAGGTATCAATTATGTGATGATCTCTCTCTCTCTCTCTCTCTCTCTCTCTCTCTCTTTCTCTTTCTCTCTCTTACCTGTTTGTGCACACAGGGTTTCTGTGTCTAAACCAATTGGAAATATTACTGAACAAATGCTGCAGATACTGGCAACTGACCGTCTTGTGGAACTTGAAGATGCGCAACAGGACAATATAAACTTTTCAAAACAATTGCAAAATTTTCAGGTTTGTAAATTTGATTGATATATAATTTTGGATTACCATGTTTTCTCAGAGACTTTTCCAAGTGTTTCTACTACTGTCAAATATTAGATTTTCAGTTTCTCACTATTGATATTTATATATATTTTTTTTTTGTGAAGAATGAGCTGAAAGATGACAAATATGTGCATTCCTCTCGATTGTATAATTTAGTAAGTGATCAGCTCCAACATTGGAACGTTGAAGTGGAACGATACAAAGGATTGGCAGATTCTTTGCAGGTTAAACTGCTTTGTTGGCTTTTGTGTTGATGCTTTGAATGTTAGTTTTTCTGGTCTCATATAAAAGTATGATTTCAGATTGATAGGTCTCTTGTCATAAGAAAGGAGAAGGAACTAACTGTAAGAGTAGAGTCAGTTGATGCCGCAAGGAGTACCATTGATGATCCTGAACCTAGAATTGAACAGCTAGAGCTTCAGCTGCAGAAGTGTATACTTGAGAAAAATGACCTTGAGATTAAAATGGAAGAAACTGCCCAGGATTCAGGTGCTTTATTTTATCATGCAACTTTATAACTGGTCAATCTAGTGGAGTTGATTTCTAAAATGATTACCTATTCCAGGGAGAAAAGATATCAAATCAGAGTTTTGTGTAATGGCCTCAGCTTTGTCTAAGGAAATGGGAATGATGGAAGCTCAGTTGAATCGATGGAAGGAAATCGCAGATGAAGCTCGTTCCTTGCGTGATGAAGCAGAGTCACTAAAAGCTTCCTTAAGTGAAAAGGTTTCCTCTCATCTTCTGTTTGTTGTTTCTGTCGTTTGTCTTGTTTGTTTTTGTTATTTGAGTATATTGCATAGACCTTCTTTAGGTTTCATCTTTAAGTGATATATTAATTTTTTGACTCCATTGTCAGGGTTTGACATGGCAAAGAAGCCGTCCCAGATAATAGTTCTTGCTGTTACAGATTTTCCACTTTTATGAAATTTTGTATTCTTAAAATAGTGTTTTCTAATCAACCAAATTTCAGGTTACCACAAAAATATATCCATGAAATAAATTTATAATTTTAAAATAAAAAATTGTTGTCTTTTTTGTCATTGCTATGTTCTCTGATTTCTTTTTCTCTTCCTACCTATTTCCATTTTCTGAAATTCTTAGAATGAACCACAATCTCCACATACTTGAAATCTCAAAAGCTAAATCAAAGATACAAAACCATCACATTTGCTACCTTGGAAAAATTGTGCTCCTGTCCAGTGTTAAGGTGGGACACATAAGGGCTTGTGGGTTGTACTTTGCTTTTAGGATCACTTTAAGCATGTCCTTGATTTTCATGTTGCATTTGCATCAACATTTAATAATCTCCTTCTCTCCTCTTTCCCATCGACATATCATGTCTAACATTCATGCACAGATGAAACTGAACTCACCTCTCTTAATGGAATGCTGCCAAAAAATAGAGGATGTCAATTTCCGTATTGACTTGCAGGATGGACTCTCTAATTTGATTAATTAGTCTATGGAGAATAAAAGGAAGTGCTTATGATGGAACATAGTTATGAAAAACGCGCCGGACACCTCAAGCCCAGAGATACAAGGAGGTGTGTGCCTGGCCATCATAGGCTCTGAGCATCGCCTAGACACACCTAGTTGAAATTTTCATTTTTTTTAATAGGAAATTTGAATTTTCTGTGTGTTGCTAACCTGACCCCTGCTAGCTAACCAGACAACTCGACCACCGTGAGCTCAGCTGGAGCTCGACCCCCTAGTGCGTTAGCATTGCGCAACAAACTAAGTCTATATTCACAACCTAACATGAAGATGCATTGGTGATGTTATGAAGTTGTTTTTTTTTGAGTTAGGGATAGCTAGAGCCTAGAAACTAATTTGAACATCTTTGTTAGTATGATGATTGTATGTTAATTATTTTATGAATTATGTCGTATTATTGATTGTTTGTAAAGTTATAAACCTTACATTTAGCTTAGTAACTTGAAATTTATAAGATAAAATAGGTTACAATTTTTATGAATTTTTTCCATTGGGAAATTCATAAAAAACTTTTGCACACCTTTTTTAAAAAAGGTGCGACTGGAATCCAAAAAAGGTGCGTCTGGCGCGCACCTCGGACTCCAGGGGACCCTGGTGCTTCAATGCGCCTAACTCCTTTGATAACTATATGATGGAATCTAACCGAGCAATCAGATGTGGTTGCTGTAATGGGCAAATTAACACGAAATATTATCTAGTGAATAATTATATAGGCTAAAAACAGATAATGTCATTTCCTTTATTGCATATATACATATTTTCAGTTGGTTTCAAAGCCTGCAGTACTGCTGCTTCTCTTAATCTGTTTTTCCTTTTTCATTTCAAGTCAAAAAATAATACATGTATGTTTTGGTTATCAGTCTACAGTGGGTGAATCTTTTCCAGTGAATATTTACTAATCTCTTGATGCCGATGTAGACAAATGAACAAAGGTGCTTGGCAAACAAATGTGCAGAACAGATGGTTGAAATGAAATATCTGAAGGCTCTGGTGAGTTTATCTTCACTTAGTCATATTGTTCCTTATTTAAAAGTAGGATTCATGACTCTTATCCTATGAAGTGTGCGATTTCTTTGAGTTATAATTGTATCACATGTAATTTTGTTTCTTTTGCTTTTAGTGTTTAGCTCCTCTTGCCCTTACTCCCTCTGTGGGGAAAATAAATGTCCATTCATTTGTTTACTCCTTTGTCATCACACTTTTTTATGGCAATAAGTTAAATTCTCAAGGAAACAGGTTTGCATATAGACAAGGATATATTAGTAGAAATTTAATTGTGGAATAACAAATTTTGGTAAATCCTCTGGGGTTGACTGCAAGGGATTTGAATACAAGCTCATGAATATTAGAATCGGAAACACATTAAGATATATTGCAATTATGCTAGAACTTAGGGCCAAAATTGTTAGTCTGTCTAATTCAGCATTACTTTGAAGCTTCTTTGCATATGATTAATTTTATTATTGGCAGCTGAAGGGGATTTTCATATTGTAGGTTGAAAAGTTGCAAACGGAAAAACTGGAATTGCAATTTATCCTGGACATGTATGGCCAGGAAGGTTATGATCACAGGTATTTTAATTTGAGGATGTGTATCCTAATGAATTGAAAAATAGTAAAATAAAGAGAAAAAGGAGAAGAAAAAACTTCAGAGTTTCATATAAGCAACTCATACTGTCATACAAGAAGGTATTGGCATTCAGGTCTCAAACGGTAATTACGAGAATCTAATGTTATACAATTATCATTTGGTAAAAGGTAAAGGCTGATACGTCTGCACTCTTTCTTGTAAATACTTTCTTTATGGCTTACATACAAGTATACAACTGAGAAAAAATCCAATCGTGAGAAAAGAAAACAATTTACTTCTAGTTGTAGAAGAAATTCTGTTGCATTACAGACATGCATCTGCATGTGCGTGCATGAGTCTATGCTTACGAGCTTGTACGTTGGCGTGGGTGTGACACAGGCTACTTGCAATATGATGATTTAGTTGTCTATTCTTAGAATTGTATTCACTAGAAGAATACGATAGGTTTAACCGTGGACTAGCATATTTGTATGTTAGTTAATTTTATTAATTTTAGATATTTGTTTCCTTATGTTCAGTTTTCCTTGTCTTGCATGGTGTTTTTTTTTATAAAAAAAATAAATAATTTGTCGTGTATGGTGTTGATTAAGGTCTTCTTAATAATTGAATACGCTTTGTTTTGGACTTTGAATTTCAGAGACATGATGGAGATAAAAGAATCAGAACGTAGAGCTTACTCACAAGCTGAAGTCCTGAAAAATGCTTTAGATGAACATAGTCTAGAATTGAGGGTGAAAGCTGCTAATGAGGCTGAGGCTGCATGCCAGCAAAGGCTTTCTATTGCTGAAGCTGAAATAGCTGAACTACGGGCTAAATTGGATACTGCTGAGAGGTTCATCTTTGTTCATATGTTTCTGTTATATTATCTTCTACATTTGGATGTTTTTGGCTTTTTAGTGGCAGTAATTTGATTGGCTATGGAAATTGTTTCCTTCCACTTTGTTATTTTATTTTTTGTTCTCTTTTTTTTTTTCTTGCACATATGGGGAGTGAGATGAGTGTTGTGTTGTTTGGCTCATCAAAACCCAAGTCAAGGCTTAAGAAGGAATTCTATTCGGATAAGGAGAAAATAAAGTGTGTACATAATTTCCTATTGGGTGGATTTTCTCAAGAATCTCAAATCAACTAGGATAAGGAAATAAGTTAGCTTTTCTTATTCTAAGAGGATTTAGGAGTCCTATTCTAGCAATGAATGTAACACAAGTCCTATACCTATAAATAGGGTTCTTGGGAGCTTATTTTTTACACACAAAAATCAGCAAGCATACAAGGGGTAGAGAGCAAGAGTGATAGAGAGGTTCTAGCAAGGTTTTTGGGAATTAGCTAAGGGGTTTCAATAAGTTTCTTGTAACCAAGTGTTTTTCTCCATAGTGCTACTGATTTCTCAAGAGAGATCACACGAGGACGTAGGCAAAGTTAGCCGAGCCTCAGTAAATTTTTTGAGTTTATGTGGTGTGTTTTCTTTATCATTCATATTTTATTCCGCATATTCGCATATCATTATTCTATAAGTTTATCACCGGAATCTATCCAAAAAAACAAGATCAATAAGCGAGTTTAAAATCAACAAGGAGTTGTAGTGGGTGCTTTAGGTTTGGGTTCATAATTTATTGTTCTTCTTTGTTTGCATCTTATGTTGTCAAATTTAATAATTTATAAGCACACGAATAAATTGTAGTGTAGTTTATTAAAAGCTAAATCCACAAGGAATGCTATGAAAATTAATGAAAGGTAAATAATCCTAAATCAAATTAGACCTAACCTAGTTAATCTTAATTAATTTCAATTTAAATAAAGAAATTTTAATTTAAGGGAAAAAATGAAGAAAATAAACTGAAACAACTACCGATGAACATGAAACATTAATCCTCACAAATCCAAGCATAGATTAACTAAATATCTTAACTACCAAATATGCATTAGATGACAAGATGTTATAAAATAAAAAGCCAAGATTTTAAGACATGAACCGCAAAGGAGACACATGGAGAGCATTGTTTTATTCTGCTAGGGATTTTTGTAAAAAGGCAACTTTCATTGTTATAGATGTTTGTCTATTAGAGAACGAGAGAACAGTGCAAGAGGCTCAGAAGAAGATGGCGAAGGAAGCGGCAGCTGGTCATTTTCCAGTTCTATGTTTGCTTTTCCTTTTTCTTTCAATCATGTGCTTTATTTTCTTTTTGGAGTTACATAGAAATGCTTGGAATTGATACGATTGATGAAAAAACAAGGTAAAACCTATTTAAGCTGAATTTATGAGTAGCCAACTGAGGGTCAGGAGAGAATTTTATAGCTTACTGTCTGGTACCCTTCTTGGTGAATGGTGTGGGAGAAACATGCACCGGCAATAGACATGTGTGTTATCTCTGCAAGTATCAACACTTGACGGAAGCAGCTTTCTATAAAGTGATCTTTGAAATAGTCATGCAAATTCTATGGCAATTGATTTCTGACCTTAAAATTTTGCTGGCTTGCATTTTCTGATATCTGATCATAGCCAGCTTTGACACATTCTTTATACTCTCCTTTTGCGCATCTGAAACCTCTCATAAGTCTTACCTGATGTGGCATCAGCCCGTTATTCATTAAAAAATTGGACAAACAACATTGGTAGAAATTTGTTTCTTTTATTTGTTTGATTATCAAAACTGAATGGAACCTTTGCATGTTCTAAATAATTGAATGATATGGAAGTCGTTTTGTGCTAAGAACAATGTTATACTATCACTCTCCATGCAGGGATGTTATAGAGCTTAGAGAAGCTATCAAAAGTAAAGAACGGGAAGCTGAGGCATACATTATTGAAATTGAGGTTATCAATTTTTCCAAAAGAGTTGCTTTTTAAGTCATTATTTTCTTCTAGTTGGAACAGATTTCCTTTTTTTCATCCTTTTTTTGGGGCGGAGGGAATTGTATTCCGTAAGCTTTGTTTTCTTTGGGGTGCTTGGCAGCATTATTTCATTGTAATTTCATCTTTCTTCTGTTAATAACTTGGTTCTTTTCTTTATTTCAGACCATTGGTAATGCATATGAAGATATGCAGGCCCAGAACCAGCATTTGTTGCAACAGGTGACTGAGAGGGATGACTACAATATAAAGGTCCAACTTACATCATCTTCAGTATCAGTCTGTCTTTTGAGTTTTGACAATTTTTATGCTTTGTTTCCTTTCATTCTTTGAATTTTAAGCTAGTTGTACTAAAGTAATTGTGACATGGCCGATGTGGATTTTGGTGCAGCTTGTTTCTGAGAGTGTGAAGACAAAGCAGGCACAGAGCTTTCTACTTTCTGAGAAGCAGACGTTAGTGAAGCAACTTCAGCAAGTTAATGCGATGATAGAATCTTTTAAATTGAAGATTCTCCAGAGTGAAGAGCAAGTAAAGTTTATTTTTGCTCTGCCTACAAGCATGCTACTTGTTTTACTTTGGGCACTAGTTATCCTTAAACTAATTGTTGAATCTTGCAGATGAAAGCTTGTCTGACAGAGGCTCTCAAATCTACTCAAGAAGACAGACATCTTGCAATCAACCTTGAAACCACCAAGTGGGACTTGGCAGATGCCGAGAAGGATTTGAAATGGCTGAAATCTGCCTTTAATTCTTCTGAGAAGGAACATGAACAGATTCAGCGAAAGACTGATGAAGCCCGAAGAGAATTGGAGATTGAAAGGTGGATAATTTTAATAATGTCATGCATACTGAAGTCATCTGTATTTGTATTCCAGCAGAATTTTTCTCCTTACGCTATATGTGTTAATTAAACCAGGAGTGAGAAGAAGAAGCTCGAGGAAGATCTTGCGGAATTGAATAAACAGATTGCTGAATTGACTGCTGAAACCGGAGAGGCTGCGGTACAGAAACTTCAGGATGAAATAAAAGATTGCAAATCTATTCTCAAGTGTGGTGTGTGTTTTGACCGCCCAAAGGAGGTTAGTATTCTTGCCAACTTAAGCGTATTTTCTAATTGCAGTTTTCTGTTGAGGGACTTTGAATAAGCAGATTATATTTTGATACATTGCCTTGTTTATTTTAAGATTGTTTGATTAAGTGGTTATGTTTATGGTGCGTTTATAAATGTTTATAGAAAGCACTTCCAATGAATGCGATTTTATTCATAAACATTTAAAGGCACTTTTTGGAAAAACACCTATCAAGTATTTCACGAGAAATCACTTGAATTGTTATTCTACTCAAAACATTGCTTTTGGTACAACACCAATTCTATGGTTTCTCAAAGCCATACTTAGCATGAACACTAAAATATCGTAAAGCACTTACAAGTTCTTTTCAGGCTGCCATAAACACCCTTAGATTAGAGTTGTTTTTCGTTTTTGTGTGCTTCATGAAAAACTAATGGCTGCATATTTGCCTTATATTCCGCAGGTAGTGATTTTGAAATGCTATCATCTATTCTGCAATCCATGTATCCAAAGAAATTTAGAGATTCGCCACCGGAAATGCCCTGGGTGTGGAACTCCTTTTGGTCAGAACGATGTTAGGTTTGTCAAGATATAAACAAAGCTGCCCCATGTTGATAGGTTAACTGGGGTCTTAGCTTGCTCTTCATTTAGTTAATAATAATACAGGAGTCTAGTCTAGACTTGTAAGTGAAGGATTTTTACCATGGCAGTGTTTTCCATATGTAAACCATCCTGTTTTTCGGAAGAAAATAAAATTGAGAGAGAGAGAGAGAGAGAGAGAGAGAGAGAGAGAGAGAGAGTAAAGTATGGATTCAGTGTTTTTGCAGGAATTGTTTTGATTCTTCGTTGTATGATGTAAAGTTTTATTTTTCATTGATTACCAGGTAGATTTAAACATAGGTAGATGCTAATTGTTCAAATTGATATTTGACAAATTTTGATACATCCATCTCTGATTGAGTGTCTGTGCAACTCCCATTTCATATTTATGATAAGTTCAATAATCCCTTTATAAACCAATTTTTCTCTCCTAAGCACACATTGTAAGCATATCTGTAATATACTAATGTACATCATTGCACTTTTATCATGTAATCAAAATAATACACATGGCAAAAGTGTAGTGACATGTATTATTAGAAAAATTGCTTTACATACCTTCACAATTTCAACATGATACATGTGTGTATTCATAAGGCTCAGGTGATGAGTCGTTGGACCTTTGCATTCTATATGCAAATGTTTTGTTCTCTAAATGATTTTCTAATTGAGACAAAGCAGAGTAATCTGAATATGTTTCTCGGCTGAATAAAATTAACAAGACCATACACCCTTTAATTATGTATTTATAGCCTTCAGAAGAACCATCTGTTACAAGAAATCAACCACAAAAGAAGAGTATGGATAAAAATAAATAAATAAATAAATAAAATAAAAAATCTGAAAAATAAGACCACGTCGACATGTTGAGAGGATAATGACAAAAACTGTTTCTTGTTTAGAAGATAATACCTTCAAAATGGCGTAACCAAAAATTCGAATCAAAGGGGGACGACTCCAAATCTTTTACAACAAACAGAATGGGGAACCTTCTAAGTGACAGGTCAGCATGATCATATGGGCAATAACCAAGATCCAATCCCTGCCGCCCACATCAATATCAAAAAAAGAAGGGTCGCCACATCACCCAAAGCTAAAATGGCGTCAGGAAGCAAGATTTTCCCCTTTGTCCAAACAAAATGAATTTTGAATATTCTAGAGCTAAAATGATGTCTTCCTATGGGAGATGGAAACTTGATTGAGCAAATTTTGTGTTACATTTTAAACCTCATTTTCATATCCTTTGGATCGATTATGAGTGAACTCTTGTGTTTAATGGCTTGATTCTAGTCTATATAGGCAAAATAATGAATTATAGGCATTTGAGATCCAAACTGGAGTTTTTAGGGCAAAGCAAGTCAGATAGAAGATTTTTAGGAAATAAAGCCCAGTTCGCGGTTGGGTCCACTGGTTGTCAACTGCGACTAGCAGTGGGTTCGGTTCGGTTTGGTTCGGTTTTCGTCAAAACCAAATTGAATCGAAATTTTTTCAGATTTCAAAATTAGAAACCGGTTTAAACTGAAATTAGCAACCGAACTAAACTGAACTGGTTTTTATCATTTTGGTTCATTTCAGTTTTGGGCCTAATAGGCTGAATAAGCTTTTTCTTTATGCATATTTTGTAATTTAATTATTCATTCACAAAAAAACTTAAGAAATCTCATTACAAGGTCAAGCTTCTTTCAACACACATCAAGGGCCCACGACCAAACCGCAAACAAACCCCAAGATTACATTCGCTGGTCATCAACAGTGAACCGAACCGTAGATTTACCTAGGGATTTCGAGAACAAGCATTCGATGGTCATCAACAATGAAGTGAACCGTGAATTCATCTCTAGAGGATCTCAAGACCCATCTTCCGCTGTTCGTCAACCGCGATCCAGAGCTTGAAGTTGTTCCAGGTGATCTCCAGACCCAACTTTCTCTGGTTAATCGATGCGAAGACAACCATAGATCTGCCTCAGTTCAAATCCAGCAGATCTCGCACAACATATTTTGATGGTCTTCAACCGCGAAGTCAACCACGGAAAGACCTCTAGTTAGCTCTAGTAGATCTCACGCATTAACATCTGCGGTTCTCCAATCGCGAATTACAGGTCACGAACCTCCCTATATTCAATGACATCAACAGTTCTAGACCTATTTTGGGAAATGATATAAAAGCCTCCTTTTCCAATTTTTCAAAGAACGTACCTTTACATCATTCTAGATCTAAGAATTTCCTCTCAACATATCCAAACCAACTTACAACTTTCATCACTATTTTCTACACCAAATCTATCTCTACATCACTCCTTCCATTTCTATTTCACTCAAACTCCAAGACCTACTCAAGAGCTACGAATTTGAGCACTTGGAGAAGAAGAGGAGCTTGAAGAAAAGATGACTCACCACACACCCATGGGTTTTCTATTGACTTTTTCTTCTTTAATTCTTCTTTGTAACTTCATTGTGAGTAGTAAAACCCCAGTTAGAAGTTGATGTAATAATTCATAAATTGTGGGTGTTCCACCACTATCTTTAGTATTCAATCTATTAGTTTCATTATGAAAATATATAAACGTGTATAATAACCTATGGGGGAATGGATTGTTAATCCAATTAGTTGCCAACTTTTCGGATTAGTCAATATTATAAAAAGTAACCCAATGCGATCAAAAACAATCAATGTAATTAAAGTGCAGAAAATAATAAATAATTGATGATTGATTTACGTGAGAAACCCTCCAACTGAGAAAAACTCACAGGCTATCCTTCTAGACACACACGGTCTTCAAATCCACTATATGTAATGTTGTTTACAATCTAGGTTGACCTTTAGTCACACCATTCTTGGTCACTAACCCACCACTACTACCTTGCAGGTCTTTTATAGTGATTCTAGACCAATTACTTGTGCACTAAACCACTTAGCCACAAGACTTAACTCTCAATGAAGAGATTAAACAACCTATGTGAATATATGAAAATATTCTAAATGCAGTTAAATCTAGGCAACACTAAATGCTTATCTAGAGATGAAACGATGGCAATTAAAGCAATCTTAGATATCAATATCTAAATGCAAAGCAAAAAATATTTAGCTAAAAAGGGCAATATAGACCTATATGCAAGCTATCAACAAATAACACATCTCAACCAAAAAACAAAGACTTAAGCATGTTAGAAACAACATTAAGTAAAGAGTCAAGCATTTAATCACAAAATAAATGCTAATCCTAGTCAAACATGAACAAAAGATGAGACATTTTGGAAGGTGAGTAAAGGTGAGAATGTGTTTCGTTGAGTAAAGGTGAGTTCTTAGGAGTTTTTCTATAATGGGAAACACTCTATCTTTCAAAAGTGTGATTTTGAACTCTTAAAAGCTAACAAGAAAGAAGACAACATATACATATATATGAGCCATAAATGAAGCTACGACGTTTTGGAAAAAATAAGCTGAAATAGGGCACTGCTTGGGTCCAGTGTGTGGGTATGGACCCGCACACTACCAGCACACTGGGAGCTAGAAAGACACCAGAGGTTACATCTCTAGTGACTGTCTGGGTAAGGATCCGCACAGCACCCGCTGATACGGGCGGTCGTTGACGCCTATACCAAAAAGATATTTCTATTCTAATTACCTTGCAAATGCAACAAATTAAAGGACTAGTATAGTAAGTAAGCAAGGGTCGTTCCCACAAAGAGATGGAATCCGTTAACTGTATTTAGCTTTAGAGTTTATGAAAGCAATGTAAATGGAATGTGGATGTGGTGAGTGTGAGGAGATGCGAACTAACTAACTAAAGATAGAAATATAACCGGGTGATTGCCTTTCTAATTAGTCTACTCCTAATTACGTTATTCTACTCTTAAAGGCAAGATACCCTAGCTACGAAAATAATGGTAGCTTGGAAAGATGCAAGATATGAGCTACAGATGGGAAATCGGTTCACTAAACACAAGATGCAAATCATGTAAATTGTAGATCATGTGAATACCATTTAATTCAGTAAAGGGTTCGTTCTCTTGATTAGAGAATTCCCGAAATCAAATCATCACTCTCCAAGGTCGGAAGAGTAATTGTGTTTAAGTCTAAACCCATTAAGCACAAGAACATGAACCAAAGCTATCCTAGTAAGTTATGCATAAGCTTCTCCTATTCTATAGAGCTAATAGCCAAGACTATGTCCAAATGATCATCCAAGCACAATCTCAACTCTCAATCACTTTAATCATTCCAAACATATACATATTGAATCATCTACCAACATACATACATAAATGAGATATTTGATTACAACTACTCCTACATCGTTAGTTAATGTAATAACCCTTGAAGACAAGTCCTCTAAAAGCTCTCAATATACAATAAACTTCCATGGCTTGGTTTTGACACACGAGCCCTCCTATCTCTTAGTATCTAATCCTCCATGGAAGCTTGAAGGTTGCTTTCTCTCTTTTGTTGTGTTCAATCTAAAAAGGGTTTCTTAGAGCAAGGATTGGTTGGTCACCAGATCATACTAAAAAGAGAGGCAAAAGGGTGTATTTATAGGTTGGGCAAGTTTTGGGCATGATGGGGTGTGAAAAGACCAAAAATACCCCTAAAAAATCATCATTTCAACTCTGACGGGGGTCTGGCTAGTTTAGCCTGTGGGTTCTTTCTAGCGGGACGAACTAGCCAGGGTTCCAACTAGTTCAGCCCGTTAGAATATTCTAACGGGATGAACTAGCCAGATTTCCAGCTAGTTCATGAGGCTAGAATATTCTAGCGGGCCAGGAAGCCCAAACTAGCGGGATGGCTCTGTGACTTCATTCCAAATAGCACTTTCCAGTGGACTAGAAGGCTTGTTCTCACGCATAATTCTTGACTTTTGGCACGGCTTCTTATCCCCTTCTTTACGGCTTCAATCCCGTGGACAAAACCCGCGGGTTCTTCTGAAATTCTTCTGCGGCTTCAAGGTCTTCTGTTATATGGGTTCATTCTCGCGGTGATAGCCCGTGGTGTTCTTCTTCTCTATATATTTGCCTTATTTTGCCCACATTTTGGTACAAATGTCATCTTTGTGGGACATTTACCTGCACATAGCTAAAACACATATTATATACACAAAAGTGCTCGAAAACGAACACAATAGATAGGAAAAAGGAGCACTAAATGTGAACATTTAGAGCGCGATCACCCGCACATCGAGAGATAGAGAAAACACCAAAAGTTGCTTTACCCGCACAACACTCGCACGCCGAGAATTGGAAAACAATCCGAGTGCATTGTACAGGTGGTACGCGGGTATGGACCTACAAACTAGGACCATCTCTAGTGGGTACACATCGCGTTAAAAACAAGCACACAATCGTGCGACGTAGACGTTTCTGATCAAGCATTGGGAAACGAATTACATTATACAATACCACACTTAGATCTAACAACAAGGTGCACGTGTGGGAAGTGAAGAACACACACAAATGAGAATTGAAACACAAATGCAAGATGAGTAAAACATGTGAAAGTATACAAACGTAGTTAAATTGCTTAAAGCTTACCTAGAGGGGGGATGATTAGGTTTTTACACCTTTTTCAATCCCTTGAAGCAAACTCAAGTTTGTCCCTTAAGGTAGCTTACATAATAACACATAAACCAAACAAACACATAGAGACAAGATAAGCATGTGATCATTTTAGGTATTGTCTATATTACACTAAGTAGTATGAGGAAGAATAACATTAAATATACAACCTTAAAGAATACTTATTTATCAAATATTGTTCAATATGTTACAAGTATGAATCAAAGTACAATTATACATAAAAGAATCAATATACAATATACTAAAGAATTATATATACAACTGTGATCAAAATGGTATGCTTACTAATCACACTTAACAAGATTTTGTTTCCAGATACATCACAAGTGAATATTGAGCAACAAGATTAAAACATACACATATACAAATATAAAGAGAGGGATAGAAAAAACTGACATATGTAACGTGGTAAAACCTCCAAGGAGAAACATCCACAGGTCTGGAATGTACTATAAATAGACCTTGAGTCTTAATAAAATTTCCCAAGCTTTTTCCTACATTTTTCTAGAGAGCATCTTATCTTGTTGTTTTACAATTTTCTAGAGCTTCTTCTTCGAAGATCGAAAGACGATCTCGGCCCCTCGCTGGTATCGATTCCAACATTCATTTTTCGTCATAAATCTACATGAAGCTCTATCCAATTTCCCAGAACTCACCATAGTTTCATCTTCTCTCCTAGAGAAACAAAGTTCTTCTAAATTCAACCCAGAAAATCCTCTCAAGAAACTCTCTCTAAGAGATTTCTTCCAATTCTGTTTAACACAATTTATGGTGTTAACAGTGGTGCTGACTGTGGGGATCGAACCTATAAACTGTGATTTCTATAAAATAAAAAAATAAAAAATAAAAATTGTGGCCAAGCTATTCTAGCAAGCTCACGAAGCCCAATCACACTCTCACAAATGTGTGACGTCCATTTATGGTTCCAAATCGTTTCATGGGAACGATGTTCCAACACAATTTATGGTGTTAACAATTTTAACTAATGGCTAACTACAAAATGAGGGACCAAATTGAGCTAAAAATGGAAATATGAATAAAACACTGATGTTTCTAGAAACGTTAGGGACTAAATTGAAATCACCCCTAAATACTCTATTCTTGTGGAAAAATCTTGGTAACAGTTATCCAAGAGTAGGACTAGACAAAAATCATTTGATTGATTTCCAGGTCCTTGACTTAATAGAATTTGTTGCAATTCTGAACCAGATTTTGCAATAATTTGCCTCAAGACTTCGGTCACCATAATGAAGATACGCAAGTATGTGTATTACTTGAATTGGATAAGATATGAATGACCAAATATCAATTTCAAAAAATCAGAAATAGATATTTGTCGACATATCCTTGCCAATATAACTAGTAGGGTCCGTATCTCATACCTTAGCTCTCACCATTCAATGGATATTGATATCCATATCGATCCACTCCATTTATAATGGAGATGAGTACTATTATATCAAAGATATAATGGAGATTGAGACAATCCTAATAATCATTTTATTTTTAGATATAGTGAAGAATATCATCTATGAATATCTATCCTTATCCATTATCAATTTTAATAATTTTTTTAAATATAAAAAATTTATTATGTAAATATTAACTCTAATTATATTCTTCCCTGAGAATATAGATCACTTTTTTTTTATTAAGTTGCGAAGTTATATTTGATTTGATTTTTCGTTTTTTGAATTTATGTTATTCACTTTTTTGTACATTTAATGGATATACTTGTGTGAAAATGCGAAAAACTGCAATTTATATTTAAACTTCACAAACAATTTTTTCTGGAGTTATCTAATATTTAATGTGATAGAAAATTTTAAAATATTTATCGAGATTTGTTTCTCTCTTTAAATAACATAAAATATACCATTTTTCAACTTAAAACTTAATAGATCTAAATTAAACTCATTTAATTGTTTTGTTTATTTTTTTAAGTGGTCAAACAACTTAAAAATAAAATAAAAAAATAAAAAAATAAAAAACAATTTAAAAAATAAAGTAATAAATCTTGACTTTTAACTTAATTCCAAATCACTGAATTACAATTAAAATATTCTCTTTAAAGTCTATCCTCTCAAAGAATATATTTACAAATTTATCCTAATTTGATATGGCGTAGAGATCTTTCTTTTAATATATTTCTCATTTCAAATGCTTTTAGAAGAAGGGAAAAAAAAAAAAAAAAACTCTAATCACTTCTCATAGAGACCGGTGCTAATAATTTAAGAAACTATTTCAAAAAAGAAAAAAAATCAATAACCTTTTTTTTTAATTCGGTTTCCAGTGCATATGATCCAAGAAATCAAAAAAATAAAAATGGTTTCCTCAATTATATACACCGGAAACGTGAACAACATGCAAAATAATTTGAGCTTTTTTATATATATAATAAATTGAACTTAAACTTTGTTTGCAGCACATTCAAAATTATATTATTTGATAAATTTTTTGTTTTGTTAAATTGAACTTTGTTTGTAGAAAAACATGCATCTTTTAATTAGCATGAGTATAAATGTAAAATTACTTATTTTCAGATAATTTTATTTTTAAAAAACAAACATGTTGACAGAACATTCAAATATATATATATATAAAAAATAAAAAAAAAAATTAAAAAAAAAACATGTCATCCAAGTGCAGATTTCAATTCCTATTCAGTTTTAAGAAAAATTCAGGACTGTTTAGTCTTCAGATAAATTTTTTTAAAAAAAAAAAATGACCCCTTAGTTACATTTTTCTCACATAAAGTATAATTTTTTTTCATCAAATATGTGGATAGACAGAGAGAAGATGGATTCCCAACCTCAATTCGGAGATTCTTCAAATTCATCCCGCTTACTTAGAAATGAGGATGGATACAGAGATGGGGATATAAATCTCAAACGGTTATATATATGGTGGTTCTCTCCTAATAGATCTTTTATTTTAACATGAGGTAAAGACCTTGATAAAATCCATCGATTTTAATGATTTTTTATCTAAATTATTTTTATGGATGATAATTTCAATAAAATCCACTTATAAACAAAATTTGAAAATTATTTAAGAGCGAGCGGGAGAGGACCGATCAAGTGTCGAATTTCGCACAAATTTTGGTGCAATATTTGGATTTGTAACATTGAGAAAAACCTATGAGAATTTTTTTTTTTTAACCAATTTCAAATACAAAGATTTTTTTATATAAAGTGTTTTTTTTTTTTTTTTGACAATACATTCGGGACCAGGTATTATTATTATTATTATTATTTTTAAACTTTTGTCATTACTAAGATTCAAACCACTAACCTGTGAATCATTTACTCAAGTCTCAAACTCATCCATCTACCGGCTATGCTACAACTCTATTGGCAGAAAAACCTATGAGATCTTGTTCCTAATGATTATTAATTATATATATATTGTCATGACTCATGAGAGAGGAATGACCGATCATGTGTGGAATTGTGGAATTTCGCACATTTTGTTTGTGCAATATTTGAATTTGTGAGAAAAACTTACATCGATAATAATTAATTTGTTATAAATATAGTGTGGATACCCACCACTTAACACATCATCACCTCTCCGCTTTATCTCTATTGCACACGTGTACAATTTGTAGACGAGTGCATTTTTGCTCACCTACACTTTTTGTGGGTAAGCATTACCTCCCTCCCCAGCACTTGACATATGTCCAAGGAGGGAGTGCTTTTGTTAATGTGTTTTAACAAAAGCACCCCCTCTCTGGACACATGTCAAGTGCTGGGGAGGGAGGTAATGCTTACCCACAAAAAGTGTGGGTGAGCAAATTCATTCTCTTTGTAGATCACCAATTCTGCTTCATTCTCTTTGTAGATCACCAATTCTGCTTCATTCTCAACCAAGTGTTTCGCTCTGCTTCATTCAATGTCACCGCCTTGCCTCTCCAACATATTCCTCTTCTCTACTTGGCTTCATCATCATCAGTCAAGTGGTGCTCACTAGGGGTGGGCACAAAAACTGGAACCGAACCAAACCGAACCGAATTGAACCGAAAAAGGGTGTTTGGTTCGATTCCTTTTTCGGTTCGGTTTTATACTTGAGTTCAGTTCAATTCGGTTCAGTTTTATACTTGAGTTCGGTTCAATTCGGTTCGGTTCCTTTTTCGGTTCGGTTTCTTTTTCGGTTCGGTTTTATACTTGAGTTCGGTTCAATTCGGTTCGAACCGAATAAACCATATTAAATTCGGTTCCGATTCGGTTTTGAGTCTTCAAAACAGAACCGAACCGAACCGAATGAACCGACATCTAAATAAAAAACCTAGATATTTTTACCTCTCAGACCTAACATCTCTAATTCTTTATTCTCTCACAAGCAGCCGCTTCTCTCTCTTTCTCTCTATCTCAGTCACACGGTCCCTCTCTCACTTCCTCCGCTTCATCAACTGGTCAGCCCACCAGAAATCTTTCTTCCGCGGTTCCGCCTGCACTCGTCAAGGTATTTCTTCTCTTCTTGCTGTATTCTGATCTTCTTTTTTTCTCTAACTCATTAAGGCTTTGATCTTCTGTTTCTTATCAAGGTTTTCATCTTTTTTAATTTGTCTTGTGTATTATGTTTTTCTTTTTCAGATCTTATTGTTATGTTTAGATGTTTTTGAGTTTATGTTAATTTGTTTGTTATTTTTTCGATTATTGGTGAAATGAGTTTAGTGTTTGGTTGCTAAAAAACAGGCAAAAATAGATGATCTGGTGTTGGCGATCTAGTGTTGGTGTGAATGTGTGATGATGATGAATTGATGGTGGTGGTGGTGTTGGATCGGTGGTGTTGGTTTGATGATGATGTTGATGGTGGATCGGTGGTTATGGTGTTGATGTTGGTGGTTGATTCTGGAATTCATTAATTGTAAATTTGTAATTTGTTTAATTTGTTTAATTCATTAATTTATGTTTTAATAATTCATTAATGTTTATTTTTTATTTTTCTCTTTTTACCCCTGCAAATTAATTCCATTATGTGGTGAGATATGAAGCCCAATAGGCCCAATTACAATTACAATTGTTAACAAGTTAAAAAGAAATGAAGAAATAAAAAAAAAAATTTGGAGGCCCAATAGGCCCAAAACCGAATTGAACCAACTCGAATCGAACCGAGAAAATGGTGTTCGGCTCAATTCGGTTTCGGCCTTCAATACGGTTCGAACCGAACCGAACCGAACCGAACCGAACAAGAGCAAAGGGTGTTCGGTTCAATACGGTTTTGGCCAAAACCGAACCGAATCAAACCGCGCCCACCCCTAGTGCTCACAAACTATGCCTATATATATATATATATATATATATATATGATCTCCTTTCATTTGTAATGTCGTTCAGCTGAAACTTCAATAGTCAGTACAATATATGTATCTTCTCTCTCCACTCGCATCTCATCTCTTATTCAATTATTTATTGTCCTTCATCTGTTCTTCAGTTCTTTTATAACACGTTATCAGCACGATTGTATATAAATAAAAAGGATTCCTGATGGGTGATTTAATTATATCTCAATATTCTGAATCTATATATATTTTCGTGTCAATGGAACATATATATATATAGTTCTGAATTTATTCACTTTAAATCTCAAATATTCTGAATCTATATATATTTCGTGTAAACGGAACCTATATATATAGTTCTGAATTTATTCACTTTAAATCTCAATATTCTGAATCTATATATATTTTCGTGTTAACGGAACATATATATATATATATATATATAGTTATATAGTTATGAATTTATTCACTTTAAATCTCAATATTCTGAATCTATATATATTTTCGTGTCAACGAAACATATATATATATAGTTATGAATTTATTGACTTTAAATCTCCAATATTCTGAATCTATATATATTTCATGTCAACAGAACATATATATATAGTTCTGAATTTATTCACTTTAAATCTCAAATATTCTGAATCTATATATATTTCGTATATAAGATGGCTTTGCCGTCAACGGAACACACACACACACACACATATATATATATATATAGTTCTGAATTTATTCTCTCTAAATCCTAATATTTTGGATCTATTTATAGTTCCGTATACAAGATGGATTATGCCGTCAACGGATCATCTATATAACAGGTGAGCTTAGCCTCCTGGAATTGTTTTTTACAGAACATATGCCGTGTCTCGGGACTAGTTTATGTTATGTCTCAAGACTGGTTTATGTTGTGTCTCAGGACTGGCTTATGCTATGTCTCCAGATAAATTGTTAAAAATAAATAAATAAATCAGTATTTATGTATACGCAATGTATGAGATTGGCTAGACCGATGAACCAGAACTTAAAGTTTCTGGAATTATGATATTTAAGTCGGTACGGTTTTAAAAATCGATGGAAACCTGGAGTTCTGGATCCAGTGTTATATACATGAATGTCATACGGCACGGTATTGAAAACCAATGAGAACCTAGAATTTCGGATCCAGTGTTATATTCATAAATGACATACTTCATTATTTGGAACTTGGGGTTTCAAATTCAATTAGAATCTGAAGTTCATTGTCGAATCGGAAGTTCAAAAAAAAAATCATTATGATCCATGATTTTATTTTATCTCATATATATATAAAGTGATATGTTTACATATCATTCATTTGAGAAAAAGTATTTACACATCCAACAGGATGTTGTGAGTATTATAAATATGATTTAAAATCCTAATGTTTAATGAAATTGGAATTAATATTTTACCCATTTCATACACATCCAACAGGATACTGTGAATATCACATAAAAAGGATTTAAGATCCTAATGTATAATGAAATTAGAAATAATATTTTATCCATTTCATACACATACAACAGGATGATGTGAGTATCACATAAAAGGATTCAAGATCCTAACGTATAATGAAACTAGATGTAATATTTTATCCATTTCATTCATGTTTGATGCTTCTAGAGAGCAAAATTTAGAGTTGCTGAAAAAAGGGAATTCTAAGATCAATAGTCTACTTGATAGTAGATGAACTTGATGAACATGTTAATGTGATAGGTGTTAGATCATCAGATCATCTGTTTTGGTATCACCAAACCTCGATTTGGGTTTACTTCTGGGTTTCAACCCAGACCCATCACCCCTCAAGTCAACGCCACCTCATCGGTGGGCTTCGTCGATTTTTCGCACCAGCCTAGTGCGTTTTGGGGCTGATAAAATTAATAAAAATTTTGAGGGACCTTTTTTGTAATTTTACAAAATCAAGTGCAGTTTTGTAATTTTTCTTTTGAAATATTTTATTTTTTTAAAAAAAAAAAAGGGAGGGGAAATTATTATCATTTCAGATGAGATGAGAGAATTATTATCATTTCAGATAAGATATAAAATGACATCCCAATGAGGGGGAATTATTATAATTTCAGATGATATATAAAATGTCATCCATATAAGATATAAAATGACATTACACATAATGTCTATAAAATTTCTAAAAGGATATAAAGGAATCTATTTAGATCAAAGACATATAACTTTATTAATGTCATATTGAGATTATGAATAATAAGAATGTTGAATATATGTGCGTGATTCATGCCAGAAGCTGATTATAAAAAAGCTGCGTTCTTTATCATTCAGATTATATTGCTAATAAGAAAAAATAATGTATATGGATATATTCATCCACCAAATAAACCATCTTATTCTAAAGTTGGTTTTAAATCTCTATCATTCAAGGGGATATATGTGGACATATTTATTCACCAAAAGAACCCTTTCATTATTTTATGGTTGTAGTTGATTTATTTACAAGATGATCACATGTTTATGTATTATCAAACGTCTCCAGTTGAGATCGATGTTCAACATCCAATTTTCGCATGTACTCATAATCAGAATGGATCAGCGGAATCGCTTATCAAATGTCTCCAGGCAATTATGAGAACTTTATTATTTCAATACAATTACCGATTTCTATATAAGACATTCTATATTACATATTGATGCATTCATCTATGACTCACTACCTATCATCGGTATTTACCATTACAACTTGTAAGTGGTCATTGAATTGCTCACATTTTTAAGATATTTGATTGTGTAGTATATCTCTTATTTCATCTCTGGTATGATCTAAGATAAGAATTCTATATCATTATGAGATTAATATTGATTTTAATTAATCTTCTAATTAGATCATTTAAACTTCTGTTAGTTTATATTTTTACACATAATATGTATATTATTATATTGATTAATTTCCAAATGGAAAGTTTCTACAGAAAGAGTAAATGAAAAGTTACTCTTATACAAAATAGAGATACCAGTTCGGTTATCTATATATAAATGTCTCATTTCAAATATTTGTATCACTCAAATACAAAAGATAATTGATCATCAGATAATTATTAATTTGTTACTTGATATATTAAAAGTAACAAGATTTATAAGTTGTCATTTCATAAACCCCGGCCGGGTGATTGTTCTTAAAGAATGATCAGAGTAAAAACAACAAATAAATCATATGATACATATTATAATTCATAAGCTTATGAACCTTTTTTAAAGGTATTGTTATCAGGATCCTAATGTAAGCAAAACTCGAGTTATAAAGAAATCCACCTTCTCTAAATAAACTCTGTAAGAGTCTGATATATCTGATGAGACACAAGTCTATGAAATGACTAAATCCATTGAAAATGGAAGAAATCTCAACAGAGATACAAATATATTGAAATTGAGAAAATTTTTATACAAGTCTATGAAATTACTAAATCCATTGGAAATAAAAGAAATCTCAACAGAGATACAAGTATATTGAAATTGAGAAAATTTCTATACAAATCTATAAAATGACTAAATCAATTGGAAATAAAAGAAATCTCAACAGAGATACAAGTATATTGAAATTGAGAAAATTTCTATAAATCATATGAGAGAAATGTGGAATCATAAAGAAACAATTATTAATGATGTATTTTTATACACAGTAGCGCTACTGAAATTATAAACAATAATTATGATATTCATAATATCAATGATTGTATACAAAAAACATGATTGTCCTAAGTGAAAAGAAGCAATTCAAGAAGAATTGACTTCATATGCCAAACATAAGGTATTTAGACCAATAGTACTTCAGATACCTGGAGATGTTAAACAAATTGGATACTAATGGGTTTTTATACAGAAAATGTAATGAGAAAAACGAGATCATGAGATATAAGTCATGACTCGTAATACAATGTTTCTTATAGAAACTTGGTATTCACTATTGATGAATACGATTACCATCTGAATTTTTAATAAATTTGGCTGCCCTTGAAAGGTTTGAAATACGTCTTCAGACGTAGTAATCATTTATCTATATGATTCACTCAATACAGATATTTATAATCCTAGAAGGATTTAAAATGCTAGAAGGATGTAAATCGAAATCTCGTAATCTGTATTTGATGAATATAGAAAAATCCTTATATAGATTAAAAATAATCTGAACGAATGTGATATAACCATCTCAGTGAATATCTGATAAAATAAGGGTATAATAATTATATTATATACCCAAGAGTCTTCGCAAAGAAATCAGAATTCGAATTTACTATATTCACAACATATGTTGATGAAATGAATTTAATTGGAGCTCCTAAAGGGCTCTTGAAAACTCTTGAATTTTTGTTAAATGAGTTTAAAAATGAAAGACATGGGAAATGAAATATTGTCTTGACCTTCAGGTCGAGCATAGATCAAATGGAATGTTTGTCCATCAATCAAAATATGTTGAAAAGATTCTGAAAAGATTCTATATAGATATTACTCCATAAAGCAAGTCTTTGCTTATACTCCTATCCAATCATTTATGATGTTATTTGATTTCATGAAATAAGCATCTATACACCAAAGTTTAGCAAATCTAAAAGATTGATTTAAAAGAACTTTTATCAGGGGGAGCATATTAAATGAAGTATATTAATTATATTGAGACATATGTGCATTGTACTCTTTTTTCTTCCAATCAGGTTTTTGTCCTACTAGGTTTTCCTGATAAGGTTTTTAATGAGACAATTATCTAAGCATACCCAAAAATCTTTTGATTCGTAGAGATCATCATGAATATTACATTAATCAAGTAAATCATTGTATATGTGTTATCTTGATCAAAAATATCATTGTAACTATTGCTTTGATCTTGCTAATCATTGTATATATGTTACTTTGATCTAGAAGATCACTATAAATATTACTTTGATCCGACAGATTAATGAATATCTTTGTTCATGTTTTTAGATAAATTTGAGAAATGTTTTGAAGAAAACATTAACTACTGACATATTTGTATTGTACTCTTTTTCCCTTCGATCAGGTTTTGTCCCACTGGATTTTCCTGACAAGGTTTTTAATGAGACAATCAAGACGAGTAAAGTTCTGAGCATACATATGTACACTATACTCTTTTTCCCTTTAATCAGGTTTTATCCAACTGGGTTTTTTTGACAAGATTTTTAACGAGATAGTTTTAAGAATGTCTAACCCCACAAGATTCAGAAGATCATTGTATATATTGTTGCTGAGGTTTTTATCCCACTTAATTTTTCCTAGCAAGTTAAAATACAAGAGATGGGAATCCAAGAGGGAGTGCTATAAATATAGTGTAGATACCCACCACTTAACACATCATCACCTCTCCACTTTATCTCCATTGCACACGTGTACAATTTGTAGACCACCAATTCTGCTTCATTCTCAACCAAGTGTTTTGCTCTGCTTCATTCAATGTCACCGCCTTGCCTCTCCAACATATTCCTCTTCTCTACTTGGCTTCATCATCATCAGTCAAGTGGTGCTCACAAACTATGCCTATATATATGATCTCCTTTCATTTGTAATGCCGTTGTTCAACTGAAGCTTCAATAGTCAATATAATAGATATATCTTCTCTCTAGTCGCATCTCTCATCTCTTATTCAATTATTTATTGTTCTTCGTCTTCTTCATTTCTTTTATAACATAATTATATATATAGTATATATATATATATATATATATATTTTGTCTGTTTTTTTATTTTCGATAGTATATTTATTTATTTCTATGTTGACATAATGAAGTTATAAATTAGCAAAAACAAGTAAAAATGGATAATCCATTTTTGATGGTTAATTAGTAGCGTTATTTACTCTCTTTCAAAAATTGCATGTGAATCATTTTTTTAAAGTAAACTTCATATATTTTCAACAATACAAGGTTGACATATCACCTACATGAGATTGTTGGTTCGAATCTGCCTTCTTCTTCTTAAATCACAAATTATTATAATATTTCAAAACCAAAAACTCCATATATTTTCTCAAAAGAAAAAAAGTGAAAATTTTAAAAATAAAATTATTTTGTTATTACATTCCACTTAATATTAAAATTATATATCTCCTTAATTTTATTGTATAATGTTTTTTTTTTTTTTAAATAAGCTTCTCACAAATATTTTGCTATCCACTCAACATTAATTATTATTTAAAAGTTTTCTATTATTGTTTTCCTTTTAAAAATTTGATTTGTTTTTATTTTTTATAAAGATTAAATTGCAATAAACCTATCTGAGGTTTGTCCTTTTGCATCCAAAAATAACTTTATCAAAAATTGATACTCACACCTCCTGTTGTTAATCAAACTTAATCGTTAGCTAAATTTGACTATTAAATGACTAAACTACCTTTGATCCCTAAATTAATTATAAAAAAAAAAACAAAGGAAAACTGAATTCAATTAAAAAAAAATTCAAAATTTTAAAAAGCATAAATTAAAAAACAAAGTAATTTTAAAAATAAACAAAATTGAAAAACCAAAAAAAAAAAAATTTTTTTTTAATAGATTTTCACCATCCATTTTAAAGATAGATGGCGGAGATTAAATAGATTTTTTTTAAAAAAATAAAAAACAAATAAATAATAGAAAAGATTTGAGCTTTGATTTGTATCTCTTCTTCTTTCTTCTACTGTGTTCTTGTTGTTGGAAAAAAAAAAAAAAAAAAAGAAAGAAGAGAGAATTGGAATAATTATAGTAATAAATGAATGCATGAATGAGTAATAAAAAACAAGTGGATGATGAGAGAGAGTTGTGAGGAATCTGAAAGGCTGCGGTGAGTCGGTGACAGTCCGACAGAACACCTTCCATCCACTGCTTCTCCATCCTCTCCCATTCACACCAAAAAATTGGATTCACAAACACAACTACCTATCTTTACACCACCCCTTCATAATAATAATAATAATAATAATAAAATAAAAAATAAATAAAATAAAATAAAATAAAATAAACCAACTCAACTCAGTCTGCACACAACGCAACACTTCTATTCATCATCATAAAAAATAAAAATAAAAAGTAGAAAATAAAAAACAAACAAACAAGCAAACAAATTGTTGAAGCTCTCTGTCACCGATGAAAATTTCTTCTTCTACTTCAAGCTTCTCTCTTTCTCTCTCAAATGGGCAGCTTTGAAGAAGACCCCAACAAACCCATCCCAACCTCTCCTCTCCAACAAAGCCCCTCTAATAAAAAAACTCATCACAACCTCTCAACCCGATCCATGGAGATCTCCATCCATCCATGAGATCTCCACGGATCTTCACATCTCTCCTTTTTTTTTTTTTTTTTAATTTAATTTAATTTTATTTTATTTTATTTTTTTTTTTTTTTGTTAATTCTATTTAATCTTCACCATCCATCTTAAAGATAGCTCAAAGATAGATAGTGGAGATCCATTTTTTTTTTTTAAAATAAAATTATTTTATGTTTTTTTTTTCAATTAATTTGTACTTTTAATATTTTTGTTTGATTTTTAATATTTTTTAAGAGTTTGAAAGGTCAAAAATACCCTTATTTTTTAATGTTAAACTTGGTCAACGGTTAAGTTTGACTAATGGAAAGGAGTGTTGTTGGTGTCTAAATAGACAACAAAAATAATAAAAATCTTGCAAGTGCACAAATTGTAAACGATAGCATAGACAAAATAATGAGTTTAAAACCAAGACACTCTAGGACTCTAATCTAACTAAAAATAAGAAAATAGAGACACTTTTGAATCCAAAAAGGACTCCACATGCACACACACGAATGGGGTTTTTGATTTGATTATTAAATTAAAGAAAGTTAAATAACAAGAAATAAAACGCAGCATAAATTTAATGAGGAAATCAATAAAGAAAACTCTAGATAAGACCTTCTATCCACCACTAAATAATCCTTCAATTCAGACAATAATGAAACGGAAAAATAATCAAACATGATGAAGATATTCACGACAATGTGATGGTGTCTCACTCAAGCCGTATGATTCTCTCTTAGTTGGAATGTAAGTTGCATGGTGTCTACATAAATACTTATATTCAACATTATAACCTAGCATGGTGTCTACATAAATACTTATGTTCCACATTATAACCTAGCATGGTATCTACTTAGATTTAATAATTTGAATTTACTAACAACAAAGAGAATATGAATATCAAATGAACCTTAAAACATAGTATCTATTCTAAGTTATTCATGAATCAACTTCCCTTAATTGGGTCTTATTTCAATTAATTGTTGCAACCAATGATAGATTCGTATGATGTTCGACTTGTATCTTTGCAAGATAGATTCTGTAATAAAATAATTATATTCTAAGGTGATCAATCAAATAAACATAATAATAGAATAACAATTTTATGGAGAAATTGAAATCATCTTGTTGAGAAAATAATGCTTCATGAAACAAAATTTGTTTATGAAATTGAAATAATATTTAGGGCTTCAAGAGAGCCCCAACTAATACGAAAATTAGCTAAACATTAAAACAAGAAAAATAAATAAAAACATCTAAACTAAAGAAAGGTAGAAGAAGAGAATGTTGATTGAGTATTCAATCTTCAATCTCTAACAAAAACTCTTGGTATTCATTGGTTATTTCTCCTTGTGAGCTCCAAATTCGTCTTAGGTTTATGAAATCCACCAGTAGGAAAGTAGAATGATTTAAGGAGTAAGATTTCTTTCCTAATTAAGTTGGATTTTCTCTTTTGATGATTGACTCTTAATTTGAGTTTAGGAAGTTTCTCAAACATGTCTTGGTCTTCTAGAGTCGTTAGAATTTGATTTGAAAAGTTTTGGAACAATTCTGGACCAATTCAGAGCCGTTTTCCGTCAAAAATACGTTCACTTCAACTTGGAATGCAGGCCTTAACCGCCAATTTATGATTGCCAAAATCATTGGAATAAAAAAATTAAAAAAAAGCTACCAAAACGTTAGGCCTTAACTGCCAAATGGTGACTGTAGAAATTTCAGGAGAAAATGGGGCAAAAATGCAGTCTTTTCTTGCCGAAGTTCTTCAACTCTGACCTTCAGTTACTAAAACAGCAAAAACTTCCTCTAAAAAATTCGGATTGATGATCTGTAAAGTGCGCCAGAAACAAGATGTATGGGGCTTTCTAACATGTATATCTCCACCTTGTTTGATTTGGGGAAGGAGATATGGTCTCAAAAGTTGAAAGTGTTGCATGGGCATTCCTCCAAACTTTCTCTAAAATCACCAGTTTACCTTTAACCTCAACATAAGAGCTTTCTTCTACACACTCTCAACAAACACGTTAAAATATTCAATTTTACTCAAGATCATAACATAAAACATTGGAATTAGAGGTCTCAAATATGAACATTTATCAACCTAACAAGTGTGAGTGTTAAGTTTTGATAAAGTTATTTCTGGGTAATGCTATAAATATGGGCTAGCATGGCCTTTTTAGGCCTAGCACGCCAAGCCCGTTTTAATAAACGTGTTATGCCTAGCTTGGCTCGACATGCCCGTCGACACTGCCAATCAGGGTTGTGCCAGCGTGTTATGTCGTGCTAGCCCACGTGCCAGCGTGTTATGTCGTGCTAGCCCGCGTGCCAGCCCAGGAGAGCCTAAAGGGGCCGGCCCTAAGCCCATTTAAAAAAAAAAATTAATTATTAAATTTATTTGTTATAAATTATAATATTGTTTTAACAATTTAACTTACGTATTTTTAATTGTAATTTGTTTATATTATTTATTATTTTAGTCTAATAAAAAAATGTAGAAAATAGATAGATTTATTATTTTATTTAGTAAAATAATTCAAGAATAAATAAAGATTAAAGATTAAAGATCAAAGAAAATAAAAAAAATAGATTAAATTATGAAAATATGAAATGAATAATTATTTATTTATTTCATACTTTTAGTATTACATGATTGTCTCATTAAAATCTTTACCAAGAAAAACCCAATGGGATAAAAACTTGGTAAGAGAAAAATAGAGCAATCGTATTCAAGTAAATGTACAAGTAGTTAAGTAAATGTACATGTATAATTTAAAATTTAAAATTAAAAAATAGTGCAATGCAATCAATAACTCTTCAGTCTTCACTTTTAGAGTCCTAGTCCTGGTCTTGGACCGAGTTACTGCCGAAATTCTCATCAACATATAAATTAGATAAATTTTGAATAAGTTCGTGGTCTTCCAATTCATTTTGCATCCTCTTTTGAGCATACTCCCAATCCCGAAGGCATGCTAATACCTCCACCATCTCAGAAGACAAAGAAGTTCTTCTAGGTTCAATTATACGTCCACTCATGTTGAATGTCTGTTATGAGAAAATAGTGGACACGGGGACACTACTACAAAAAACACAAAAGAAATCGGTTTTTTAATATGGAAGAAATCGGTTTTTAAAATTTTGAAAACCGATTTAAAAATCCTAATGTAAAATTGATATATTACAAAAATTAATCCCACCGTCGCCGGCCCGTTCAACCGTCCGACCATCATCGGTCAACCCCACCTCTGATATTAATGAGGATCTATTGTCATTATGGGGAGTTGAACTTGCAACCTCAAAGTCAAAGTGATAAGCCTTTATCGCCTAACTACAATATTGGATGTGTTAACAATTACACAATATTTATATATAACCTATATGAGTTGTTAAAAATTAAGGAAAAAAAACTTGTTTGACAAATTTAAATTTACTCAAATAATTGAAATTCTAATTTCTACTACAAATATATATATATGAAATAAATTTTATTGGTGGGTTTATTTTTCATTTCATTTTTTATTGTGTGGTTTTTTGTTCTGCTGGAGATATTTTTATGCAAATTTTTTCCTTAAAACTACATCTTTTGGAAATGAAATAATTTTTTTTGTCCACATTGGATTCTTTGATTTTTCGATACGAATCCAACGGTATAAAAAACGTAAAATTCCAGATGGTATTTTGAAAGTTATGATCAATTATTCAGTCAAAGGTCAAAAACGATTGAAGATATTTTTGTGCAAATGTTTTCCTTAAAATTGTATCTTTTGGCAACGAAATAAATTTTTTGTCCATGTTGAATTCTTCAATTTTTCGATACAAATCCAACGGTAAAAAGAATGTAAAATTCTAGGCGGTATTTAGAAAGTTATGATCAATTATTCAGTCAAAGGTCATAAGCGATTGGAGATATTTTTGTACAAACTTTTTCCTAAAACTGTATCTTTTGGCAATGAAATAATTTTTTTTTCCATATTAGATTCTTTGAATTTTCGATATGAATCCAACGGTATAAATAACATAAAATTCCGGGTGGTATTTTGAAAGTTATGATCAATTATTCAGTCAAAGGTCAGAAGCGATTAGAGATATTTTTGTGCAAACGTTTTCCTAAAAACTATATCTTTTGGAAACGAAATAATTTTTTTTGTCCATGTTGAATTCTTTGTTTTTTAAATACAAATCCAACGGTATAAAGAACGTAAAATTCCAGGCGGTATTTTGAAAGTTATGATCAATTATTCAGTCAAAGGTCAGAAACGATTGAAGATATTTTTGTGTAAACTTTTTTCTTAAAACTGTATCTTTTGGGAATGAAATAAATTTTTTTGTCCATGTTGAATTCTTCAAGTTTTTGATACAAATCCAACGGTATAAAGAATGTAAAATTCCAGATAGTATTTTGAAAGTTATGACCAATTATTCAGTCAAAGGTCAGAAGCGATTGGAGATATTTTTATGCAAATCTTTTCCTTAAAACTGTATATTTTGGCAATGAAATAATTTTTTTTTTGTCCATTTTGGATTCTTCAATATTTCAATATGAATCCAATGGTACAAATAACGTAAAATTCCAGGTGGTATTTTGAAAGTTATGATCAATTATTCAGTCAAAGGTCATAAGCGATTGAAGATATTTTTGTACAAACTTTTTCCTAAAATTGTATCTTTTGGCAATGAAATAATTTTTTTTGTCCATGTTAGATTCTTTGAATTTGCGATATGAATCCAATGGTATAAATAATGTAAAATTCCAGGCGGTATTTTGAAAGTTATGATCAATTATTCAGTCAAAGGTCAGAAGCGATTAGAGATATTTTTGTGCAAACGTTTTACATAAAACTGTATCTTTTGGAAACGAAATAATTTTTTTTGTCCATGTTGGACTCTTTGATTTTTCGATAAA
Source organism: Acer negundo (assembly GCA_035582765.1). Lineage (NCBI taxonomy): Eukaryota > Viridiplantae > Streptophyta > Magnoliopsida > Sapindales > Sapindaceae > Acer > Acer negundo. Next base: position 16,215,462 of record CM069233.1, read on the forward strand.
AATCCAACGGTATAAATAACGTAAAATTCCAGGCGGTATTTTGTAAGTTATGATTAATTATTCAGTCAAATGTCAGAAGTGATTCGCGAATCCGCGAGTGAGCTGTTTTCATCACTCATTTTCACACTTTTCCAAATCGATTTTTGGAATATTTTCTGATTGAAAAGTGTTTGTTTGCATGTATAATTTCTTGTGTCAAAATTTGAGCAAATAACGTTGAGTATTTTTAAAGATGCGTACTTGAATGTGGACATAGGTCAAATTTGCATTGTTGAATTTTGCTTTTGAATCCACATCGATTTTTATAAAAAAACCGATGTTTAAACGCTTTTTTTAATATCGGTTTTTATATAAACCGCTATCTTTTGAACATAAAATTTAAGAAATCGGTTTTTATAAAAATCGATGTCTGAATTTTTTTTTTTTTAATATCAGTTTCCCTAAAAACCGATGTCTTTTGAAAATCTAATATATAAGACATCGGTTTTTATAAAAACCGATTTCTAATTTTTTTTTAAAATCGGTTACATAAATACCAATTTAAACAAGTAATTTCTTTTAACAATTTTGCAGTAGTAGGATAACGAGTACATCACGTGCTAGGTGTGACAGAATCAAATATATGTAGCTATAGTTCTTCCACCATAGCAGTAGATCAGATTCCTCCGTGTTTTCCACTGAATTGAACTGAGCTTCAAGGAACCTGTTCAGTTCGACACCTCCATTTACAGCAGCTTGTGGAGATTGGGATGAAGAAAAAGAACTTGATGAGCCACCTTTTTTTCGGCATTTGATAATGCTCCAACTTTTCTTCAATGGGAGTGTGTCCAGTTCTACTGATGGTTGCATGTCAACGCCACCAAACCTGCACTCATAAATACTAAAAACTTCCAACAACATAGTTCGAATGTCAATTGTAAGTTCCTTAAAGTTTGATTGGCTTATTTCGGTGACAAATCACAATTGGGGTTTGAAATGTAAGGGTAACTTAGGTGTTGGTGATCAAGCTCAAATACTCTCTCAAGACCTCAAGTTGATAAGCACTCCAAAGGTATATCTCTTGTGCTTGGTTTTCATTGAACAGACTTAGTAGCAAACACACACACACACTTGCCATGCTTGCATATATGTTCATTGCTCTTGTGTGCATTCTTTTCGCATGTCACATTTCACACTTGCACTTTTTTATTGTATCTTGTTAGTGTGTATAGTATTTCGTTTCCCGAAGTATGTTCAGAAACGTCCGCGTTGCACATTGGTGTTCTTGATTTAGTATGAGGATTGCCTTAGGAGAATGCTCTTGGCTTCTCCTTTGGTTTCACCAAAATTTGTGAAATGGCGGTTTGATCGGCGGCCATGACCGTCAAATGAAACCGTCGTCCAATTCCAAAAGTCTCTGGAAGGGTTCTACAGTTGTGATCGGCGACCATGACTGCCATTCTAAACCGTCTTTAAGACCTGATTGATTTTATCTCTTGGGTTTATTTATGCGGTTGTGATCGGCGATTTTGAAATCATCGTTGATGCCCTATTCTCTCGGGATTCAATTCGGCGGTTGGATCAGCGGTTTTAAAATAGCCGAATAAAACCGTTGTTGATACCTAACGCTGTTGTGATCAATTCGGCGGTTGGATCGACAGTTTTGAAATCGCCGATGGTGCATTTCAAGGGCAAACTTGTCTTTTCACCTAGCATTTTCTTGTTCTCTATAAATATACCATTATCTCATTCTATGAACTTAGCTCTTGCATACTAAGAACTCTAAAAAGAAACATTGAGAAACTTGAGAGAAAAGGTTGCTAATTTAATTCTCTAAACTCATTTCCATGTTCATGAAACTTCATCTAAGCATCATCTAGGATCATATATGATGCATCTAAGCATGAGTCTTCTTCAACACACATAATTTGGTGAGTTGAACACTATATTCATTCATTTTAGTGTTTTTACTTGGCAATTAATCTCTTTTATAACTTGTATACTTTTAGATCATATTCTAAATACAAGATGAAACAAATTAACGGTGTGTACAATATTAATCTAGATGGGGGGTGAATAGAATTTATTCGATTTTACCCAATTTTCGTTATTAGTCAAATGACATAGGTTATACTAAACAACTTAGAGGGGTGAATAGATTGACACACTAGTTTTAAAAACTTTTTCGTGACTTATGTCAAAACCTTGGTGAGCATACAAATTAACCTTTAACATGATTGTTATGAGAAAAAAATTAACACATGTATGCTCAATTCACCACCCTTAGTCTACAAAACATATACCAAGAAACAATGTATCTCATATACAAGTATATTCAATGAAGAGCAAATTTCAGAAGTTGTACTTTGAATATTACAATGTAATTACACTAAGTAGAACTATACAACTTGATATAGAGTATTACAAGATACAATGTTCAAACACTTACAACAGACAAGAGACAAGTGTTGATTAAACCAATAATGTGTGTATCTCTTTCTTTACCAATAACTTGTTTACAAGGATTTGACGAAATAAAGATCTTAAACAAGTTATATTAATCATACATACAAATATAAAGAGATAAAGATAGAGATATTTGATACATTGATTTTTACGTGGTAAACCTCCAAAGAGGAAACATCCACGGGTTAATCCACAACCACCAGCAAAGCAATTCACTATGATGAAAAGGACTTACACTCCCAAGGCTATCAACTCATGATATCCACCATAAGCTATCAAATCCTAGTCTACCCTCGGGCTTAGTGAACCACCTAGCCTACTTTCTATCCGAGATGTGTCCTACACCTCTAGGAAGCAACTTCCTATCCAAGATGCTCACGTCTCTAGGAAGATTCCCTTGCTTAGCTATCTAGATCACAAATGATCCTAGTCAAGCTTCCCTAGCTCAACCATCCGGAGTACTAAACTCCTAGCTAAGACTTTTGCTTAGTTATTTGGATCCTCTTAACCCTTACTAAAACTCCTTGCTTGTCCATCCGGAACACTTTCCTAGCCAAGTCTTCTTACTCAAATTAAGGCTTCACTCACCTTAAAAAGAGACTTCTACCTTTTGCAAGGCAAATGATCTAAGTGATGCAAATGATGCAAGAACATTCAACATAAGACATATGATCAATATGAGCTATGGAAACTAGAATTATACAATAAGCACACAATGTATGATATTCTAGTTTAACAATCCAAGTGATGCAATCATACAAGATGATGCATGAACATATGAAATGTATGGATCAAGTACAAATCATGTAGACATAGACTTAATCATGTAAGCACACAAGTCAAATATTGTCTAGTCATAAACATGAATTAAAACCTAGAGCATGTGAAACACCTAACACATGTGATTCTTAGTTTCATTTACAAAGATAACACTTGAATAAATCATATACATGAAGCACATATTCAAGATATTAGAAACATATAAAAAAAAATGCTAGAATCGCAAAATATGATCAATGAATATTCTAGCAAGTATTTAAAGCAAGGATATAATGAATAATCAATTAAATCCTAGTTAGCTCTAAACACAAAATCAAATGTGCTAATCTTAGATTTGTTCAAATAAAGGATCCAAGCATATGCTAAGGTTATTAATCATAAAATGAGTCAATCAAATCACAAATAACCATAGATATCAAACTAATCGCAATACAACTCTCAAACATGTGAAAAATTAGAATTATAGAAAACTAGTTCACATTTGTCTCTAATTAGACTTGATTAAGTTTGATTATGAAGCTATCTTTCTCAATAGAATTCACCATACATACACATACATATAGAAGAAGAAAATCCAAAGTAATTGAAGATCATAAAAGAAGAAATCACAAAGTTTAGTTCAATACCTAGGAATCCCGTGCAGTTTCAGATTTGAAGGTAGAACTATCTCAAAAGTCGATCAAACAGCTACAAAAATTTTTGGAGAAGGTAGGAGACTTGAATACGAAGATTCTCCAACTTGAATCACTCAATTCGGAGTCCGAATGAGAAATTTATGGTATTTGAAAGTTGGGAAAATTGGAGAGAAAATTCTGCACTCTATTTTTTTCAAATTTTCTTCTTGTAATGAAATGGGAGGGAATGGAGCGCATTTAAAAGAATTCAAGAGAGGGGAAACGAGGACCAATCAGAGGCAGCCACGTCAGCTCCACATGTGGACCACGTGTGGCACACGTGGGCAGAGGGCCGGTCTGGCCATGTGCCACACGTGGCTCACACGTGGACTCCAAGCTTGGCCGTTGGCCACGTTTGCTCATCTCGCGCTTCGTTTGCGTTCTTCGACCGTATCTGGGCCTCCAAACTTCGATTTTGAATCCGTCTTCGGATTACGAATCATGAATTCCTCACACACAATAAAGACTACAAAAATTGGATACAATGTTGAGAATTCATCTCGGAAAACGATGATGAAGACAATTCAACGAATGAGAATGCAAAGTAGTGTAGCTATATCGTTTGGACTCAAAACCTAATAAATGAGTAACCGAGATGACCGGGACTATATAAGGAATCATAAAAGATCATGTTTAAGTCCAAGATACAAGAACACAAACAAATAAACACAATTTCATACAAGTATGCCATATCCAAGCGATAGTCATAAAACATGCAAATTTACAATGTTTGTCAATACGAGACCAATGCATATGCAACTTAAATGTGTGCGAATGTGTTATACCAAATGTTTGCACAACAATTCAAGAATACACATGAATGAATTGTATGTGAGTGCGATTATGCCTTACAAGAGGAAGAAGAAACTTGATACCTTAGCATCCAAGTATTCGATTTTTCCTTGTGAAGACGATATTTGCATAAGACGCTGCTTTTAACCTTTGAAGCTTCTTTTCACCAAGAACCACATAAGCAACACCTATTACAAATATAGAGAGTTTTACAATAAAATCAAGCCAATACAAATCAAGAACCTTACATGGGTTATTGGCCGTGTAGGGTTTGACGTGGTCAACCTAAGTTGTAAACACCATTACAAATAGTGGATTCGAGGATCGTGTATGGTGCACAGACCAACTTGTTGTTTTTCCTTGTTGAAGGTTTCCACGTAAAAATCATGTGTCATTTAAATTCCACACTATTACACTTGATTTATTGTATTGACTAGATTGGGGTTACTTTTGTAAAATTGACTAATTGTGAAAATTTGGTAATTACCGATTTAAAATCTATTCCCCCCCATATAATATTAAGCACACCAGCATATTTGTTTCATCAATAATCTGTGCAGAATAATCTATGGTCAAATTAGAACCAATATACTCAAGCAAAGTTTCTAAACCAGATAATTTAACCCTAGGATCTATTATAACACCAAACGCATAAAAGGAAAGGAATTGTAGACCAGTATTTTTTAAAATTGATCTTCATGGCAATAACTACGGTGCTTAGGATATTATCTTTCCTACAAATGTTTAACAGTTCAGACATTTCCCCAATCTGATGGATTACCTGAGAAGATGTGGGGTAATAGACCCTGAAAAGAGTTAAAGTGGCATCGTAAAAAACCTTTAAAAATTCAACAAAAATACTTTCCACATACCAATCGTCTGTGGTCAGTAGTGGACAACCAATTTTGGCAATTTTCATGTTATAAAAACCTAAAATAGTTGTAGCATAATCCATGAAATTTTGCGGCATTAAGTAAGTAGAGTTCCATCTTACCGGCATATCTGTTTGGAATTGTTGGGGTTGTAGACCGACAGTTTGATAATATCTGCCGAAATCTCGCAATCTTGGATTAGAGCAACTGATCCAAGAAAGAGCATCTCTGATGCAATCTATATGATTGCTTACTTCCTTTATACCAAGACTGTAAAACTAAATTTATGATATGACATGCACACCATTGACAGTGCCGATCCTGACTATTCTGAGGCCCCTAGGCAAAATCTAAAAAATAAGCTTCATACAAACAAAATCATCCCCACATCATCCCAAAATAAAAATCAAAAATTAAAAAAAATTCATGATTTTTACGTCTCCAATTACCTTTTTTTTTTCTTTGGTGGATGTAGAATAAATGAAGAACATATAGGTAATTAATAGGTGATAGGAAATTATGAATCTTTAAAAAATTGGGTTTTGTACTAGAATAAAACGAATTAGGCAAGGTTTTAATTTTCTTTGGTATTGTTTGAGCTTTTTTTTGGACCTTTTTTTTTCTTACAACTTAACCTATAACAAAAACTCATATCATATATTTAAGACCCCTAAACATGACGGGCCCGAGACTGGCGCCCACTGCTGACCCACCCAAGGCCGCCCCTGACCGTTGGTGGAAGAAATAACCCCCATCTTGCAGGATATTTCTTTCAAAAAAACAATGCAATAAAGCTAGTATTTGTTGATGCATTATCTAGTGTGATAGAAAGGATACGTTGAGTTATTTCATAAGTTTCTAAAACAGAAAGAATGACATTAAAAATATTTTGTGCGGTATGTTGAAAATCCATAGGATGAAAATCATGAATTTAATTTTATTTATTTTTTTTTTTTTGTAACTTCCAATCAGAGTCTAAATAGTGTCTCATGACACATAAATAGTCCTTTTTGGAACATGCGTTCTAAATATCGAAAGTTAATGCAATAGAAACACTTATATGTTGTAATTCAGCCATCAAGTTATCTCATTGGGTTTTAAAACATTTTAACAAATCGCTCATAATTGTGTTTCTAGAAACAACTTTAAATTGGGGGTTATATGCATTTTGGATAAATTCTTCATAAAAAATATTGTCACCGAAATTAATCGGCTAATCAGTTTGTGCAATGTAACGTGCCATACAATCTCTAGCATACGTGGGGTCGTAATGCCACATCGTAACGAACCCGTCTGGGTTCCGTTGTAGTTGTGTATGGGTTGTAGTTTTTACCGATCCATGTGTAGGTATACATTTGTCCATATGCCTTCTCAAATGACCGGTTCCCCCCCCCCCCCCAGTAGAGGAATATATGTTGTGACAAAAATTACATTTAGCATTTTTTGTGGACGTACACTACCACACTTCTGATGTCAACTTTTTAGATTTGGGATGTGATGTCGGTGTGGCGCCGGAAAGGGAAAGTCTCGGTGCTGTTTCTACCGGTCCGAAAAGGTCAAAATCATCATGGTCCATGTTAAGACCGTCTAGAAAATAAGGATGAACTGGATGATTAGGATCCATTTCCTACAATACAAAATATTAATTCATTAGTCATTAAAAAAAAAAAAAAAACTAAGCATAAAATCATAAAATGTTAAATGTACTAAGTACTAACTATACAAAAATATTAAAATGAATAAACATAAAATGATAAATTTACTAATAAAAATATTAAAATTAACTACAAAACAATTAAAAAAAATGATAAATTTACTAACCAAAAATATTAAAATTAACTACAAAACAATTAAACAAAAATGATAAATTTACTAACCAAAAATATTAAAATTAATTACTAAACATAAAATGATAAATTTACTAACCAAAAATAGTAAAATTAATTACTAAATATAAAATGATAAATTTACTAACCAAAAAAATTAAAATTAACTACTAAACATAAAATAATAAATTTACTAACCAAAAATATTAAAATTAATTACTAAACATAAAAATGATAAATTTGCTAACCAAAAATAGTAAAATTAACTACTAAACAATTAAACAAAAAATGATCAATTTACTAACCAAAAATATTAAAATTAACTAATAAACATAAAATGATAAATTTACTAACTAAAAATATTAAAATTAATAACTAAACATAAAATGATAAATTTACTAACAAAAAATATTAAAATTAATTAATAGACATAACTTCATAAAATCATAAATTTACTAAAATCTAAGATTCTAAGAATAAATATTAAAATTTATAACAAATCATAAAAATATAAACTCATAAATATACTAAGCATAAAGTCATAAATATTAAATATAAATAAAACCTAAGAATAAATATAAAAAAATAATAACTAAGCATGCATATATTAAGTATAAATATAAAATTTAAAAACTAAAACATAAAATTAAATAATAACACTTAAAAGAAAAAAAAAAAGTACCTTTGAACTTTGGTGTCTTAGTGTCTTGGTCGAGAGATTAGAGAATAATTAATAATAGTTAGATGATAGTAATATAGTATTAGAATTAGAATAGTATATTAGTAGTGTAGAGAATAGAGAGAGAGTGAGAGTAGAGAGAAAGAGTAAGAATGAAATTATGAAAATATGAAATGGTGTAGAGATTAGAGAGAGTAATGGAGAATTAGAGAATGGAGAGAATGAGAGATTGAGAGAAAGGGTATGAAAATTGGAATGGGTGGAAGTATTTATAGAAAATAGAAGAGATATGGGGCCTATGGTAATTTTCGAGGGGCATATTGTAATTTTGAAATTTGAACCATTGGCTGACGTCAGCCAACAGTCAAAAGTTTGAAAAAAAATATTAAAATATTAAGTTATTGTTTGGTAAAGTAAAAAAAAAAAAATATATATATATATATATATAAAATCATGCAGGCCAATAGTGGACACACCGGGTCGGCATGCAAACCGGCTCGCCGTGCTTGCCGTTGGGCATGGCACGACGACCAGGCGAGCGGGGCCGCGCCGGCACGCGTGCCTCCGACCCAAAGTCTTGCACAGCACATGCCTTGGGGCAGTGTCATGCCAGGCACGCACCCCAAGCGTGCTGTACTAGGCTTAACCTGCCTTCCTTGGTAGGCCGGTCGAGCCAGGCATGCTAGACCTGGCCCATATTAACAACATTATTTCTAAGTGTAAGAGAGCAAACTTTAGGGAGGTTGAGTGCAATTTACTCTTTGTAAAATAAACGAGGAATGAAACTTTAAAAAGCAACCACATTGAAAATGATTTAAAAAATAAAAATAAATTAAACTTTTAAAAAGGAAGTAAATAATTATATATTTTTAAACAATATAATAAATAGTATGTGGACAAATAAGAAACAAAATGTTGAGTTGATAAGAAAATAGTTTTGATTGGGGTTTAATTATTATAATGTAATACAATAAAATTAAAAACTAAATAGAAATATTAATGTGTCCAAATTATTTGTTAAAGCTTAAGATGAAATGACGTGGCATATGAGTTTATACAAATAGTTTGGACAATTTATCATTATTCAAAATTAAATAAATTATATTTTTTGTGTTAGGTGGGTTATAATTTCTTAAAAATAAATCTATTTAAATAGAGATTTTATCATCTTGACTCCTATGTTTTCACACATTATGACTTTTTTAACCGTCTTTCCTTTTTCCTATGTTTTCAAAAATCAATCAATTTGGACCCTCTGTGAGTCAACCGTTAATCAACTTTAATGGTTCTAAGTGTAATTTTGTCTTTCAACAAAAAATGTCACGTGTCAACACTAAAAAATAGATAGTTTTTTTAAAATATTAATATAATATAAAACAATTTAAAAAAAAAAACTATAAATCTCTACCGTCCAAATTTTAGATAGATAGTGGAGATCTATTTATATGAAAAATTATTTTTATAAAAAACAAGATTGATCTCCACCGTCCATTGCAGATATGGATAGTGGTGAAAAAAAAATAAAGGCATGATCGATCTATCTACTGATCGATTCATTTGTTGTTGAAGAAAAAGCATAAAATGGCTGCATCTGCTTTTTCTTTCATTTGTTCAAGTGTTGTTGACGGAAAATACCATTAACTCGTATTCAAGAGCCATTCTCTGCCAGGATTGATTCTCCATATCTAATTTCTTCAACAGAATCTCCAACTCCATTACTCTGTTGCTTGCCTTTGCAATCTCTCCATCTTTTTGTCTCAACAACGTCGAAGTTTTGATTCTATTTTCTTAAAATACATACCCAGTTATTGATTCCTCTATTCTTGTAATAACAATATCAGTTTCTCATTCTGTTATACAAAAACAAAAAAAAAAAAAACAAAAAAAACAAAAAAACAAAAAAACAAAAAAACAAAAAACAAAAAAAAAACAAAAAACAAAAAAAAAAATCAAAACTTTTCTATATCTTGTCTTTGCTTCTAATCTTCAACTGATAATATGTTGTTGTTGTTGTTGTTCATGGAAACAGTATTGGTCCTGGTTTCAAAAACAAACTTTGATTCCTATGTTGTTGCTGCTGGTGAAGATGGTGATTTTGAAACTGATAAACAAACTTTGATTCCTATGTTGTTGCTGCTGGTGAAGATGATGATTTTGAAACCGATGAATCTGTTGTTTCTATTGGAAAATAAATACGAAACAAAAATGAAGAAAAATACATAATGGAAAACAATATCATTGCACATCCGCCTTAATTTAAGTGGTGTTTATCCCTCCTATATCTATGGTGTGGGCGTTTAGACTCAGAAATTCAAGATTAAGGGGTCATTATATATAAACAAAAAATTGGAGGGTGAAAGTGAAAAATGTTTGAAATATAATAATATTTTTTATATTAATTTTCAAATTTTTTGAGATAAGGGACCTCCCTCTAAGCATGGATTCAAGTCTCATTACACGCGATCTCAATTTTCATTCCAATGCCTATGAGAGCATAAAAACCTCTTATAATTTTCGAGGAGTTTTCTTTTTGGTGTATATGTGAAATTGAGAATAGAAACGTGTGAGTAGTTTTCTACCGTTTATAAGAGAAGATATACATGCAAGTTAGATTATATCATTATTTTTCATCTTCTTGATTTGCTTATTCGAACGCTGCCGTTTTATTTGTTGATGATAAAATCAATATTCAAGAATGGATAGATAACCTTAGAGATCCCACTCGTCTTCACTAAAAGAAAAAAAAAAAAACATTGGTTTTTCAATCAAAGAAATGCATCCCATAACCAGTTTCACTACTTCACCATTCCAACACCAAACCCATATCAGCAATCTGAGTCCCACTTCATTTCTACCCAGATCACCTTTTCTCTCTGAGCCATCCAAAACCCTCCAAAATTTACTCTTTTTCACCCACAAAACACCATCCAGAAGAACCAAAACTGAGAACCTTTTTCTTGTTCATGCTTCTTTGTTTGAATCTCCAGTCTTGTGGGCTGGTAGGCTCTGCGTCTACTATGCTCTCTTGAAGACTGGTCTGGCTGGATCTCAAGCTAATCCATTTGTTTCTGGTGAGTGACTTTACTGGTTATGATGATCCTTTTAAAGTCATAATTTTATTATGGTGGGTTTTATTTTTTTCTTATGTTTATTTTGTTTTTGGTTAAGGTTTGGTAGGTGGCGGTAGTGGTGGTGGTATTGGTGTTGATGAATCTGGCGATTTGGGGTTCTCTAAGTGGTTGGAAAATATACAAGGAAAACCAGGTTTGTGTGATTATTTTGCATTTGATTATTGCTAAAAGAAGAAGTTAACTTTATAAAAATATATAAATATTGTTTGGCAGAGGTTACGTTGGTTTTAGTTTGCTGACTTTTAGATTGAGAATCTCAAAACTTGTTTTCCATATAGAGCCATAGAGGTGATGGCATTGCAAAGCAATATTAAAGATATTTGAAAAGGTATAAGTTTTGAGAAAGTTTTCAGCTTTCAAGATTATTTTGACTTTTTATTCTTCACATTGTGATCTCCTTTGAGGGTGGGAGTAGTAAAACATTTGGTAAATATCCCCAAATTGGTTTTGCAAAAATTTAGGCTTGATTTCTTCAATGTTTGTGTCAAATTTGGTAGGAGGGCTGATTTACAAGTTGAATCAGCATAGAATCATTTGGTAAAGTGCCTTATGCCTTAAAAAATAATGATGGAATCCTAGTTCTTGTAGCTCAACTGTGAAATTGGATGCTTTTGGATGCACATTCCTAATTTAATTAAGCATTTGTGTCATTGTGTATTATTGTCTTTTTAATCTGTCATAACAATGAGAAGCATTTTAAAGTTCCAGATGTTTAATCTTAGTTCAAAGTGCTCTTAATTCTGTCATTGTTGGGGTTAATGACAACCATTGTGGTAGTTAACATGAAGATTTCCTCAAAGTGATAAACATTCTGATGGAAGCAACTTAAAAAATTGCATTGTTTGTCGCCTTTCAGAGTTCACTGCTATTTCTTTCCAGCTATAGAATGGAAAGCTGCATGTTGAATAAATAACACATGCCGTGGAATTAACTTTTAGTATTTAAACTTAACTCAAGAAAGCCTTAATCCACCTAGTGGACTGTCTAAAATCATATTCTCAACCTTTGTAAGGATGTTTTTCTACAAGTCATTCTGATTGAAAGTGTCTGTCCATTGTCCACCAAGGATTTCGCATTTTTAGGTTCAAATGGATATAGTAATTTTTACCTTGATCTAGACTTTTGGAACTTTGGAAGAGCCCATCCTTTTATTTTTTTTTTACTTATTTTGGACTGGTAACGTAATCATAGTAAGTTTTGAATTTATTAATTTTGTTTTCAATGGAATGACTCTTGTTTTGTTTCATCAGACAAGGAAGCAGCTGACAAAAGGAAATTGGTGAGCAAATGGCATCCTACAACAAAGGGCACACTGAGAAGGAACTACAGGGTGCCTTCCAAATCCGAAGGGCGCTGCCTTCTCAAAGCCATTGCATCCTTACTATCTGATGATGATCACTTCACAGATGCCACTTCTCACAAAGTAATAAAACCTCAGACAATTGGTCAATACCATTTTTTTTAGGGATGCTACCAAAAACCCCTCTCTAGTTTGGGTTATTGGTCAAAAACCACCTTCTAGTTTCATTATTGGCCAAAAAACACCCTCCATAGTTTAATTTTATGTATTTTGTATTTATTTTTTTTTATTCCGGTGGAGATATATATTTTTTACTTGTTTTTGTATTCTGGTGGAGATATATCTCTACCAGAATACAAAAACAAAAAACAAAATACTAAAATTTAAACTATGAAGAGTGGATTTTGGCTAATAATGAAACTAGAGGGTGGTTTTTGACCAATAACCTAAACTAGAGAGGGTTTTTTGATAGTATCCCTTTTTTTTAATACATTCAGAAGGAAATAATTATTATTATTATTATTTTTTTTCTGTTTGTAGGGTTGTCAAATTAGGAGGGAGAGTGCTCATGGTGAAAGCGTGTGCTGCAACAACGTGAGGGCTCTATTTGACGAGCTCCCAACTCCACACTTAATAGTGGAAATCACACCTTTTCCAGCTGGACCTCTGACGGAAAGGGATTATATCAAGGCTGAGAAACTAGAGAGGGTGCTCAGGTCAGGTCCTTCTATTTGAATAATCTGAAAAACTGATGCTCAACTTTTTTATGTAACCCGGTATATCACTTGTACATATCAGAATCATGAACTTTCGTTCTCGTACTTGGACAATTTTAACTTGATCTTTCCCTTAGCTGTGTGTATGTTTGAGGGTGTTTCTAGCGGAAGATTAAGAAAAGAAACGGTATGCCGACCTTAACCTAATTATATTTTGTTCGGGGTTTGGGATTGCTATTCTTTCGGTGCATGAATATATAATGTTGATAAATTATCAGTTGGAAGACTGGGCTACAATGGATTTGGATGGAGACACTGGATAATTTTCATCAATGAAAATGATTTTATTGCTTTTTAGTTTACTCATTTGGTTGACGTCAAATCAGCAAAAAGGAATTGAAACATTATTAGAAATTTTTCCGAACAAGTAGATTGTCATAATCCCACATCGATAGTGCGCAAAGAAAGGTGTGGAATAAAAGAAATAGATTTACAAAAAGGAAACTCATATTTTTCTCAGCTTTTTAGCTGGAGCACCCTAACAAATCCCTAGTTTTAGTATTTTGTCTTGTGAGGATTTTGGAACCCAAAAAACTTGTTGAAGAAAATTTTAAGAGAGAAAATCAAAATTAGCCATTCAAAAAATTAAACTTTTGTTTATAACCATTTTTGAAATTTTAATTGTTAATAACTACTTTTTTGAGAAATTACTTGAATGTATTCATATAAAACTATCCCCAAACACACTCTCTCTCCTCTCTTCCCTCTAATCGCTCCTCTCTCTCTCTCTCTCTCTCTCTCTTATTGTTAAGAACATGTTTATGTTTATGGAATAATAAATGTTGAAATGTATCAATTTTGAGGTTTGGTTGGGTTGAGGTCTGGTATTTTGGATGATTTGAGACTGGATGTTGGAGTTTGATTTGAAAAAAAAAACTTGAAAGCGTGAAATCTTCGATAAACTTAAAATGTTTTGTGAAAACTTGAAATCATGATTTAAATCTCTAACATAAAACTTGAAATTTTATGTAAAAACTTGAAGTGAAACGTGAAATCTTCTAGAAAAAACTTGATTGAAGTCTTACTCAGAAACTTGAAATCTTTCCTAAAAGCTTGTTAACATTTCAAGTTTTTACATAAGATTTCAAGTTTTTTGAACCAGGGAACTTGAAATCTTCCGAAAAAAATTTGAAACTTTATTTAATTCGATTCTTCACAAAAGCACACAAAGGTGATGCAATAACGCTAAACTCATCTTAAGGTCACTGTTTGCAACTCAATTAATGAACAAATGAAAGATATATACACGCCAAATACCGATTTAGAGTAAATCGAAATTTTTGTTTCAAGTTTTCACTTCTTTAAATCTTCTCTAGTTAGTCGATTTGCAGGAATAACAATGGTTCAACTATATTGGTGTTCGATTTGTAGGAAGAGGAAGGAAGAATGAACAAAGAAGAAGGAAGAAAATAAGAAAAAAAGTAAAATTTTTGATGAAGAATGAACAGTGAAGAAGAGGAAGAGAGACAGTGAACAAAATAGAAATATTAATTTGGGGGTATCTTGGTAATTTATGGACACCCAGTGAATTTTTTTTCAAAACATGGTTATTAAGGATTAAAGTTTCGTATATGATTAAAAACGAATTTTTCATATTTAGAGTGGTTATTTTTGACGGTTTCCATAAATTTTAACCCCATAAAAATGTGTTGAATCTGTTTTTGAAACCCAATTTGTCTAAAGTTGTATGGGATTGGATCAGAATAGAAAAATTGTAGATTGTGTTTGGTACACTAGATAAGGAGAAAATTGGACTATTTTTAGTGTTTGGGGTCTAACTAGATTGGACTCTCTAATCCAGTTGGACCCACCACAATCTCATTGTAGTGAGATTATATATAAACCCACCATTTTGGTGGTCTGGCAAAACGAATTTTTATTTTATTTTTTCTATTATAATAATAAATCATTTTTATTTAATGATAATATAAAACCATAATTTTATTTTAAAATATTTTTAGATTTTTTAATTTAATAATATATAAATTAAATAATTATTTTCATTCAAAAAATTATTGCAATAGTTTATTATTCAATTTTTACATAATTACAATGAATTGAGATTATTTAAATCATAATCCTTCTCAATGAGATTAGAGAATCTAAACTCGTTGGTCCTACCATAATCTAACCTATGTTTTTATTTATTTTTTATTAAATAAAATATTATAAAATTGAAAAATATTTAAATTTATTTTAAAATAATATAAATCTATATTTTAAAAATATTTATGGATATTGTTACTTTAATAATATATAAATTAAAACAATTATTTTATTTTAAAAAAATATTTCAATAACTTATTCAATTTCAAAATATTATCAAATTTAAAATATTATTATATTTAATATAACCTCATGTTTTACAAAACAAAACATAATATTAATTCAGTTCAATCTCATGTTTCTCCAAACACGGTATAGTATTAATTTAGTTTAGTCTAGTCTAGTCCAATCACATATATCCAAGTCTCATCTCATTCCAATCCAATCCTTATGAAATAGTCTAATCCAATTCCGCACACCAAACGAGACTATAACGTTTTGATACCGATTAGCTGAGTTAGAAGTCTACTACTACCCCTATAATGAATATAAAGAGGAAGTCCATATCCACTAGAACTATGAGTGAACGTGTTATTGCATAGGTAACATTCAACCAATTCTAACATTGTGCAAATACAAAACTTTAGTGGCAACGATAAAATCGACAAATTTAACCCTTCAATTAATTGTCATTTGTTTAGTACAAACAATACGAGATTGGACATAAAATAACTATGATTCGTGTTGGCATAATATTTAACTAAATGGAAAAGAAAATTTGGTGTAATGTCTAAATAGACTGAAAATAAATATAATCAAATAATTCTCTGAGCTTGTGTTTGGACTTGATCTGTGGTTTGGTAGTTTTATCACAAATCATCACATCTAAGTGAAAGATAAACAAAAGTGTTGAAAATAATTTCGGATTTGATATTGATCTTAATCTTAACTACTAAACGATGACAACAACTAGGAGACTGTTGAGTTTAGTTTTAAATAATGGTCCAAACAAAATTGCATCATTGTCTATTCTCACTACCAACCAGAACCGGAAGAAACAAGCAGGCATCAGCAAGTTACAATAAGCAATTGATTTTACACACCAAGACTCAAGATCCAGAATTCGTAAAATAAGAAGATCGAAATGCAATTAATAAAGTATCGAAACTCGGAAAATAGTTTCTCATTTCATTGTGGGAAAAAAAAAAAAAAAAAAAGGATACAAGCAAATATAATATCTAATATAAGAACCTAACATTTCAGCAACATGTCAAAAGTAATTTTTAGAATCCTATAAAAGATCTAATTTTCTCATGTGGCTTCTATTAATCGATTCATGTAGCAAAAGACAAATACCATATCATTTTACTCCAACTGAAGCCATCAAATCTTCATACTCCGGATCATTTTCCTGTTTTCCTGCACTTGTCGGATTAGCTCCCTGCTGTTGTGGTCGAATAGGCACAGACGTAGGGGAGAATGGATCATATATCTGCAGTCCTCGAGGACCAGGTGCCATCTTATCAAACATAAAGGATTTGTTACTGAACTGTCGATTGAGAGCCATGTGGTTTTCAGGCCTATTTGGCGGAGGTGGATAATTTTGTCGAGGCTGCAAAGGATTTCCAGGCCTAGGAGGGAAAGGACCAGCCAGATTAGGCACTTGGGGACCTGGACCGAAGTTCCTTGGTCCCATTGGCGAAACTGGAGTTGCATGACTAATGGGACTTAGATTTGCAAACCCTGCATTTGGGTTTCTGGCAAATGGAGCAGAAGGTATATTAGCCTGAGATTGACCCATCTGGTTGCCAACCTGTGTTCTATGAAAACCTTGCATGACAGGTTGAGGAGCTGCATTGGAGCCAGCCAACCGGAAAGATGGAGCTTGAGGTGCTGGCAGTTGTGCCATTGGTCTGGTAGGTGGAGTATTCAGAGTTGCAGGCTGACTGTTTGGCCTCGGAACTGTTACAGAGACTGGGTTTTGTGGCCTGTGAGGTTGAAAAGTGAAATCAACAGAAATTGGGTGTTGAGGTCTTGGAGCTGTTGCAGTGGGTGGATTTATTGTAGAAAAGTTTACTGTATTTCTAGAATTAGAACTTGATGACACCGATGAAGCTGCCATTGGCAATAGTGTAGGTCCAGAAGCAGGAACTTGCATTGGGCGTAACGAAGCATGAAATGCAGAGGAAGGCCCCACTTGAGAAGGACCAGAGGCATAAATTGGGCCTGCGGCAGATGATGATACATTTGGAGGTGCAGTGGATACAGCACCTGGTTGTGGAAGTATAGGTCGCTGCCCCTGAGGAGGAACCATTGTTGGTGCCGACTGCCCCATATTACTAAAACCAAAAGATGCTTGAGCACTCACAGGAGCTCCTGACCAACCAGCAGAGTTCCCAGCAGGGGTCAATGGCTGGTCAGATAGTGGTCTGGGCCTTCCAATAGGAAGTGGCCCTGTTGGTTGGAGTTGGCTACCAGTAAATGGAAACTGCACAGAAATGTTAGGTTGACCTGGTGAAGGCTGTGGAGCTGGCATAGGGAAATTTCTTGGTGGGCCAGTATGACTCGAGGGATGGATTTGTGGCATATACAGATGTTGATGAACTTGCATTGGCATATGTGAACTATAGGGAACAATATTTGGGTTTTGAATAGTATGAGTGAATCCAGCTGCTGTAGGTGGTCGAGGCCCAAATAATGAAGGCATGTTCGAAGGATTCTGAGATGACAACTGTACAGATACAGGATTGGTGAGAATTGGTGCCAAAGAATTTAGAGGACGCATTGGAGTTTGAGGTGGGCCTGATGGGAACCATGGACTTTGGTATTGAAACTGACCTTGTGGAGGAGTTTGCATAAGTCCAACAACCGACTGTTGTGCCGCTCCCTGGTTTAAACCAGCACTAGATACCATTATTGGGGTAACTTCATCCTGGCTTTGACTAAAAACATTGACATTTTCTCCAAAAACCGATGTAGATGTGGAAAGAGCAGCTAAATTTCCCTACATAAAAGGAAATAATATATTATAAAAACAAGAGCAACTCTACTACTAACAACCACAGCATATACAAGATGACGAAATGGAAACCATAATGAAACTTGACACTTAATTGAGAAGCCACACGTAAACAGCTTTCTTTATCTAAGTAATGAACTCACTGATACTGAAGTGACTAGCAATCCAATTAAGTCAGCTGCGGCATCAACTTTCTCGTATGTGTCAGCTGATATATGAATGTATAACTCCTTGTAAGCACTCTGGACATTCCCATCAGATGGAGATATTTCAACCTAACAAGTTAAAAAATAAATAAATAAATAAGAGAGAGAGAGAGAGAGAGAGAGAGAGAGAGAGATTAAAATGGTAAGGTGGATGTTCAATTATCTTAGTGATATCCTCAAATCAAGTTGATGAATTACCTTCTCTCCTGTATCTGCCTTGGTGCCTTTGAAATGTATTATGGTTCCAGTTTCCTGATTTGCAAAAGAATTATATATTACACAGAAGAAGATATCATTTAACATTTGATATAATGAGCATGTAGTGATGTGAACCAAACTATTTACCTTTTCTAATCGCTTCTGAGTGTCACTTGCAGGTCCAAATATTAGACCAAGAAAATTATATCCTTGATATTGTCTAACCTGCTAAGGCAAATAAACCACATGGTTGTATCAGGACACACACCACATGAGTAACAACTTCTACCACTATAGGTTGACTGATGAATCCTCCTAAACCTAAATCCCCAATTTGAACTTTCTTTGACTATTATAATTTCAGGAAAAAAAGTACTCAACAATTCATTCTCAGGGAAATTTTTGGAAGTAAAGTAGATTGTGGTTCCGTTTATCTGATAAACCAAATGAATATAATGTTTCTTTTAGTGGAAAAATCAAAATGTAAAGAAAAGATGAAATGCAAAGAAAAGCATAATGGAATGCCAGCATCAGCACTAGGCTTACAGGGATGGGAACTATAGCCTCTTTCAGCAAAGGTTTATAATCTGGTGGAGTCTTGTAACTCGGATTCAACTTTCGTATCTCTCCTGGAAATTCAAGAAAAACATTTTTTATTTGAAATTCAAGAAAAACATAATTAGTCCATACATGAAATGGGAAGAAAACAAAAAGGAAAATATAATCTGGGCATGGCCATCAAACATACCAATAGCTTCCCACTTCTCAAGTTCCAAAAGTTCTAACTTCTACATTCACAAATAGTTATTGTCAGTACTCAGAAACTCAAATATGTTTTAAAGGAAAACAGAGATAACTCAATAAATGAAGTTATCAATATGGAATGTGATCTGAATTGTAATTCTACCTCACTGTCAAGCTGAGGATTAAAAGACTTGTGATCAGCATCCTTGGCAGCTAACTGCAACTCTTCATCGTCTTCAACCTCCAGAATTCCCGATTTCAGCAGTAGCATAATTTGATCCACCCGAGTCTGCTCAAGGCAGTAATATCACTTAGTGGCACCTGGAATGGGAAGCCTCCATGTGAGCCGTTCACATGGAAGACACTGACATTTTAGCACCCAAGGTCCCAATGCGAAAAGAGAAATCTCTAATTGCCACCGGCTGAGCAATATACAAATTCCTCCCACAAATCGGGGGTCTTAATGCCTCCAACCCACTATATGTTCAATACTTTAATATATTTAAATCTAAGTGTCCTATCAAATATATATATATATATAAGTGGGGAAAAATCCTACAAATTTGAGATTCTAACAACCGTGTTCAGAGGTTAGGGTTGACAAGCACAAAGATATATAATTTTAATTAAACGTTGTATTAAGGAACTGAAAGACAGTGAGTGAAAGATGACCACTGTATCTCACTTGTATGGTATCCCCAACATACCTGATAAGCTAATGCTCTTCCTCTCCTGACAGAAGCATCCTGTGTCAGATCAGGGCCCCATTTAGTTTTCCTCAGAACCTTGTTCGTATTTTCTTCAGTGGTCGTATCATTGCTTCCTGACTTTTTCCCTCCTCGGAAAACAGGAACCAGTGAACCAGACAATTTGTTTTTCGGTATGACAAACCCGGACTTTGCTGCAAACCTAGAGGCCTTCGGACCACCAGGCAATACTGTCGATTGTGTAGTTGTAGCAGACATGTTAGCAATATCTGTATCAACAGCAAATTTCTCATCAACCTTTGTGCTCATAATGTTCTCCAAACACCCCTCGTACTGTCTGCCAACATAGATCACACATACCCACAAAATCAGTTAGGTTTAATAAATATTCCTCAGACCGTCACTAAAAAAAAAATTTATAATATTTACTGATCAAAATAAAATGAAAACTAACATAGCAATGAACACAGTTCACTGCAGAGCAAGTTATGCAGTCAAAAATGTTAGCATGATCACATATAACTTCTAGTTTCACAATGTGAACTTTTAACAATATGCAAGCACCCTTCACAATAACACGAAATCGATCCTACATATCAGCAAACATTCCATCTTTAGAATACTAATACTTAAGGAGCATCCAGAAATGTTGCCACAAAATAACACATCCCATAGAAGCATCTAACCCTAAAAAACCTTATGTGTCTTTCAGACGAACACAAAAGGAAGTTCCAAAAGCACTTCCAAACACACCAATACACAACTCCACACTGAATCGACATACTAAGGCAGAACTAAACCCTTGTGAAACCTCCTAAAGTCAAGACATTTATAGAGCATTTACTAATGAGGATCGAAAAATCAAAGAGAATCAAGTTTGATTAGAAAGGGAACTTAATTCCTTGGGTAGGATGGGAAATTAAGTTCTCTTTCCAATGGAACTTAATTCATAATTTGTGTGTAGCGGATTTTGTACCTGCTTGGTCAACATAATTTGATTCCCAACGGTTTTTAATAAACAATGTAATCACAAATCAGGAATTAAATTCCCTTTCCCTCATTAGGATTCCCCCGATTTGTAAACGTACCCTTACATCTTTCTTTTGAGTGGTGAGAGAAGTCAAAGTGAGACATTAACACTTTTTTTCACACTATAAATACACAAGTGAAAAATTCTCTAGTGCAGACGTTCTGCACATTGTCTTTTAGTAATTTGTAGCGATACAAATCTAGAAATCGTAAAGTTTTTCTTGCGAACTTAAAAATAATTACACTGATTGTTTGATTCCCACCGGTGGGAATTAGTGATCCCACATTAGAAAGTTACTATATATATATATATATATATAGTAAGCTTCTCCGGTGCAAACCCCAGACGTACGGATTCATGGATTGTCACATGTAACATTCAGTTTTGTAGCACTACAATCAGTGACCCTGGACATAATTACATCCCGGCTTTTGCACCTAAGAATTTAGGTGTGTAAACATATAAAAGTCTTAAACCAATTATTGAGACTAAAATAAAAAAAGCAACCAGATCCTAGTGATTTCCCAGTGCCCATCTCACAGCAGAACAGGGAGAAAAAAAAAAAAAAAATCAAAGACGAGAAAAAAATGGTCAACAAAACAAATGAAGATATCTTATCAAACCCATTTAATATCCAAAATAAATACACCAAAAAACATATATAAAAAGTAAAAGTGATCGCGTAAAGAAAAGATAGAGAGATATGGAGAGGACATACAGGTTTTTCAGATTGAGGAATGCCACCGGAGAGGAAGAGAGAGAGAGAGAGATTCTAATTTTTGATACCAAAAACAAAATGCAAAGAAAATGTGGTGGTGGTGGTTGTGGTGGTACAGGTATCGATGGTTGTGGTGGTACAGGTATCTATGGGTATGGTTCGAAATGGGTGGGTTTCTAACCATACCCATTTTAATTTGGCCATTTATGTATGGGCCTTTAAGAATTAAGGTCATGTGTATTATATGGTGGAATGATAATCGGAATAGTAAATTGAATGAAAAGGAAAGGAAAACCGAGTTTTTTGTTTAGTTCAAACTTTAAAATCAGTCTTTGAATTAGTATTATTTTATTTGGTTAACAACGGAATGGAATAGAGTTTATTATATTTTGACCAAAATACCCCTGATTATAAAACATTTATAATAATATGATATATTAAGTATATATAATATTATATATTATTATAATATATATATATATATTTTAATAATATAATAATATATAGTATAAATATTATATATTATATAATATGAATATTATATATTATTATATATAAAATATATTATAAAATATAATAATATATTATGTATATTATATTTTGGATAATAATAATAAAATATAAAAGTATATATATTATCAGATTTTCTATTATTAGTTCGTCTTGACAATAAATATATCAGGACGAAGAACATGGACCACTAAATTTACATACTTTGACTCAAAGTGTATGCACTTGTCAAAAAAATTTCATAATCTATGGTCCATATTCTTCGTCCTGATATATTTATTATCAGGACGAACTGACAATAGAAAGACTGTATATATATATATATTATATTATATAATATATAAAATAATACATTTATATAATTTAAATATAAAAATATATTATTTAATATATTAATATATAATATATATAATAATATATTTATATAATATAAATATACAATATATATTATTTAGAATATTAATATATAATATATATAATATATATAATACATATAATAATATATATATTTATATAATATAATATAATATATAAATATATAATAATAATAATAACAATTAATATATTATATATAATACATATAATAATATATATTTATTTATATAATATAATATAATATATAAATATATAATAATAATAATAACAATAACAATTAATATATTATATATAATACATATAATAATATATATTTATATAATATAATATAATATATAAATATATAATAATAATAATAATAATAATAATAACAATTAATATATTATATATAATACATATAATAATATATATTTATATAATATAGTATATATATATAATATTAAATTTTATAATGTATATATATTAATAATATATTATTTAAAATATATATTATATATAATAGTGTAATATATATAATAATATAATAGGGGTAGTCTATAGAACAACGGTGTACCAAACACCGCTTCCTGTTGTTTACCTATAAACTTGTTGAGCATGTTACCATTTAATCCAAGGCAATTTAAATTTTAGCTTCATTAATTGTTCCCTAGGTAAAACAATCATTTCTTTTCAAATTTTAAAAAACAATTAATGCAGCTGACAAAAACAATAAATGTGTTTCAAATTTAAACAGCAATCATTTATTTTAAAAATTAATTCTATTCCTGTTATTCGATTTGCATTTGAATTGTGTGATTACACTCGATATCAGTAAACATCATTTAAAATGTGTGATTACATTAGATTCAGGTAAACATCATTTGGAATGTGTGATAACAGTCGATACAGGTAAATAGTTAAAAATATAATAGGGGTGGTAAATCTAATGTCCAACAAAGTAAGAGGATTGATAGAGCTTTGGGTACAGGTTTACATCCCCCCTTGTCCTAGTGTCCGAGTTTGATATATTTAATTTTTTTGTCTAGTAATAGAAGTCTTATTTATTATTATTTTTTTATAATGAAATAATTGACAATAATCTCACACCAAGCATACATGCCCATTGTACTTACATCATTCATATCAACAATAGTAGTATATATGGAAAAAAAAAAAATTGTAAACCTAAAACTTCATTTCTTGTTGTGTTTTTTATAGATCTAACATACATCTCTCAAAATTTTTTTTTTTTTTTAAACTTTGTTGAAGTCAAACTAGCCCAAGCCTCAAAGGGCTCTAGCGCGTCAAGAGACAAGCCCAAGAACCCCAAGACCCAAAGCCCATCGTTACTTCAACATGTTTATATGCTAGGCACAGTTGGAAGGCTTATTGTTCAATGTATAGGCATTACTTTACTATTTATAAACCATTTTAATCCCTTTTTATTTTTTGATGTGGGATTCACATTACAGTTTTTCAATAAAACTGTTCCACCCTCTACAACGAGTGATATTTACATAATTACATTGTGATTGTATTACAATATTTACGATCACAAATACTATTTTAAGTTAAAAAACCTTATTATAGTCAGACTAGCCAGGCCTCAAAAGGCTCTAGCTCATTAAGAGACAAGCCCAAGAACCCCAAGACCCAAAGCCCATCGTTACTTCAATAGGTAATATGCTAAACCCAGTTGGGAGACCTATTGTTCAATATCTAGACATTATTTTGCTACTTATAAACCATTTTAATCCCTTTTTATTTTCGATGTGGGATTCGCATTACAATTTTTCAATAAAACTGTTCCACCTTCTAGAATGAGTGATATTAACATAATTACGTTGTGATTGTATTAAAATATTTACGATCACAAATAAAATTTTAAGTTAAAAAACCTTATTAAATTTAGACTAGCTCAGGCCTCAAAGGGGTTTAGCTCATCAAGAGACAAGCCCAAGAATCCCAAGACCCAAAGCCCATGGTTCCTATTTACGATTATACTATTTATTTAGTGATTATATAAACAAATAGTCGATCACATAAGATTTCTAATATGGATTCTGATTGAAACTTTTTATTTCGACTTTTTCATATGGAATTATACTTATTAAGTTTTAATTGTCAAAATATATTTTCAAACGCAGAATATATATAAAATGTATTCTAATTGCTAGACCAAGCATCAAAGGACTATAGCTCGTCAAGAGACAAGCTCAAAAACCCCAATACCCAAAGCCCATCGTTGCTGTTTACGATTATGCTGTATATTTAGTTATTATTTAGAAAATTATTAAATCACATAAGATATGTAATATGGATTCCGATTGAAACTGTTTATATCGACTCTTTAAAATGTAATTATACTTATTAAATTATAATTGTAATAAAATATTTTCAAACACATAATATATATAAAATGGATTCTAGTGACTAGCCCAAGTATCAAAGGGCTCTAGCTTGTCAAGAGACAAGCCCAAAAACCACAAGATACAAAGACCATGGTTATTGTTTATGATTATACTCTATACTGAGTGATTATATAAATAAATTGTCAATCACATAAGATATATAATATGGATTCTGATTGAAACTATCTATATCGACTCTTTCAAATGTAATTATATATATGAAGTTGTTAGTTTAATAATATATATTTAAACACAGAATATATGTAAATTGTATTCTAATGACTAGCCCAAGCCTCAAAGGGCTCTATCTCGTCAGGACACAATCTCAAGAACCCCAAGACCTAAAGCCCATCATTAATGTTTACGATTACACTATTTATCTAGTGATTATCTAAATAAATAGGCAATCACACAAGGTATGTAATATGGATTCTGATTGAAAGTGTTTATATTGACTCTAATAGATGTAATTATACTTCTTAAATTGTAATTGTAATAATATATTTTTTTACACATAATATATGTAAATTGTATTCTAATTGATATTTTTCAAATATGTTGTCATGCATTTTTAAATACAAATCTTTCATATATCAATACTCTAAATAATATGATTACACCTTTTAGTAGTGTTTATATAAATAATTATTCAACATAGAAGATATGAATTATGAATTCTAATTGAATCTGTTATTGAAATGGTTGTTATGCATTTAGCAATGCAATTATATAAATCTAATATGGATTGTTACTACAATTGATACATTGAATAAAATCGTTACCACAAAACTTAGTTAATATGGATTCTAATTGATGTATATAATCTATCTGACCAATGTGTTGGTGATAACCTACCAACGGTATGCTGTGCAGCTCAATACAGAAGATATGAATTATGAATTCTAATTGAATCTGTTATTGAAATGGTTGTTATGCATTTAGCAATGCAATTGTGTAAATCTAATATGGATTGTTACTACAATTGATACATTGAATAAAATCGTTACCACAAAACTTAGTTAATATGGATTCTAACTGATGTATATAATCTATCTCACCAACGTGTTGGTGATAACCTACCAATGGTATCTCAATAGTGTGTGTAACAGACTGTTGGTGGGATACCACCCACACATTAACCGACGATTGTTGATACATTGAATAAACTTGTGACCACAAACCATATTTAATATGGATTCTACTGATGTATATAACCAATCCCACTAACGTATTGGTCGTAACCCACCAACAGTGTGCTATGTAGCTCAATAGTGTGCGTAACAGACTGTTGGCGGGATATTACCAATACATTAACCAACGAGTAAGACATACACATAAAATTTCTAAGTTCTTATGAAATTATGATTAATGCCTTATAAAGAACATATATTTACTGAAATGTCAACAATTAGTTACTGAATCACAATTCATAGACAATGTCGATATGTTATAATTAGAAAATAGTAAACGACAATTCTAACGAAGACCAAACAACAATTATCATCATATAAGAATAAACGATAATAAAACATAAACCTGGGGAGCAAAAATTATCCATCGAAACATATTCAAGCAAACATATTTGTACATTTCAAAACTTGCATCCATAAGGTAATCATGTTCATATTGAACCGTTTCAATCAAATCTAACATTGGCCATTCTTCAAACACTTTGCAGATCAAAGAGTAAGCAATAGATAAATTGTTTTCGAAGAGCAAAAATTATCCATCGAAACATGTTCAAGTAAATCTGGTTTCATTTTTAAAACTTGCATGCCGTAGGTAATCATATTCGTATTAAACCATTGCAATCATATCAAACATTTGCCATTCATTAAACACATAGTAGATCAAAGAAGAAGTAACACTAATAAATGCTTTTCGAATATGAATTGTATAAAGAATAAGACATACATATTTTTCATGTTCAGTGTGTGCAAAAACATTTTTCAAACACGAATTATAGCAATAAACCCTTCAACAAACACATGCAGAGATTACGAAACCAATCAAAATATCTTCAAACTTTTCAGTACAAAAGCTTGCAAAAACCTAAAAAAAAATAAAAATATAAACATTTACAAAGATCACACTGTGCGATTTTCACAAACCTTTTTGGTCTGCCAATCTTATCAGATAAGCTTCTCGTGAACACAAGATTATCTGCGTGATGGACAATGTTTAGTGAAAGGAACAACAGCGGCGTGATGAAAAGAGTTGTATTTAGGGTTTTAAATCGTGAATCGAAGACAGAAAGATGCTTAATGTGTTTTGATGTTAAAAATAAGGGTAAAAAATGAAATTATATTTTGGCTTTGCATTAGAAATTGTTTTAATAATAAATTTCAGGTTGTGCATGCATTACACATGGCTTTGTTTTAAATTAGGACCAACCCATGTCAACTAAAACAACCAATAGAAAAGAAATATTGTAAAAAGTTGAATATGAAGAGTTTGAAGTTAAGAGATCCCACATAATCAGTAGAGTATCAATGAGTACAATCTATCTTAATATCAACTAGCAAACTAAATTTGTATTGAAGAACGTAAGAGGTGTAGATAAGCTTTTATCCCAATTAGCCACTCTTTTTAAAATATATAAAAAAAAAAATCTAAACCAGATGCTACATCATTATATTTTTGTGAAGCTCTAAACTCTTCACATATTTTATTCCCTAAACCAATGTCCTGCATGGTTCGTATGTACACACCTAAATAAGAAATCATGTTATATTTATTCATTGGAAAGTGTAAACAACATTTCATTTATGTAATGTACTTGTATTATAAGCTCCTTTCAGATTGATCTCATCCGTTGGTTTGTTTAATATAATAATCATAGTTTCACACTAGTTACATTAAGTGGTTACCGTCAATGTTATCCACCGGCCTACAAAATTAACATATAAATATCAATTATTATCAACCAGCCTTCAAAATTAGCATGAAAAAACGTAGGAGATATCAAATAGCCAGCCACCCTAAACGTAATGATTAATGATTCATGATTATTATATACTAATAACACCTTCCATGCATATATAAGATCCCTCCATCCCAATTACTCCATTCTAAACCAGAAGCATAAAATCGTTCAGATTTTTAAAATCTCTAAATTCTTCATATATACTTTTGAAGAGTGAAGAAATCCTAGGTTATTGGCAAACTTTGTGTAGCCCTGTAAAGTTTCACAAAGTAGTGGACAATTTGACCGAAGAACAAAGAGAATGTGTGGAGGATATGGGATTCGGGTTGTTAATGAACATGAGTTGTCTTCAGTTATTTGGTCCTCTATGCAATATGTTGCTTACAGTGATTCAACCTGGCACACAGTCTGTAGTGCTCCACGTTAAGTGGATCCTAATAAGGGTGTCAGATTTCTCTAAGGTGATGGGCTTGGCAGACGACATCGATGAAGTCAACTGTGACTCTGAAGAGTTTGACGAAACTTGTATTCGAATGAAAGCACTTCTGCAGAGTAGTACTGTTAAGGACAAGATTACACCCTCTTCCTTGCCAAAAAAAAAAAAACTACAAAGTATGAGGGCCACAGATGATGATTTCAAGATTTCATTTGCTTTGTTTACTATTTCAATACTTTTATGCCCACCTGCATCACCTAATGTTGACGAATCATTGCTGACCCAACTGAAGAATCTGAAATTAATCAGACACAAGAAATGGACAACATTTTCTTTTCAGTATCTAATGGATGGTGTGAGGAACATCAGAAATTGAAGTACAACATTTTTCCAAGAGTGCCTTCTTTTTCTTCAGATCTTTTATTGGGGATGTCTTTCACAGAATAAAATGTACGTGAACAGGCTTAACGTTCCCTTGGTTGCTTGGACCGAAAACAAGGCTGAAGTAGTCAATAGGTTGGTGGACAATGATAACGTTATATGTGGTTACTACAGCAACAGCGTAGAGGTTGACAAGCCATAATGGTCTGTCATGCACTGGGGTTTGGAATAAAGGGTAGAAACAATGACAAAATCTCGATTCCATTGGAGTTTCACTTGATTACTTTAAAATAGTCGAAGTACCTAACATGGTGAGAAGAATCGTTGAACCTTTACTGGAGAGTTTCAAGCTCGACATTTTGAAATTGCTTCCAAATAAAGAAATGAGAGCTGAGCATGTCCAATGCAATGATGTGGTATGGTTACTTCGTAACTTTTTTAAAGTTTCACTCTGCATATTTTAATTAACCCCCCATGTTTACTATTTTTTGACATTACTTGTCAACATATATCTTAGGGAGATTGCAAAAGCATTGAAATAATCAGCTCGAATATAGAGTCTTTCTCACAAAGCAAGATTTTAACTAGACTAAATAGTCGGCTGTTAAAATCCAATGCAAGGGAAGAAGGATCAACCTGTAAAACAAAGGTTGACACACCTTCGAGACCAAATACCATATCTTCCAGGAGAACACTAGATTTTCACTCAAACGACCATCTCGCATCATTTTCAAAAGAAGAACTTCATTTATTGAACGTTTTGTTTAGTCACCCAACAAAAAAAAAAAAAAAAAGGAAGATAAAACTGTTATTGCATTGTTGTTGATCATTTTCCTCTGTAATAATCTTTTGTGCTTTGCGATGTATATGTGCAGTTTTACATATAATTTTATGTTCAGAAAATCGTTCAGCGATCACACATTTTAGTATAGAAATCACAATATATGTTTCCTGTTTAACTTAACCATTTTTCCTTTCAGTCTTTCCATCATTACTAATGACGATCTGCATCTAACTCGCGATGATATGGCCAATCTTTAACCCCAGGGCTGGTTGAATGATAGCGTGAGCATACATACGTTCCTTTCGTTTTTAATTTTTTAATTTTTTGTTTACATCCAATGTCTCACCTAATTTACATAATTAATCATCAATTGTGCAGGTCATTGATATGACCATGTACAATCTTTCCCATGATTCTTCAAAACGGGTGTGGTATCTGTCGACATACTTTTTGGTTAGCTGCTTAAAACCGAAATTATTATTTTGAATTCTTCCTTTAACAAAACTTGTGGATAATATATATGTAGACGTTCATACCCTGCCCATTCATGATTGCAGTTTTGTGCAATTAAGTCACTCAGTAGTCAATTGGTAGATTGGAGGTTGGTTGGACGCTTGAGCTATCTCACATTTTACTATGGGTCTGAGCGTGAGTACGACAAGGTTACGTTATTTAAATACAGAAATATTATTAATTTCAATACACAACGGAAAAAAATAATATAAGTCTATCACTTGTAACTTGGTGAAATCACTGAACTTTATTAGTCCATGTGCAGATTTATATTCCCATTAACGAGGGGAGTATGCATTGGTTCTTGTTGGTGATAAATGTTTCGATGAAAAAAGCAGAAGTCTGGGATAGCTTTCCCATGGATGAGCACAATAAACAAAGAATGTTGTTGGTAAAAAAAAGTTGTGTGTATCCTGAAGTAAGTATTGAATTTACTCAAGAATGAGTTTGTTAGTTTAATTTTTTTTAATATGCAGCTCGCATTTCTGGACCGGTACTTTTATGAAATCCTAGCCTTAAATTTGGAGTTCAAATCCTTCACCGGCGAAGCATACGTTCAACGTCCAAAACAGCCTAATAGTTTTGATTATGGTGTATTCCTGATCAACAATTGTGTGTATGGTTCCATTACATGGTTCAATCAGAGTAATGTATGTGGATTATGTCTTCCTTCCCTTTTAAAAAACACTAGATTATTATTTGTTTTTCCTGTGAAAACTAATTAAAATATTCTAACTCTTATGATATTTCCATTGACTGTAGTACAACTCCGAATATAACAGGATGAAAATTTCTTTACATCTGGCGAACCATCACAAAAATCAAATGCTGAAAGAACTTTTAGAAACGCTAGTACGTGGAAAGCTAAGATTCATTGCAGTCTCTCTGAAAAAGTAGGTTGAACTTACTTTTTCGGTTGAACTTTTAGAAACGCCAGTACGAGGAAAACTAATATTCATTCGTTTCGGTTGAACCTACTTTTTCCGTTGAACTTTTAGAAACGCCAGATCTTCTATTATAATATGTTTTCGGAAAGTCTAAGACGATCTCTACAGATGTTATAAAGACTCCATCCTCTAAAACAGATCACAACAGGCCCAAATTCGGCCATCTATTTTGTTGCGCGTGAGGAACAAGCTAGGTTTGGATGAGTCCGAATTTTAGGATATTTCCTGTTTTATTTATTTTCCAAATAAAGAGTCGATTTTTTTTCCAATTGAAGGGCTGATTTTGTTTCCCAAATGAAGCTTTCCAAATAAGGAGCAAATCAACTAATTGCTAGTTTTAGTTTTTATTTATTTCCTAAATTAGTTTGCATTTATTTTTCCCGATTGTAAGGCATTAATTGCTGAATATTTTATTTCATTTATCTTTCTTTTTAGGGTTTATATATTTTTAGTATTTAAGGGACTCATTGATGTATTATTAAGAAGACTTTGGAATGAAATAATTATTTGAGATAACGTTTTCTCTTTGGTTCTTCATTGAACTATGAACTTATCAAAGGTTATACCTTTTGGCGTTCAAAACCCTGACTTATCACTCACCTTCTTCTTTTCTTGAGTGTGGCGTCTACAACCTTCTTGATACCGTTGGTTCTTATCTCTTTATAGATAACAGGTCGCGGTTTTTTTTTTAATTTTATTTTTTTATAAACTTGAATTTAGAAAACGATCCTCCATTACCATATATTGGTTCTAGGTCTCACTACTCTTGGTGAGGTTCATATCAGTTGGTATCAGAGCTTAGGCTTCTAAAATCAGGTTTGATCTATCCCTTTTTTTTTTATTTCTTTTATTTCCGTGTTATTAAAAAAAAATTGATTAGATTTTGTTTAAAAAAAAAAAAGTTTGATCAAGTTTCGTTTTAAAAAAATTGATCAGATTTCGTTTCAAAAAAAAAAAAAATTTGATCAGATCCGTTATCAAAAAAAATTAAAAAATAAAAAATTTGTGCGAGCTCATCAGAGGGAAAAGCCAAAAATCGAGTGAAACACGAGTGTGAGTGCCATCATTATTGAGAATAAACACGTGAGGGAGTGTTTGTGAGGCTTACTAATTTGTTTTTGCAGGTTAAAAAAAAAATGTCTGACGATGCACCAGAAAAGATTGATTTCACGCTTTTAGTTGCAAGAGGTGATCTTAGTGCTCAAGCAAAAGAAGATGATGAGCTACAATGTGACAATGTCTTTTACACCCGATGCCATGTTAATGATAAGGTTTGTAGCTTGATTATTGATGGGGGGAGTTGTACTAATATGGCTAGCACTACTATGGTGGAAAAATTGAATTTGGCCACTTTGAAGCACCCAAAACCATATAAGCTACAATGGTTGATTGATAGTGAAGAAATCAAGGTGACTAAACAGGTGTTGGTGTCTTTTTCCATTAGGAAGTACAAAGATGAAGTCTTGTGTGGTGTGGTACCGATGCATGCGAGCCATATCCTTTTGGGGTGACCATGGCAATTTGATAGGCGTGTAACTTATGATGGTTATACAAATAAATACTCTTTTTTACTCAATAAAAAATGAATCACTCTTGTACCCTTAACCCCAAAACAAGTATATGAAGATCAAGTGAGGTTAAAAGAAAAGAGAGATGTAAAAAAGGAGAGGGAGAGTTCAAAAGAAAGAGAGATTGAAATAGCAAAAAAAGAAATCACGACTGATGATAAAAAAAAAAGAGACAAAAGATAGAGATATTGAAAGAGAAAAAAAAAAGAAATCACGGCTGTTGAAAAAAAGAAGAAGAGAGAAAGCAAGTGAACTTCCATGCAAAAAAAAGTGAGTTAAAAAAGGGATTGTTTTCAAATCAGTCAACTTCTTGGCCTAGTGTTCTTGTTTTACTTTTTCAGGACATTGATGAAGTGTTACAGGCTATCAACAACATTATGGTGAAGATTCGAGGACGAATCCTTTTGAAGAGTGGGGGAATGATGAGAATCAAGAAGCATCATCAAATGATCCATTGCTTGTTCCAATTAGGCCAATTACAAGGGCCAAGAGGATCGAAGAAGCATTTAATGGGGTTTGATTCTGAGCAGCTGAAGTCCAAGTTCGGCCCATATGAAGACTAAATCCGGGCTGAACTTCGTGGGCCTCTACAGAGAGCATCTGAATTCAGATCGTCTATTATAATATGTTTTTGGAAATCCTAAGACGATCTCTACAGATGTTATGAAGACTCGATCCTCCAAAACAGATCACAATAGGCCCAAATTTGGCCATCTATTTTGTTGCGCGTGAGGAACAATCTAGGGTTTGGATGAGTCCGAATTTTAGGATATTTCCTGTTTTATTTATTTTCCAAATAAAGAGTCGATTTGTTTCCCAATTGAAGGGCTGATTTTGTTTCCCAAATGAAGCTTTCCAAATAAGGAGCAAATCAACTAATTGCTAGTTTTAGTTTTTATTTATTTCCTAAATTTGTTTGCATTTATTTTTCCCGATTATAAGACATTAATTGCCGAATATTTTATTTCATTTATCTTTCTTTTTAGGGTTTAGATATTTTTAGTATTTAAGGGACTCATTGATGTATTATTAAGAAGACTTTGGAATGAAATAATTATTTGAGAGAACGTTTTCTCTTTGGTTCTTCATTGAACTATGAACTTATCAAGGGTTATACCTTGTAACGTTCAAAACCCTGACTTATCACTCACCTTCTTCTTTTCTTTAGTGTGGCGTCTACAATCTTCTTGATACCGTTGGTTCTTATCTCTTTATAGATAATAGGTCGCGGTCCTTTTTTATTTTATTTTTATAAACTTGAATTTAGAAAACGATCCTCCATTACCATATATTGGTTCTAGATCTCACTACTCTTGGTGAGATTCATATCATTTATTAAGGTTAATTATAATTTTTAAACAACATATCAACAACTGTTAATTAAAAAAAAAAAATATCATCAACCAAAAACGTTTACAATTTCTTTTGATTAATATTGTTTAAATAATTACTTGGCATACAGATGAAGTAATCATGATCTCGATTTTCCATTAATGGTTTCAACTGAACCACCGCAAAATTTTTTACAAATATTTATGTATTACTACATCTTTTATAGTGCGAGTTGACATTTCCAAAAAATTATAATCATCATCTCTTTTTCCAATTAATCGTTTCGGTTGAACCTACTTCATTCTTATTGCATATATCAAATCCATTGGATAGAGTGATGGTGTATTTATGTATTACTACATCTTTTGTAGTGCAAGTTGACATTACCAAAAACTAGTAATCATCTTCTCTTTTTTCAATTAATCTTTTCTGTTAAACCAACTTATTTAATATATATATATTTTTAATTAGGTTGATGTGGAAATGAATTTGCATCTATCAATTGAATTTTTGGGCTTAATATTTTAAAATCATTAAATGAATCCGTCAGGGCAATTGATTTTCCATATCGAACCAGTTGATGGTGTTAATAAATTATTATTGTCAATTTAGGTTTAATTTCTTGAGGATGTGAAATTTGTGTAGGTCTAATATCAACTGAATCATTTTCTTATAAAATTTGTTCAATAAACCTTCTCTAAAATAATACCATAGTTTTTTTTTTTACAACATTGTTAAACGAAGTAAAAATCTAGTATAGTTTACAATAATAAGTTTTAGTGAGTGCAATTATCCACAAAATACAAAACAGTTAATTAGCTACATTACCGGTGTCATTACAAAAAACCACATTACATAAGTTGTGATTACAAACAGTTCAAGATAAACAAAGAAACAATCACTGGTAGGATTGCAAAAGTAAAAAATGTGTGATTAAACACACAGTTCTTGAACAAACAAAAAAAAAGACAAGAAACAGAATAACAAAGACAAAACAGAAACATCATGGATTACAACTACATTGTTTAATAAGGAGAATCAAACGATTGCATTCCTCCATCAAGCTGTTAACTTCAGTGGTTTTTGCTTCGACTTCCATCTCCAATTTCATGATGCGGATATCAGCATCTTCTACCTTCTTATTCTCCTCTCTCTAATCCTCTTCCAGGTTCCTGCAACGTATACGCTCGTTCTCTAGCACATGTTCAAGAATACTGTTTCTATCCTTCCACAAATCAAGAATGGCATGATTGATGTAACCATTGGTGTTGGAATCCATTTTTCATAAATAAAGAGAGAAACTCAAGTACAAGCTCTATCTGATTTGAACACTCTTTATATATTACTTGTATGAGTTGTAATTAAATAGATAGGTTAATTAACTGGACTTCATATAACTAGAGTGAAGTAATGACGGTGGTTGCTTGAACTCGTAATAAATGTTTTTCCCATTTTTTAATTAATCGTTTCAACTTTCCACTTACATTCATGTACTTTAATTAATGCTAGACAACCTACCTATAATCTCACCAGGATTCAAATTACCTTTAAAAAAAATTGTGTCTTAATTTGTGTGTACTCAACCAATTGGGCCATTTGTACACGTTTTTTGTTAAATGGCAAAATGGTGTCTTAATTTGTATGTACTCAACCAATTAGGCCATTTGTACTCGTTTTTTGTTAAATGGCGGTGGTTCAGCTGAAATGATTAATGAGAAATCGTGTATCATGATTACTTCATCTGAAACGAAATATAGTTTCGACAAAAAACATTAACTTCTTTTTTTAAATAAAATGTTTTCATGTTATTACTAGAATTTGTTCACACATATGGTTTAGTTAAATGAAACATCATATTGAAACAAATTAATTTACATTCTGTTCTTAAAGGAGTAAGAAGAAATCGAAAGAGAACACTACTACACTTAAAGAAAAGGAAACATATTTTCATAACATCCGATGCAATTACAAAAACAGAAGGTAGCACACTTTGCCAGGAAAAATAAAACTAAACAAACAAACATAACGCTAGTTAAGACATTATCAAGGTCTGATAGACATGTCCTTAAACGGGTGGATTGGTCTACCAAAGAGTAAATTTGATCTGCAAGACCACCAACTTCCATTTCCAGTTACATGATGCGCTTCTCTCGATCGTTGACTCTGGCATTCTCCACCATCCACTCACGATGCAAACTCTTGCAATGAAGATGTTCGTGCTCGAGTGCTTTCTCAACAATGGCTGCCTTCTCTTTCAAAAACTCCAAAGTCTCTCTATCTCCGGAATCCATCCTTCATATTTGTTAGAATAGTTTACTTTAAATGAAGTGAAAACGCATATTTATAAAACTTTGAGAGTAGAATAGTTGTAGTAATTAATGACTTATGAATAGTTGTTTGACTTTCATAGTGGTAACCAGTTGTAATTAAGGATAAAAATGTGAGCAAACACCAAAATGACCAAATAAGTGTAAATAAATAAAATGTTTATCAACCATATCCGTTCATATATCAATACACACCTCTTCGAAATTGGCAACGTTGAAGGTTCAGTGCATGCACAAATCAACATTATTAAACTCGAATCAAGAAAACGATACCCATATTCAATTGTGCACCATATTCCTAAGTTTGATGTCTACTTTAAAATCTAAATTTGTTCACACTTAATTAGAAAACAAGAGTAAAGCTGTAAAACGAAATATTTGCATTCATGAGGCAATTTGAATGTAACTCATCCAATAACATTGGTAAGGTGAAAAATTAGTAAGGAAGGACACATTAGGATAATGATGTACATACTTCATAATAACAATATGATCACTTCAATATTAACTAACTATACTATTAAGTTGGTGTCATATTCCATGCGAAATATTGTTATCACCATTACAAATGTACTGAGTTCAAAGATTTCCACTTGACATCATAAATGTGTGATCACAATTACAACAACACCTTCAAGGTGTGATTAGCATACAAAAAACATCCTACTTATTTCATCCAACCGGTTCTACTTGACATCATAACTGTGTGATCACAAATTCAATAACACCTTCAAGGTGTGATTAGCAAACAAAACACGTCTTTGTCATTTCATCCCACCTGTTCTACTAGACATAATATTTTGTTGCAGTCATATTGCCTAAATATACATTTATATGTTCAACAAGGCCATATTACTTCATCACAAACATAAATTCAGTTTTACTTAGGTTAAACATAAAGTTACACCAACGATTTCAAATCACCTTGCTGCTATTCTAGATGACTTCCTTGTAGAGGCTTTCTTTGATGTCTTTTTCTTATCTGTTTTCTCAGCTAACTTCACCTTGTCCTTGGGTTGAACAGTTGGAGGAACAACTTCTGTCTTATTGGTATTGGGACCTTTCTGCCCCTTTTTGTTTGGTTCAGCGATTGACACTTTTTCCTTTCCACCCATTGGTTTTGTTGCTTCCTTAGCCTTTTTGTTAGTTTGATCACCATCTGTAGTTGGTTTTCTCTTTTTATTATGTACATCTTGTTCCGGGATATCCTTCAGTGCAACACTGTGAAGGTTGTCTTTCTTCTTCTTCTGTTTAAGAGATCGACTGTTGTTCCCTTCGGATGCATCACTCGTGCCAATTGCTTTCTTCCTCTTCTTGGATTTCGATTGCTTTAACTGATTCACTTGAGTATCACGCGGTTGTTCTTCATCTCTTGTTTCTTCACTCACACTTTCTTGATCTCCTGTATCCTCACTCACTTTTTCATCTCCACTAGACAGAGACATCATATTGTCACCTCCATCAGTTTTCACACTGTCGTCATCTCCTGATCCCTCTTCATCCTACACACCCTCCATTATATCATCTATGTACATTATTCATAAAAAATGAAACTTAAGTTAATTCAATAAGTTTAACATGCAACATGCAGTGAAGTACAATTAAATATTAACAATAATTTAGAAGCTTTAATGAACTAAGTTGACTTGTTAATTGTGTTTACAATATATCTTAAACACAGAACAACTTCTATACACTCACCTGGTGTCCTTTTGTCTCTCGTACCATCGGTGGGTGTTATTCTATCTTCACTACCATCATCCCCATCCTCAATATCATGAGATCTACTGCCCGAACTAAACTTAACATTTGGTACTGATTTTGATGATGAACCAGAGGTTTGAGAATCTTGTTTGTTCGAATTATCCATAACTGGCTGCTGAAAACAAACAAATTTACACAATCACAATTTAAAAAAGTAGATTGTAGTTCTGTAAACATAATTTCAAACAGTGGTAATTAAAAACTTTTTTAATAACAATAACCATACCGCAGCATGTGCTATGGAGCTTATTAACCTGGCCTTCCATGACAAGTTGTGTCAATCCAGAAACCATAGTGAGCTTTCACTTGGGCAATGGGCACCTATCTCACCAATAATTATGTTATAAGCTCACTTATGTTAACCAAAAAACACAATTCACGACACATAAATGTACTAAACAACTCACATATTTTATTCGATTAGGCACCGGTAAGATTTGACTGTTCTTGGGAATTTATAGATTTCGGTAACTGAATTCGGAATTCGTGCACCCCATCAGTGGGAGTTGCCAAGGTGGCAAATCCAATTGTCCTATAAAATTTTGGTCTAGTATATCCTCCTACCCATATATAAACACAACAGATTAAGAACAATTACAACATGCTAGTGGTATTTCAGGTATACTATTGGTTATTGATAATTTTCGGATAAACTCACCACATCATCAAGGTACTTTTTAAACCTTATGTGCCATTTTACGAAATCTCTGTAACTATTTGGACCACCATCAGGCTCAAGGTACTCAAGCGCATCCATGACCACTTCTTTTGTAATTGGGTAGTCCCTAAGCATGGATGGTGGTGGCACCTTCGAAACATGTGGTGATATCAATCCCAAGCTCTAAATAGATACACGCTTTCCTAGGTACCATGAGGCCCATCCAAAAGAACCCTACTCTTGCTGTACTGTTAAGATTGTCGTACATAGGTGATGTGTAAAATTGTATTATAAAACCTAACTCGCAAGTGCACGAATCGTGAGATAAGTACAACGACAAGTAGGGATCGTTCTCACGAGGAAAAGTGATTTATCAATTATAAATAATTTTAATTAAAGCTAAGCAATTAAAAGTAACCAAGAGATTTGAGATTGATTGATTGATTTAGAACTAAATTAAACTAAGAAAGCAATTTCACAAATAATTGGTGAATGTGATCAAGAGATGGAAAATTAGGTAACCGATGATCCCCATGTGCAATACTCAATGTCCATCAACTAATTCCATGAAATAGATTCAATCCAGATTCAGAGTTCATTCTCATCTTAATTATGGTATTACCTTAATTCCTCGGGAGTTAACCACATGTTCTTAATCACAACTCACCCTCGTCAAAGGTGTAAGCCATCACCAAGAACCCATTACGTGCAAGAATTATTGAACCAAAATTGTCACGCAGTAATTCCTATGTCGAGAACAATCATAGTCATTCAATTGAAAAGTAATTAAGACAATCTAAATTCCTCTAGCGCAATCTCAATTTATAAATTATCGAAACCCTAGACAAGTATCAATTAATTTCCATTAGATCAATGCAAGTCAAGAGTAAGACATATAATGAATTGAACAAATCTAAATTCGAATTGATTAATAAAGATATGGAGTTTGAATCATAACATGAGCATTACATAAGTTCACATCGATCTCCTAGTATGAAGTTAGTTACACATAATAGAAATTGAAAGACAAAAGAGAGAAGAGATAAAACCCACTGAGGCCTTCAATGAATTCTTCAAATCTTCGATGTTGAAATCTTCTTTGTCTTCAGATCTTCTCTGTGTAAAGATGGATGGAAAGATTGAGTAAGGGTTTTCTGTTCCTCTCCCCAGCCGTCCTTGAAAATCTTCTCTCGTCGCCTTAAATAGGTTCTTTTTAAAATAGGCCAGTCAGAGTCCTAAAAGAAACATGTTTGCGCACGACCGCCCCTTGGACCGCTCCCTAGGCAAGGTGAATGAGCAACGGCCCACAAATAACGCACGACTGGGAGTGAACGCCAACTAGACCGCTTGGGAGGCATGTACCTGACCAGCGGTCTGGCTAGCGGAAA
This sequence comes from Acer negundo, assembly GCA_035582765.1. Taxonomy (NCBI): domain Eukaryota; kingdom Viridiplantae; phylum Streptophyta; class Magnoliopsida; order Sapindales; family Sapindaceae; genus Acer; species Acer negundo. Next base: position 16,255,704 of record CM069233.1, read on the forward strand.
TTATTGATCCTTCCTTTGCTGTTGATCACTTGCTGGACCGCTTAGAGGGCACTGCATGGCTGGCGGAATTTTTTAGACCTTCCTCTGCTGCTGATCGCTTGCTGGACCGCTTAGAAGGCACTGCATGGCCAGCGGTCTAGACTATGGCAAAAGACAGTTTTGCCCTTTTTAACACTTTTTGACTCCAATTCATCCGCAAATGGATTCCTTAGCATTGCTAATGAAAACATCCTACATAGGCTCAACAAACGCATCAAACCACCAAAAATGACTCAAAGGACAGGCAAAATACATAGGACAAAGGGCGAAATATAAGCATAAAATTAGACTGATCAAATACTCTCAAACCTATCTTTTGCTCGTCCTCGAGCAAAACCTAAAAAAAACCAACAACTAAAAGAAAAACTAAATCCTAACTAAGCCACTTTCGTAGGTAACGCGATAGCATTGAGCACATGCTACAAGCCTTTAAACCTCTAAGGTGTCCCTAGTAGGAGGAGTTTTGTCTCCTGAGGGTTCTCAGCTATGACACTCACAAACATATCCTACAAAAACCAATCATTTGAGATGCAATCGATTCACGCCTATATTGAAACAATGTATGCAAAAGCCAAAATGTAAAGACTAACATTAAGTCGCAAAACTGACTACATGACTCAGTTTTTATTGAAAAGCCCAAACTCAAGATACTCAAGCATCAAAGACACATTTGCCGAACGCCATTAGATATAATTTGCCTTAACTCTAATTCTCACAAGATATTGCTCATATTTTCACACGGAACTTAGGCAAATTCACTCATCAAGCATATGCGAAAGAAGTTATGCACAAGAAATTTCAAATTATAATCGCATATGAATATATCAATGAAAGAATGCTTAATTTGTATGCAAAAGATCTCATGAAAAGAATCAAACATTATGAACAAGATAAACACATGATGCATTTATACTTTCCTAGCAAGGATAACCAGCAGATCATTAGGCTTTTCATAAGGTTGTGATGGGGCTATTGGGCAAAGGTAAAGAAAGAACGGGCAATAGGAATTCAAAAACCTAGGATCATCCAATGAGAGTTTTCAATTACCTTTACGGCTTAGTACGAGCTCCTAAGTCTTCGTTGACTTCCATTGTAAGTGGAATAATGCCACTCACCATCTACTTTAGTCTCACAATTCTCCATCCTTTCTTGCCAACTCTTTCGAGAGTAGGTACAATAACTTAAAGTTATTGACTTACTTTAATCTTTAAAAACCTTTCTCTGATTCTCACTACTCACCTTTCATTTTGGTTGCAAAACTTTTTTTTTTTTGAACAGAGATTTACAACACTTTGCTAAATTCAGACAACATTTTTGGATTGAATGCAGCTTCTTATCGGTCTCAGATCAATTTCTACCCCCTTCTCGTGCAGAACTATTGTATTTCCTTCACATTCTCAAAGCATGATCCCAAGCTATATGGTATGGCAAAATTATAGGTTTACTTGGGTTACAGTTAATGAGGTGAAGAAAAAAAAGGCTATACAGTGTTTGGCTTCAAATAAGGCTATGGAGCACACACATAAGGTATGAAATATTTAAGGCCTTTTAGGTAGTTCAAACATACATAGTCTAACATCACTTCTACTGGCTCATCTTACTCAAGATCAAAAATTATCAAGTGCAATCTTTTATGATGTACGTTCTATAATGCTCAATATTCAACCTATAGAGATCAAATCTACTGCTAAGAACCTATAGAGTGTTTAAAGAAGTAAAACAAAATTTCCCTCATAATATGTCATTTATGCACGCTTTTTGGCTTAGTGAACTCACAAGGGCAGTCTCCACTATTAATCATGACTATCCAACTAAGCATCCTATCCATTATCATATCAAGAGCATGTCATAAATTTTAAAAATTGCAATGCAATACTCTAAGTGGCAAAATGCTAGTTTAAACCCAGTGATTAAAGCATATCATTTCTTAGGCACGTACTAAAGCATCTCATCAAGGCCCAAGTAAGAACGATAGACTCTACAAACAACTAAAAACTTGACTTAAGATTCAAGACTCAAACGTCTCACCCCCAAACCTAAACTCGACATTGCCCTCAATGTTGACAATCAAGTCAAGAAAAGAGGTGACAGACACACTAAAGAAAAACCGGAAATAAGACTACAATAATCAAACAAACAAAAAAAATATCCAACAAGAAAAGAAACAAAAGAAACTAAAAATTCAAAAAGAAAAAAAAAATCATATCTTGCTAATCTTCTCCGCCCTCGTCGGAAAGATGAAGTATCTCTGTGCCTTGGTCGGAGTCTATCTGGCTGTCCTGTATCGTCTCCTCATCATCAAAGTTCATCAACGGAGTGCTCTGATCAAATTCTCTTGGCTGGAAATCGGATCCACCCGCCTCATAGTATGAGTCAAAAAATGAAGCCTGGGACGGCGCACCACTGCCGCTAGTTATAGAAAACCAACTAGCCATCAACGAGCGCAACTCCTCTATGTTTGTCTCGACAGTGTCAAAACGAGTGTTCAACTGTCCCTCTAACTCTCCAAAACGTAGATCTATGTGATTCCGCATGACCTGCAAAAGAGTACCAAATGGGTAACCTTCTGGCTGGGCAGCACCTGGTGCTGCCTCCCCTATGGGCTGATCCTGAAGCCGTGCTGCTTGCTCTTTCCTACGACTTCTTCTAGCCGTATATCTACCAAGGGGCTCCAAACCCCGAAGGACTAATTGCTGGTTCCATATAGTCCTATTTACCATAGACGGCTCAACTGGCTCCAACCCAGCACTCACATCAATATCAGCCTGCTGACTAAAAGCCGTGATCAATCACGGAAATACCATGGACTGGTCATCATGCACAGCGACATCAAGGATGGCATTAAAAATTACGCGACCAATGTTGATTGCGTCACCAGTCTTCAAGCGATGTAACACACGCGCTTGGTCAAAAAAAATCTCTAAATGGTGCTGAGATAGCAGCAGTGAGTATGTCAGAAAAAGGTTCCAGAAAGCGACATCTACATGCGTATCTTGCTGGAATAGTCTCACTACCATATTCCACTGGTCAAGTCCATCCGATCTAAGTACTGCAGCTAATCTCCCTCTGTACTGGTTAATCTCCACAATAAACTCTATCCCAGCCTCACCATTAATCACAACCTCCGGAGCGTCAAAGAACTGGTTTATGGCCTCTGGGGTAATATGGACCTAAACACCTTGAACCAAAACTGGGCCCTTAGCTCGGAACCTATCTACTACGGCGTTGGCATAATATTCTGCCATAATATTTCTGTTTGGTCTTGGCGGCCGGGCGACATATCTACCCCAACGACGGTTTGCTACCACTGCTGGAATAGGTGTCTGTAGCAAGCTGGATACATCAATGCCTCTTTCTACAATCCAAGGCCGTCCTAGAAACTTACTGAAAAGACCCTTGAAATCCTTGTGCTGTGCCTGCCTTGGTGTTACCTGTCTTTTTCCTTTATCGGCTGAACTAATCCGAGGACGCTTTCCTACATGAGTTTTCGCCATCTACATAAAACAACTCATAATAAACTCACAAGAAAATCTATTTCAAAAAAAAAAATAAATCTGGCAGCACTTTGTTTAAAAAAAAATTCACGCTAACAACACACAATTCATGCCATATAGTAAAAAATTCCCAAACACAACTAAGTTAAATGGAATTCATAGTTCATCATACTTTCTCAAGCAAAACTTAGCATTCTCAATAGTTCATGGTATCAATTCATCACAGCCAAACATCACATTCCCATTCATAATTAAATTCGAATTCCGCATATACCCAGTTAAAAATCTAACCAACCAAATGCATAAACATCATAAATAATTCAACAATTGAAACCCAATGGTTAGGAAAGCATGGAATCCGAAATTGGAGCACAAGGTTTCTCTAAATCACTCTAAATGAGAATGTAAATCATGGTAAGCATAACTTGATTGAATATAAAATTAAAATCAAGAAGAGAGTGAGAAAGGAGACATACCTTAATCTTGGATGAGAAAAAGAGTAACAATGGAGGTTTGAGTCCTATCGCTGCACAACAGTGGTCTTTAAATAGGGCAAAAAATTTTGGTCTACCGCCGGCCAGACACTTCTGTCTAGGAGGCGGTCTAGGAGGCGGTCATGCACAATGTTGCTTACCTTGGTTGAAACGCACCGTTTCATTTATTCGCTCAAAGCCTCATTTACCGTCGGCCAGACATTGTGCCTGAGAGGCGGTCTACCCGACACTCAACTCCAGCTGATCATGTTTGGATATACTGCCGGCCAGACACTATACCTAAGAGGCGGTTTACCCGGTGCTCAACTCCAGCTGTGCAATTCTCTATTTACCGCCGGCCAGACACCATGCCTAGGGGGTGATCTAGGCGGCGCAAATTAAAAATTTTTCTTTAGTCAGACCTGAACCTACACAAATTCAACAAGCACACATAAAACACATTTGCACCCAACCTAGCATAATAACATATTTGTGCACCCCAAAACCTGAATTGAATAACACTTTTCGATAAGCTCAAATTCAACAAATATAATATTCAATTAGGTCTGAAAGTGCACCAGACTCACACTAATTAACGACTTGACACGAAACAAAGGAGAATAGTAAAGAAAATAATACCTGGGTGGGTTGCCTCCCACCGAGCGCTGTATTTAACGTCTGGGTAAGACGCACAGGAGCCTTACAGCTCACAGAAACGGATCCACTTCAAGGTAGATTTCGTAGAAAAACCTCCAAGATAAGGCTTTAGTCTATGTCCATTCACTTTAAAAACTCCCCCGCTAGCTCGATTTGTAATTTCTATTGCACCATACAGAAAAACCTATGTTACTTCATATCGACCAGTCCAGTTTGACTTTAATTTCCCAAGAAATAATTTCAACCGGGATTGGTATACCAACATAAGCATCCCGAGACAAAACTCTTTGAAACGAATATTTTTGTCATGTAATTTCTTCTTCTTTTCCTTGTATATTTTTGCATTCTCATAAGCATTATTCCAAAGCTCCTCGAGCTCACTCAATTGCAAATTTCTTTCCTCGCCTGCTTTGTCTAAGTTGAAATTCAGCTTCTTTAGAGCCCAATAAGCATTGTGTTCTAACTCTACTGGCAGATGACATGCTTTGCCAAAAACTATCTTATAAGGGCTCATGTCTATCAGGGTCTTGTATACAGTTATGTATGCTCATAATGCATCATTTAGCTTTGTAGACCAATCCTTTCGATTTGGCTGCAAAGTCTTCTCCAGTATCTGCTTAATCTGTCTATTGCTTACTTCAACCTGTCCTGACGTCTAAGGATGATACGGGGTTGCCACTTTGTGTTTTACATTATACTTTTTCATTAACGAGGCAAAAACCTTGTTACAAAAATGGCTTCCACCATCACTGATGATTGCATGAGGCGTTCCGAATCTGGTGAAAATGTTCTCTTTTACAAACTTCACCACCACTTGGCTGTCATTTGTCTTGGTTGCGATTGCTTCAATCCATTTTAAAACATAGTCCACTGCAACCAAGATGTAGTTGAACCCATATGAGGATGGGAAGGGTCCCATGAAATCTATTCCCCACACATCAAATATATCCACTATCAATTGGCTAGAAAGAGGCATCTCATCTCTCTTACCTATGTTCCTAGTCCTCTGGCACCTATCACAAGAAGTACAGAAGGTATAAGCATCCTTAAATAAAGAGGTCCAAAAGAAACCTGATTGAAGAACTTTCATAGCAGTCTTCTTGGCACTAAAGTGCCCTCCACAACTAAGGTTGTGGCAGAATTTTAGCACATCTTGCTGTTCTTCTTCAGAGACGCGTCTTTGAATAATCTGATCAGCGCCATATTTGAACAGGTATGGCTTGTCCCAAAAGTATTGCCTGGTGATAGAGATGAATCTTCTTTTTGCTTGCGAGTTCATGTCAGCTGGTATGATACCATTTGCGAGATAATTCACAATGTCTGCATACCATGGATCTTTGTCTCTCACAGCTATCAGCTGTTCATCAGGAAAATTCTCATTGATTGGTAGAAACTTAGTACTCCCTACCACGTTCTCATTCTCCACTAATCGAGAAAGGTGATCAACTACCACATTCTCGGTGCCCTTCTTATCCTTGATTTCCAAATCAAACTCTTGCAACAAAAGGATCTACCGGAGTAATCTCGGTTTCGCTTCCTTCTTTGTTAGTAAATATCTCAATGCAGCATGATCAGAATAAACAATGATCTTCGACCCAATAAATATTGATGAAATTTTTCCAAGGCACTAACAACAACAATTAATTCTTTTTTTGTAGTGGAGTAATTCAATTGTGCATCATTCAAAGTGCGACTAGTGTAGTAAATAACATGTGAAACTTTTTCTACTCGCTGTCCTAAAATAGCGCCTACAGCATAGTTTGATGCATCACACATTAATTCAAATAGAAGAGACCAATCAGGAGGCATTATTACAGGCATAGATGTTAGTTTATCTTTTAAAGATTCAAAAGCATGCAAACGTTCATTATTGAAAACAAATGTAGAATCCTTGGTCAAAAGGTTACATAGGGGATGACTGATTTTCGAGAAATCTTTTATAAAGCGCCTATAAAAACCTGCATGACCAAGAAAACTTCTTACACCTTTCACTGAAGTGGGAGGTGGAAGTTTAGCGATTACTTCAATTTTAGCTTTATCTACTTCTATGCCTTTATCAGATATCACATGTCCTAGCATTATTCCAGATTTCAACATAAAGTGGCTTTTCTCCGAACTAAGAGTCAATTAGTCTCAGTGCATCTTTTCAAAACATTAGTTAAGTTATCAAGGCAGTGGTCAAAAGAATTACCAAAAACAGAAAAATCATCCATAAATACCTCAATATACCGCTCTAAAATGTCTGAGAAGATTGACATCATACATCTCTAGAAAGTGGCAGGTGCGTTGCATAGCCCAAAAGGCATTCTTCGGTAAGTAAAAGTTCTGAAAAGGCATGTGAACGTCGTCTTCTCTTGGTCCTCTGGAGCTATGGCAATTTGATTGTATCCTGAAAATCTATCCAGGAAGCAATAATAAGCATGTCCTGCCAAACGCTCGAGCATCTGATCAATGAACGGCAAAGGAAATTGATTCTTTTTGGTTGCCGTGTTGAGCTTGCAATAATCTATGCACACTCTCCATCCCGTTGTCTTCCTTATAGGAATCAACTCATTGTTTTCATTAGCTACCATCGTGATTCTAGACTTCTTTGTACAACATGGACTGGGCTCACCCATTTACTATCAGATATATGGTATATGATACCCACCTTAAGTAGCTTTAAGACCTTTTCCTTCACGGCCTCTTTCAAGTTCAGGTTAAGTCTTCGTTGAGCCTCTCTTGATGGCTTCATAGCTTATTCTAAAAGAATGTGGTGCATGCAAATGGTAGGGCTTATTCCCTTAATATCCGCTATGGTCCATCCAATGGCGACTTTATGTTCTTGTAGTACCTTCAGCAGTCTATCTTCTTTTTCTACCTCTAGATCAGAGGCTATAATCACTGAGAGAGTGTCATTCACCCCTATGAAGGCATACTTGAGGTTAGAAGGAAGTTGTTTTAGCTCTAATGCAGGGGGAGATCTCATAGATGGGATTAATGACTTGTTGATCTCATTTTCTATTTCCGCACTTACTCTCTCAATATCAGAATCTTCTTCCGAAACTCCATCCTGATGCAGTTCTTCATCATTTTCTAATACATCATAGACCCAATCTAGCAGTTCTTCAGATATTCCTTCTGACAATTCATCTTGCACTACTGAATTCACCACTTCTATTGAATTACACTCAGCTGAATAACAATCATCTGCTGCTTCAGGGAACTTAAGAGACTCAAAGACTTTAAATTCTACAGTTTCATCTAACACACTCATCGTTAGCTTTCCATTCTGGACATCTATAAAGTCTTTGTAGTTGCCATAAAAGGTCTCCCTAACAAAATAGGCTTACAATCCCTATCCTTTGCTCCTTCATCCATGTCTAGTACTACAAAATTAGCAGGGATGATGATATTATCTACCTGTACCAGCACGTCTTCAACATAACCCCTAGGGTATCTGACAGAACCATCGGACAACAAAAGCGACATGGTTGTTTTCTTTAGGTCATTCAATCCCAATTGTTCATAGATATTGAAAGGCATTAAATTAATACTGGCTCCCAGATCTAACATGGCTCTCTTCAAAGTTGTACCTCCAATAGTAATGTTAATGCAAAAACTACGAGGGTCTAGTAATTTTGGAGGCAACGACTTTTGAAGAACTGCATTAGCACTACCAGTCATGAATTCTTGATGATTTTCCACAAATCTTGTTTTGTAGGTATGTAGACTCTTGAAAAATTTAGCATGTGCTGGCATCTTCTGAATCATCTCAAGTAAGGGCAAGTTGACATTGACTTTTAAGAGGATGTCATATATGTCTTTGTATGATTTCTCTAACTTGCTCTTTTGTAGTCTACTTGGGAAAAGAACTGGAGGAACATATGGATTAGGCGACTTGTGAAATAGTGGTGGAGCCTTTGATTTTTCTACTACTATCTCTTCCTCCTAGGATATGATGTTCTCTTTGGAAGGACCTGAAACATTAGCAGATTTATTAGAAAGTTCAGCATGTCTATCATCAGTTAGTATCTTACCATTCCAAAGAATTGTCATAGCCTTTGCTTGTTTTGTATAACTTGGAAATTTTCCATGTTCCATTCTTTGATTAGCCTTGGCCAATTGCCCAATTTGAGTTTCTGTCTTCTTCATTGAAGCATGAAGAGTCTGAAATTGTACATCATTATTTTGTTGAATTTGCCTCATATTCTGCTCCATCTACCTTATTTGCTGCTCCAATTGCTTCCCTTGCTGCTCCATTTTCTGCTCCATTTGCTGCAGCAAATCTTCTATTGAAGGCTTCTTGAGTTGTGATTCAGAATTTTGCTAAGCACCAGTATTCAGCTGCCTTTGGTTGCTGCTATTGTTGCCCCATTGGTTTCCAGTGCTCTAATTATTGTTTCCCCATTGATTTCTAGAATTCTGATTGTTTTTTAACCACGAAAAATTGGGATGATTTCTCCAACCTGGCTTGTAAGTACTAGAATATGGATCATTCCTTAGTCTGGGATTGTAGTTCTTCATGGCTTGAACTTCTTCTTCCTCTCCAGGTCTAGGACCTCCTACTTGGTATTCACCTACAACCGGTTTTTGTTTTAATTGATCTATGGTGATAGCCATTGCATTCATCTGCTTCTTCATTTGTGCTATTTGAATGGAGCATTTTGTGTTGGCATCTATGGTATACATTCCTTTCCTCCTCCTGGAATTTTTGTGACAAGAATTCTAGGCCAACTTTTCATAGATAGAGTATACCTCCTCAGGTTGTTTGTCATACATGGATCCTCCGCAGGCATTGTTCACTAAAAGACCTGACACTTCAGTCAGACCATCATAAAACCACTAACATAGCTGGTTAGTAAGAAATCCGTGCTAAGGACAATCTCTGGTATACTTCTTGAGCCGTTCCCATGCCTCATAAAAAGTCTCATTATCTTATTGAAAGAAACTCAAAATTTTATCACGGATTTCACTAGTTTTCTGAGGTGCATAATACTGATCAGTCAGCTTTTCCCTTACTTCATCCCAGGTTCCCAAAGATGCAGGAGGCAATGTCAACAACCATGTCTTTGCTTCATCTTTCAATGAATGTGAGATACATCTGATGCGCAGCTGGTTTTCTATAATTCTATAGTTCGGTAATGATTGTATTGCTGCATAGAACTCTCTGAAGAAAAGAAGCACATCTTCATCTGGTGTACCACGGAAAACGGGTAACCAGTTGTAGTGGCTACTTTTTAGTTCATAATTGTAGGGAAAAATAAACAAATAAAAGTGTTACACGCAGCGGAAGCGATGCTAAAGACGATTTAGTGACTTTTAAATTTTTTCCTTTATGAACCTTAAACCCTTTAAATCAATAAACATGCATATATATCAACAAAAGTAAATTACCTCTTGTCGCGTGATCCGATTGACTTACGTCAATGGTAATCCGCAAGACCTTCAATCCGAGCACGAACGTGGATCACCTAGGAGCGTGGTCTCCCTTTCCTTTGAATTGCAAACCTGTGAATGGACCAAACAAATACTTTCTTTTCTTTGTTAGTCACAAAACAATCAAAAGAATGTCAAAATTATTCCGGTCACTTTTGAGTTCACAATCTTATGATCGAAACTCGCGTGAACCTAGATCGATATCGTATACACAAGCTTATTGATGTTTAAGCAATTGTATACTATCAAAGAATAATTTTTCACTCCTTTTTGTCTCTCTAGAATAAAAACTCTCTTAGAATTAAGAAGAAGAAGAAAGAAAATAAAAACTCAAGCACCAATTAATTGATGTGGCCGAACCCTATAAGAACATATATATAGGTTGGCCGAATTTTTCTTCTTTTTCCTTTAGGGTTGCCGAATTCTATGTAGTATCTAATTAGGGTTGGCCGAATTTCATCATGTCACTTATATAGGGTGACTAAATTCAACCCTAATTCTTTTTAACTTTATAGACTTCAAACCCTAATCCAACTCTTTTATTTTTATTCTTTTATTTGACTAAAAAAAAAAAAGACTCCTTATTTGATTAAATAAATAATATTAATTTATTTATTTACTTATCAAACAAGTCTTTTACTTTTAGGAAAGATTTGTTTCTTTAATTAAACAATTAATCAATAAATCAATTAATTCTTATTTAATTAAAACAAATGAAACAAAATAATATTTTTAGGTCAAAACTTTAACCTAGCCGCCCCACTTATATATAAGATGGGCCTAATATTATTTTCCTATTTCATTTAATCCATTGGACTTTAAATAAAAAAAAAAAAGCCCACATGTGAACCAGACCCATTCTTACTAAAAGAAACAAGCCCACATGTCTTTCATTAATATATTAATATAATTGAGCAGCCCATTACTTAAATAATGTGCAAATTATATTCTTAATATATTAAATGCAATTCTAGATGGACCCTTAAATTGGTCCGGTAGAATATATCAAGTGATCCATGCAAGTCCGTGTGGATTGGGGATCTTGGCGGGCCATCTAAATTTAAGCTTCAATAGACATAACCTAATCACAATCAACAAATGATTCACTTAGGTCCGATCCATTAATTTTAACTCATTCCACTAAAGAGCTAAAACTGAACTCTTAAATAAAGATAGAAAAGGAAGATGCTCCTCATTCATACCCTAGACAATCATATTGGAGATAGTGTATCCTCGTGATTAATATCAGTAATCGCCAAGAGTTCATAGACCGCCTATAACTCTCCAAGTTACCATATTTACTCATATGACCACGTTTTGAACTTGGATATTTTGACTTGTCCAGAAGCCATGTTTTCAATAGACACTATTGAAAACTCAACGTTGAGATTTAATATCCAATTACCTCAAAACATCCATATGATGATATTATACTCTCATTTAATTAAATGGAGCCACGATGTCCATATCTATAAATGAAGTCCTCTATCGATTAACAAATGAATATCACCAAACTATCGAGGATAGACTATGCGATATAATCGTACTCATTGATAACTCAAATGATATCACTTGCAACCATAAGTCCATCATTTATCTCAGGATTAAGATAGACTCTCCGATTGTCCTGATAATGAAAAGACTATTATCTATTGACGATTCTAGATAAAGCTTTTCATTGTGATCCAGTTCAATGCACCCAGTGCACTAGATCCTTTTGCTCGAAGACACTCCGATGATTTTAAACTCATCATATCTCATTTGATCCCACTCAAATGCTAGCAAAAGAATTCTACAACTTTAACAAGATAAAGGTGCCCAACCTTTAACTTAAGTTGTGAACAATATTCAAGACTAACTAAAGAATTGTGTCTACCACATACATATCCAGATGTACGAACAATTCTTCTTTTCCCATAGTCTTTAGACCTTATGATTATTTACTTTGACAATTATAATACAAACTATAAATGCTATACGATTTGTTAAACCAGAAATCACTTTATTAATATGAAAAAGATTGTTAATTACAACATTACACTCTTGCTATTGAGCATAATCCTAACAATCTCCCACTTGCGCTATAGCAAATGTGTCATATCTCTCAAGCCCATATTCTCTAGATGCCCATCGAAACTCTTCTGAGGTAGAGCCTTTGTGAAGGGATCCGCTAGATTTTCTGCTGACGCGATTTTGGTAATCGTCACGTCACCTCTTTGAACAATCTCCCTTAAAAGATGATACTTTCTTTCAATGTGTTTACCTCTCTTGTGACTTCTTGGTTCTTTCGAATTAGCCACTGCTCCACTGTTGTCACAGTAGATAGTGATCTGCTTATTCGCACTAGGAACCACTTCTAAGTCAATCAAGAATTGGCGGAGCCAAACAGCCTCTTTGGTAGCTTCGCATGCAGCAACATACTCAGCTTCCATGGTGGAATCAGCAATACAAGATTGCTTGATACTCCTCCATATAACTGCTCCTCCTCCAATAGTAAACACAGCCCCTGATGTGGATTTTCTGGAGTCAGAATCTGATTGGAAATCAGAATCTGTATACCCAACGGGAACCAAATCCCCTCCAGAGTATACAAGCATATTATCTCTCGTTCTCTTAAGATACTTGAAAATATGCTTGACTGCCGTCCAGTGATCAGGTCCAGGTTTCGATTGAAACCTGCTAACTATGCCAACAGCAAAACAAATATCTGGTCTAGTACAGAGCATTGCATACATGAGACTTCCAACTGCCGAGGCATATGGAACTCTACTCATGAATTGCTCTTCATGCTCATTCTTAGGAACTTGTTCCTTAGAAAGCTTGATTCCATGTCTGAAAGGTAACATACCTTTCTTGGAATCCTGCATGGAAAACCTAGACAAGATTTTGTCTATGTATGAAGCTTGGGATAATGCAATCGTTCTATTCTTTCTATCCCTTATTACTTGGATACCTAGAATAAAACTTGCTTCTCCTAAGTCCTTCATATCAAATTGTTTTGCTAACCATTCTTTTACTGATGTTAATACACCTACATCGTTTCCAATGAGTAGTATATCATCAACATAAAGAATCAGGAAAACCAACTTGTCGCCTTTAATCCTTTTGTATACACAAGGTTCGTCAGGATTCTGAATAAATCCAAAACCTTTGACAGCTTGATCAAACCTTATGTTCCAGGATCTGGATGCTTGCTTTAATCCATATATGGATTTCTGCAACTTGCATACCTTATCCACTTGGCCCTTTTCAATGAATCCCTCTGGTTGCATCATGTAGATGCTTTCGTCAAGACTTCCATTTAGGAAAGCTGTCTTGACGTCCATTTGCCAAATCTCTAAATCTAAAGATGCTGCAATGGATAAGAGTATCCTAATGGATTTAAGCATGGCCACAGGAGAGAAGGTTTCCTCGTAATCGATACCTTCTTTCTGTGTATACCCTTTAGCTACCAATCTAGCTTTAAAGGTTTCCACCTTTCCATCCATACCTCTTTTCCTCTTGTATACCCACTTGCACCCAATGGGTTTTATCCCTTTAGGCAAGTCTACAAGGGACCAGACTTTGTTATCGAACATAGATTCAATCTCGGATTGCATTGCCTTTTGCCAATGGCGACTATCAACATCCTCCATAGCTTCCTTGTACGTATAGGGATCATCGTCGTCCGGGAGATTCTCCACTGATTCTCCCAGACCGATGTATCTTTCGGGTTGTGTTATAACCCTCCCACTACGACGAGGAATGGTAGGTTGTTGATCTTGTGTTGGATCGGAACTTACAATTGGGTTAGGTTGTGCAACCTCTCGTGGAATTGTATCTCCTGACATCTCATTCAGGACAATTCTACTTCTAGGCACAAAATCATTCATATAGTCCTTTTCCAGAAATTTAGCATTTGTCGAAACAAATACTTTAAGATCTGAAGGACTATAGAAATAATATCCTTTAGTTTCTTTTGGATACCCTACAAATATACATGTTTCTGAACGGGACTCCATCTTTTCTGTCTTTCCTTTTAACACATGCGCAGGACAACCAAATATCCTTAAGTGTTGTAAACTAGGCTTGCGCCCAGTCCACAACTCATGCGGTGTTTTAGGAACAGACTTAGATGGTACATCGTTTAGAATGTATATAGCAGTTTGTAAAGCATATCCCCAAAAAGAAATAGGAAGCGTTGAATAACTCAACATAGACCTAACCATATCCAAAAGAGTTCTATTTCTCCTTTCTGCTACCCCATTCTGTTGAGGTGTACCTGGTGCAGAAAACTGAGAAACTATCCCATTATCAATAAGATATTGCTGAAACTCACCAGATAGATATTCTCCACCACGATCAGATCTCAAGATTTTTATGTGTTTCTCAAGCTGATTTTCCACTTCAGCTTTGAATGCTTTGAACATGTCAAAAGCATCCGACTTATGTCTCATGAGATACACATAACCAAATCTTGAGTAATCATCCGTGAAGGTGATGAAGTACTCATATCCACCTCTAGCTTGAATGCTCATAGGTCCACATACATCAGTGTGTATCAATCCTAAACATTCAGTGGCTCTTGCACCTTTGGCAGAGAACGTCCTTTTGGTCATTTTACCTTCCAAACAAGATTCACAAGTTGGTAGATCATCAACCTTTAAGTCACTTAAAGGTCCGTCACTTACCAATCTTTTAATCCTATTAAGGTTAATATGACCTAAGCGTAAATGCCAAAGGTAGGTTTCATCTGTTGATAATTTTACTCTTTTATGATTAGGTTCCGTTATTTCTGTGTCTAACGAGTGAGAGATATTTCTATGCAAAAAGTATAGACCGTTTTCCAATGTACCTTGGCAAATAATTTTGTCATTCTTACTAATAATAAAAACTTTATTAAAAGTAACCGAATATCCAAATTTATTCAAACAAGAAACTGAAATTAAATTCCTCTTGAATTGAGGTACATAATAAACGTCTATTAAATCTAAATGCCTTCTAGAATCCAAATAAACTCTAATATCTCCCACTGCACTTGCAGACACTAACGTTCCGTTGCCCAAGCGCAAATTGATTTCATTCTTACTCGGCTTTCTCCTTTCTTGAAACCCCTGCAAGGAATAACAAACATGATTAGTGGCTCCTGAGTCTATGATCCAAGAATCTGTAGAATCAGCCAAAAACATGTTTCTAGATAATTCAAATTACCTTCTTCCTTCTTGTTCTGGGACTTTGGGCAATTTCTCTTCCAATGTCCCTTTTCACCACAAAGGAAGCATTTCCCTTTGATCTTGGTTACTTTCTTGGTCTCCTTCTTGATAGGCCCAAGTTGCTTTTTCTTCTGTTGTTTCTTGACCTTTTGACGGGCCTTAACAGTAGCAACTTTACCATCCATATGAATCTCTTGACCTTTGCCTTTCACAAGGATCTTTTCAGCACTTTGAACATCTTGCATCAGGCCTTGTAAGGTGTATTCCTTTTTGTTCAAAGTGTAGTCCAATTTGAACTGATCAAAGGAATCTGACAATGAATTGACAACCATATCAATCTTTGTCTCACCATCTATCTCAGCGCCATGCAGTTCAGCAATGTTGAGATGTGCTATGACTTTCATCATGTGATCTTTCACAGCCTGTCCAGGTTTCATCCTAAGATTCATAAAAGCAGTCACTGCCTCTCTCTTAGTCGTCCTAGACTTCATAGCAAACATCTCCTCTAGAGACATCATTATATCAGCAGCGGACTCCATTCCTTCATGCTGCTGTTGCAACACGTCGGAGATAGTGGCCATAATGTAACATTTTGCCATATCATCTGAAGTCTTCCACTGCTCATACTTATCTCTACACATTATGCTAGATTCATTATTAGGAGCAGGTGGTTTAGGAGTAGTTAGAACAAACTTATGTTTTTCACTTTGCAGTAACAACCCAATTTTCCTTTTCCATGTGACATAATTATCTCCAGTTAAAGTGTTATCTTTCGGGATGTTCATAAGTGATGGGGTCATGATTTCTGAATAAAACAAAACATATATAAGTAAATAATCATGATAAAGCACTTTTAAATATTTATCTTGAATTAAATAAATAACTCAATCATAAAATTCAACGGTGATCTAACACCCATAAATGTTACGCCTCCTTTGGGAGTTCGCACCATTTACTAGTTAGACTAGGTCCCACCTAATTGTTAACATAACAACCAGCGTTTTCAATTTTAGCCTTGCAATTTTACTGACAAGAACTCTTGGGAGGATATCAATAAAATTACATTGAGTGTGTTACCAAGATATCGACCCTCAATTTTCTCTCACGAAAATCCCTCCTTGGGGAGTAGATCTCGTTTGAGTCCATTGTCTAGTCTATCCTTGTAAGGAAGTATGTTGCTAAATTCCATTCATGGACGCCCCTTGGGGGGATTACCAATAAATAATAAAGCTCAACTAACCTTGGAGGCCATAGGTGTTACCAAAACACCTTCTCCCACTCAATTATTTAAGGCGTGTGATTAAATCCCATAGAATGATTTACCGAGTTATCTAGATGCCAATTTAGATACCTAAATCATTCAATGCATGTTCATACCAAAAGAGATATATGCGTGGCACTCCTATTCTATATGTCATGTTATCATACAATAACAAATATTGTAATATTTAAGCATAAATTAAATAGCAACAATTTTGGCCCATCCTAGAAAAACAAGTAAATTACAATTTGTCAGGAATACAAGATCTTCAGGTGGCCCATCAACCATACGCTCATCCTTCGGCCTTCTCCCATGGGCGTGCGCAGCCCACAACCCCACAAAGGGGCTGCCTTGCGCAGCCCATAAGGCCACACAAGGCTGCCATGCGCAGCCCACCAAAGTTTGGGCTTGTCATGTGCAGCCCAATCCACTCCTAGGGTGCGCACGGTGCTCGTACTTGGTTTCGGTTGCTTCGTTTTGCTTCGTGTCTTCGAATCTCCAAGACCTAAATATATTACGGCAGTATATATATAATAAATACTGTAGTATTAATTTTTTTTTTTTTTTATTCACTGCAGTATTTTTACAAACCAAAAAACTGCACATACTAAAAATAAATAAAAAAAAACTGCAGTAACCCTAAAAAAATACTGCACATATATATAAAAAAAAATAAAACCTAGCAATCTACCAAGAAGGAATTATGGCGATAATAGACCACCCTTCTTGTTACAACTCCGAAACAAAAATTACATTGAAAATCTAGGGCCAAAATCGAGCAATAACAAACCACATAAAATATATATAAATCCATACATCACATGTAATTATATATTTGAATACCTAGAGTGCCATCTCTTTCTAAACATGCATAATCACAATAAAAAGAAATAGATCCACGTATATATACGTTAATTAATTAAAAGGGTTCAACCTAGGCTCTGATACCAATTGTAGGGAAAAATAAACAAATAAAAGTGTTACACGCAGCGGAAGCGATACTAAAGACGATTTAGTGACTTTTAAATTTTTTCCTTTATGAACCTTAAACCCTTTTAATCAATAAACATGCATATATATCAACAAAAGTAAATTACCTCTTGTCGCGTGATCCGATTGACTTACGTCGATGGTAATCCGTAAGACCTTCAATCCGAGCACGAACGTGGATCACCTAGGAGCGTGGTCTCCCTTTCCTTTGAATTGCAAACCTGTGAATGGACCAAACAAATACTTTCTTTTCTTTGTTAGTCACAAAACAATCAAAAGAATGTCAAAATTATTCCGGTCACTTTTGAGTTCACAATCTTATGATCGAAACTCGCGTGAACCTAGATCGATATCGTATACACAAGCTTATTGATGTTTAAGCAATTGTATACTATCAAAGAATAATTTTTCACTCCTTTTTGTCTCTCTAGAATAAAAACTCTCTTAGAATTAAGAAGAAGAAGAAAGAAAATAAAAACTCAAGCACCAATTAATTGATGTGGCCGAACCCTATAAGAACATATATATAGGTTGGCCGAATTTTTCTTCTTTTTCCTTTAGGGTTGCCGAATTCTATGTAGTATCTAATTAGGGTTGGCCGAATTTCATCATGTCACTTATATAGGGTGACTGAAATTCAACCCTAATTCTTTTTAACTTTATAGACTTCAAACCCTAATCCAACTCTTTTATTTTTAATCTTTTATTTGACTAAAAAAAAGACTCCTTATTTGATTAAATAAATAATACTAATTTATTTATTTACTTATCAAACAAGTCTTTTACTTTTAGGAAAGATTTGTTTCTTTAATTAAACAATTAATCAATAAATCAATTAATTCTTATTTAATTAAAACAAATGAAACAAAATAATATTTTTAGGTCAAAACTTTAACCTAGCCGCCCCACTTATATATAAGATGGGCCTAATATTATTTTCCTATTTCATTTAATCCATTGGACTTTAAATAAAAAAAAAAAAGCCCACATGTGAACCAGACCCATTCTTACTAAAAGAAACAAGCCCACATGTCTTTCATTAATATATTAATATAATTGAGCAGCCCATTACTTAAATAATGTGCAAATTATATTCTTAATATATTAAATGCAATTCTAGATGGACCCTTAAATTGGTCCGGTAGAATATATCAAGTGATCCATGGAAGTCCGTGTGGATTGGGGATCTTGGCGGGCCATCTAAATTTAAGCTTCAATAGACATAACCTAATCACAATCAACAAATGATTCACTTAGGTCCGATCCATTAATTTTAACTCATTCCACTAAAGAGCTAAAACTGAACTCTTAAATAAAGATAGAAAAGGAAGATGCTCCTCATTCATACCCTAGACAATCATATTGGAGATAGTGTATCCTCGTGATTAATATCAGTAATCGCCAAGAGTTCATAGACCGCCTATAACTCTCCAAGTTACCATATTTACTCATATGACCATGTTTTGAACTTGGATATTTTGACTTGTCCAGAAGCCATGTTTTCAATAGACACTATTGAAAACTCAACGTTGAGATTTAATATCCAATTACCTCAAAACATCCATATGATGATATTATACTCTCATTTAATTAAATGGAGCCACGATGTCCATATCTATAAATGAAGTCCTCTATCGATTAACAAATGAATATCACCAAACTATCGAGGATAGACTATGCGATATAATCGTACTCATTGATAACTCAAATGATATCACTTGCAACCATAAGTCCATCATTTATCTCAGGATTAAGATAGACCCTCCGATTGTCCCGATAATGAAAAGACTATTATCTATTGACGGTTCTAGATAAAGCTTTTCATTGTGATCTAGTTCAATGCACCCAGTGCACTAGATCCTTTTGCTCGAAGACACTCCGATGATTTTAGACTCATCATATCTCATTTGATCCCACTCAAATGCTAGCAAAAGAATTCTACAACTTTAACAAGATAAAGGTGCCTAACCTTTAACTTAAGTTGTGAACAATATTCAAGACTAACTAAAGAATTGTGTCTACCACATACATATCCAGATGTACGAACAATTCTTCTTTTCCCATAGTCTTTAGACCTTATGATTATTTACTTTGACAATTATAATACAAACTATAAATGCTATACCATTTGTTAAACCAGAAATCACTTTATTAATATGAAAAAGATTGTTAATTACAACATTACACTCTTGCTATTGAGCATAATCCTAACAATAATTTCTTGCTGCAGGTTCTAACACAATGCACAAAGGACGGTTGCTCACAACTGGTCTACTGTAATCCTTCATGGTTCTGACGAGCTTTGGTTCTGGCCCATAAGCCGGATTTTGAACAAGATTTGGATTGGGGTCAAAACCCTGATTGAGTCTCTCTTGATTCTGATGTTCAGCATCTCCCATTGTTGGATTTCTTATGCGATCAAGATTATCATTAAAAGGTAACAATTCTCCCTGTTGAGATCTTCTACCTTGCATCTACTGTAAACTCCTGAAATCAGAATATGACAAACACAAGTAAAAAAAAATAAAAAGATAAAAAAAAAAAAAAACTAAAAAGCTAAAAATTAATGACTCGACTACCTAAACTAGACTAAACCTATTAACTAGAACTAAAATTAGAAATAACCAATAAATTCACTAGTCCCCGACAGCGGCGCAAAAAACTTGATGTGTAAAATCGTGTTATAAAAACCTAACTCGCAAGTGCACGAATTGTGAGATAAGTACATCGATAAGTAGAGATTGTTCTCACGAGGAAAAGTGATTTATCAATTATAACTAATTCTAATTAAAGCTAAGTAATTAAAAGTAACCAAGAGATTTGAGATTGATTGATTGATTTAGAACTAAATTAAACTAAGAAAGCAATTTCACAAAGAATTTGTGAATGTGATCAAGAGATGGAAAACTAGGTAACCGATCCTCCCCATATGCAATACTCAATGTTCATCAACTAATTCCATGAAATAGATTCGATCCAGATTCAGAGTTCATTCTCATCTTAATTATGGTATTACCTTAATTCCTCGGGAGTTAACCACATGTTCTCAATCACAACTCACCCTCGTCAAAGGTGTAAGCCATCACCAAGAAACCATTGCGTGCAAGAATTATTGAACCAAAATTGTCCCACAGTAATTCCTATGTCGAGAACAATCATAGTCATTCAATTGAAAAGTAATTAAGAAAACCTAAATTCCTCTAGCGCAATCTCAATTTATAAATTATCGAAACCCTAGACAAGTATCAATTAATTTCCATTAGATCAATGCAAGTCAAGAGTAAGACATATAATGAATTGAACAAATCTAAATCCGAATTGATTAATAAAGATATGGAGTTTGAATCATAACATGAGCATTACGTAGGTTCACATCGATCCCCTAGTATGGAGTTAGTTACACATCATAGAAATTGAAAGACAAAAGAGAGAAGAGATAAAACTCATTGAGGCCTTCAATGAATTCTTCAAATCTTCAATGTTGAAATCTTATTTGTCTCTAGATCTTCTCTATGTAAAGATGGATGAAAAGATTGAGTAAGGGTTTTCTGTTCCTCTCCCCAGCTGTCCTTGAAAATCTTCTCTCGTCGCCTTAAATAGGTTCTTTTTAAAATAGGTCAGTCAGAGTCCTGAAAGAAACATGTTTGAGCACGACTGCCCCTTGGACCGCTCCCTAGGCAAGGTGCATGAGCATCGGCCCACAAATAACGCACAACTGGGAGTGAACGCCGCCTTGACCGCTTGGGAGGCATGTGCCTGACGGTCGGTTTGATCGGTGGAAATTACTGATCCTTCCTCTGCTGCTGATCGCTTGCTGGACCGCTTAGAGGGCAATGCATGGCCGGCGGTCTGGCCGGTGGAATTTCTTAGACCTTCCTCTGCTGTTGATCGCTTGCTGGACTGCTTAGAGGGCACTGCATGGCCGGCGGTTTGGTCTATGGCAAAAGACTGTTTTACCCTTTTTAACACTTTTTGACTCCAATTCATCCGCAAATGGATTCCTCAGCATTGCTAATGAAAACATCCTACATAGGCTCAACAAACACATCAAACCACCAAAAATGACTCACAGGACAGGCAAGATACATAGAATAAAGGGCGAAATATAAGCATAAAATTAGACTGATCAATAGGTTGGCAACCTGTCCTGGTCCACTCCCCATGGGTGCATGTTTTACTTCCTTCCATCTAAGTTTCCTAAACGTATCCTTTAAACCACCGTAATTAGCTTTCTTCCTTAAAGAGCCCCATCCAGTTGCCCGAGGAAACGGTTTCTCATCTGTCAAGCAGATCACCAGTCTTGCAATAGGCTTTATGTGTTCACAAGCCCAAATCTAGTTAGCAAGCAACAAAACAATCACACGAAAACTATTAAAATACCACAAATTTAAGAAATAAATGTATATTTTGAAATAAATGTACATTTTAAAATACATGTTCAAATCACAATATCTCCCAGGCCCTTTAAAATCCACCGGTGCCTTGATTCTTTCTCACAACAGCATCCATATTTTTGTATAGAGTAGACAAGGCGGACCAATTGTACCAACCTATAGATGATATGTCTTTAACACTCGGCATGTAATAAAGGTTGACAACTCCGGCTTTGTCACACATTAATGTGCCTGATAGCAATGCCAAGATGAAAACCCGAGTCAGTCTTTCAACGTCTTCCACCCGTATATTGTTCCCGCCAAAACCTTTATAAGCTTCATAGATCTCTACAAAAGGAACCCTTT
This sequence comes from Acer negundo, assembly GCA_035582765.1. NCBI lineage: Eukaryota > Viridiplantae > Streptophyta > Magnoliopsida > Sapindales > Sapindaceae > Acer > Acer negundo. The sequence goes on from CM069233.1 coordinate 16,277,967, forward strand.
TCATCTTGGCTAAATTGGCCATAGGCTCTCCAAACCACCTCACCAGTTCATCCATCTTCTTGTAAGCATACACATCATACTCCACCGGCATTCCAAAAACAGGTATGCCAGTTATTGCGCTAAAATCCGATGTTGTCATCGTCATCTCCCCAAATTCATCAAAATGAAATGTATGGGTCATATCCCACCATCGATCCACTAGGGCCCTCAATATTGTTCTCTTTCGGTAGCTGTATTCATTTCCTAAAACCTTCACAAATTCTCCGAAACCAACTTTTGCAACCTTTAACTTCACGGAAGCGGGCAATTCTTTAAACCAGTTATCACAAAGTATCCTGTTTCCGCATCCCCTTAGTCTCCTGTGTATTGGCTGCAAGCAGAAGACATACTTACATATATAATTAACAAGTAATCATACATGAAGATAGCCATACTTACATTGATCACTATGTACATGTGAGGATCAACGCGGAGTTGATTCTTCCTAACGTCTCGATTCCCACATGGCTTCCATGACTTGATTCCATACTTCGCCAGGAACAATCCACCTGGAACTTCCGATACGGTCAACATAGAATTCTGCTGTTTGCTGATCTTTTTATGTTTGTTATTTCCACTGGGCTGTTTCTTGGTCATCTGCTTGCCCTTTCCACTGTCCTGTTCCGTCATCTTATGGTGCTTTCTCTTTCCACCCTTTCCAATATATTATATATGAAACATCTAAAAATCACTAATATAGTGAAGTCACTCGGTAGGTATCACCGGAGTTAAACATGTGAAAAAATTAGCAACAGATAATACTGAACAAACACAATGCATAGAAGATTATAGAAGAGCGACTTAAGGTTCATTGGTATACCATGTAAAAAACACTAATAGACAATAGACCCTAAAGTACTAAACTATGCATATATTGCAAAATACAATTAACAAATTCGGCATGCAAAATTATTCAACAAACAAGAATCAAGATAACTATTACTAAACTGAGCATGCAAAATTATTCAATAAACACGAATCAAGATACCTATTACTAAAATCGACATTCACAATTATTTAACAAGCAATAAACAAAATACCTTTTACTAAACTTGGCATCTAGTATTATGCAACAAATAAGAAACAAGATACCTGTTACTAAACTCGGCATGCAAAATTATTCAACAGACAAGAATCAAGATAAAGCCAATCGAATTCCTTCAGTAAAGACATAAAAAACAAAACAACATTACAAAACAATGTTGAGAAAAGAATGTGCGTTGACCATAGTAGCGTGGAGTCAAGATTATGGATGTGTGGGAAGGCTTCAATGTTGCTGAAGAGACGAATTCTAGTCTTCACGCAGCAGACAACAACCACAGTCGAATTCTTTTGTTGAGTTTTTAGGGTTTTAATTTGGGGTTTCCTAATAACTTTTGTGAAACCAGCTTTGTAATACCTTAAACCCTAACACTATTCTATAAAAACAAGACATTGACAAATTTGCCCTTCAGACTGAATAGTTTGTTGGTTTTGTTATTTACATGATCAATTTTTTTTTTTAAAAAAATTATTTCTTAATTCACTGATCCTGATGTATTATCATAGGGATTTGATACTTTTCAAAACTTTTTATATAAACAATGTGTAGAATTAAATTGTCATGAAGAGCAATACTTTATTGTCCATCTAACTCATTGTCCATCTAAACTGAGATTCACTATTACTATTATTTGTTTTTTATTTTTTTATTTTTTTAAAGTCAACAAATACATTTAATGCATTCAACATATCTAGGTAGTGATTACCTTGTAGGCTTTAATTAATTGTCCAATGCATGATCAATATTTAACCTCAATTAAAATCTTTATGTTTTGATAACCCAATAGACTTCAATTAATTGCCCAATGCATGATCAATATTTTTATTAAATAGAAAGGCAAAAAGATAGTATTGCATTATCGTTTGTCATGCTTTTTCCCCTTAAATCAGTCCATTTTTATTTAAAAAAAAAATAGTATTGCTTTATCCAAAACTCAATATAGATTTTTATTGCTTCGTATTGTACGGCCAATTAATGTCTCCTTACTTCTTAAGCCAATTGCACACTTCCCACGCGAATTATTAATGTAACTTTACATTGATGTTCATCGATCTAAAATTAGTTTCCAACATTTAACATCATTGCATTTTCTCCATTTAACATCATTAGTATTTATGATTTAAAAACAAAACGCAGATTTTGGTTAAGAATTTTTTTACTATTGTTAAATCTTTATTGTTTATCTTATTATTTGTTACTAATTTACCGATTTGTCCTTGTAATTATATTATTGTTACAACTATAAAATTAATACTGTAATGTTGATATCAAGAGACATCAACGTTAAACTTTTGTAATATGGTTTGCCGATTCATAGTTCCCGCATGCATATAGTACCACAGTATCAAATTAACATACATTGGTTATAATGTTATTACTGATTGTGTACACTAGCTCAATTCATGTTCACATAGTCATGCATTTAAATTGAAATGTATTAGGCATTGAAATGTATTAGGTATAACGGCGGTATTACAAATTGTTGTATAACTATAAAATTAATACTGTAATGTTGATATCAAGGGAAATCAACTTTAAACATATGTAATAAGGTTTGCCGATTCATGGTTCCTGCATGCATATAGTACCACAGTATAAAATTAACATACATTGGTTATAATGTTATTATTGACTATATACACTAGCTCAATTCATGTTCACATAGTCATGTATATAAATTGAAATGTATTAGGTATTGAAATGTATTAGGTATAACGGCGGTATTACAAATTGTTGTATAACTATAAAATTAATACTGTAATGTTGAAATGAAGAGAAATCAACTCTAAACATATGTAATAAGGTTTGCTGATTCATGGTTCCCACATGCACATAGTACCGCAATATAAAATTAGCATACATTGGTTATAATATTATTACTGACTGTGTACACTAGCTCAATTCATGAATTATAAACTATAATATTATTATGATTTATCAAGCGATATTAATATTGTAATTGTTTTTTTTTTTTTTTTTGTTGAAAAAGATAGCCTAGGCTAGATTGTATATACCTCTGCCTTTGGTTAAATCTATGTAATATAGTTTGCCGATTCATGGTTCTATAAAATTAATAGTGTAATGTTGATACTAATCATACAATAGTTTGCTAATTCATGGTTCTATAAAATTAATACTGTAATGTTTATATTAATCATACAATATGACTACCCAATTCTTGTCTCCATATGCATATAATATTTTGCAAATAATTAACATTTTGTTGTATAGATGTGGTAAGTCATTGAATATGTCATTAATGTGCTTCCTACCACAAAGCAGCAAATCTTCAAGCCTTTTTTTTTTTTTTTTTTTCGTTCTATTTAACGATTTTTTTTATTGAAACTAAAAAGGCTCACATAGGCATTTATTAACAAAGATGACACTTGAACAGTCAAGATGAAGAGTGAAATTGCAACATTCCTTATATTGTTTCACTGGTTAAGTAAGTGCAACATATTCTCATAAACATTCAAGATGATATATTGTAGAAACTGTGGAGATTACCGATTCCAACTCCGGACAATGGAACATATGGATGATCAAATTACAGTTCCGGAAGACATAAAAAATCTGGAACAAGGTTTTTTCTTCACAGTTCAATTCTACTACACCACTAAGCTTGTTTATCCGAATCGCATTTTAGCAATTGAAGACGACGCAATGCAATGCGAGTTTCACGTCCAATTTGATGAACTTTACATAGAAGATGAAAATTCATTGTCAAGTATATTGCGTGGATGCTTTTCCGGTAGTGACCTGCCAAAAGACGTTGAACACACTATGACGAAAATAAATGTGGATATGTCAATGTCTATAGCGTGTGCTATGCCAGAGTACAAAGTTGCACCAATTTTGGTGCAAATTGGGGTTTTGCTTTGACTTTCTGTGAAAGAAAAAAGTTTGTTCAATTCTGAACTGATAAAGATGGAAATTGATAAGGGGTCGTTACCGGAAGAACATTGTGTGATTTGTTTTGAAGATTTTTCTTCGTCGGGAGAGAAAATTGTTTTGATGCCATGCTCCCATATTTATCATCATACTTGTATCACCAAGTGGTTCGAGAAGACACTCAACTGCCTAACCTGCTGTTTACAATTGAAACTTTCCTATGAGTAAGCTATGTTCGTATTTTTTCCATTGCAATATTTTGGGTTGATTGGATTAGGCCATCTGATTTGTTTATTTATTTATTTTTTATAAAATTCTATTTTATGTAATCACACCGTTCAAGTGTGTAATATTTGTCGATCACACCTGTTTGTGTTAGTTTGTAATATGTTTGACATCAGATATAGTGCGCTTAATACATCCATTATTTTTACCTCGAAGGATTCACTTTCATTTTCAGTAATGTATAAGTGGAACCGTTGGTTTAATCTATGAACATGAGCAGTTTAAAAATACATCCGTATGAAAATTATAGCAGGGATCACCAACAGACTTTAAAAAATAAAGAAAAAGAGTGATTCTAATTCCCATTTTTTTAGGGAGATGCAGTGGGCAATCATAAATGGACAACACTTGGGTATTAACCAACCAATAGGGTTTTGCCATGTAGCCCATTTGGTAGCTGTATGCAAGGCGAAAATGTAAAAAGTTTAAAGAAAAAAACCACGTGGCAACACCCCATTGGAGGGGTCAATACCTTGGGTACTGATCAGTCAGTACCCAAGCAATTTCCATCATAAATTGTAGTGGATTATATATTTTTGGGTTTCTAACTATTGACACATTAGTATACATATTGATTATGGAATTACATTGTCAAAAAAAAAAAAATGCATATTCATCCAACCAAAATCCCAATCATGTATTAAATGCATCAATAAATTTTCTTGGATAAAGAAATGTAGCCAATTCATTGAATAAAGTTATGTTGCTTGCATGGAATGGATGTTTTATTTAAACTTCATTAAAATAATTAGGCTGTGATAAGTGATAACCCTATATGCTTTAAGTAATTGCCCAATGGATGATCAATATACGCATTACTTTCTTGAAAATGCAATATAGGTTATTATTGCTTTCTAGTGTATGGTCAATTAGTGTTTCGTTAATCAGCAATTGCACACTTCCCATGCTTCTTGCATGGATGTTTTATTTAAACTTTATTAAAATAATTAGGTTGTGATAAGTGATAGCCCTATATGCTTTAAGTAATTTCCCAATGAATGATGAATATATATATTACTTTCTCGAAAATGCAATATAGGTTATTATTTCTTTATGGTGTATGGTCAATTAGTGCTTCTTTAATTGCCAATTGCACACTTCCCACACGCATTAATAAATTAAAAACCTGTTGGGTTATAAAAACCTAAAGATTTCAATAACGCATGAAATACTGATCATACATTGGGTAACTAATTGAAATATATAGGGATATCATAACCTAAATATTTTAATGGAGTCTAAATATTGATCATGCATTTGGCCATCTATCTGCATCCCTTTATCCTTTTGTTATGCATTTAAGTAATCATAGAAAAATGCATGTAGACACAATGCATTTACATTTCTCAATTAATAAGATGTTTTCAAACTATTCAATAGCAATAGTTCATAGACTTAAGAAACGTACCATGTAATTACAACCTAAAAAATTAAAATAATACTAACAAAGGAAAATTTGCAATCGGAGATTCATCATATTTTTTGTTGTATAACAGATATCATAATAGGGAAAAAATAGGAGAAACAAAAGGGGATTTGCTTTACAGAAGTTATATTGAACAAATTTTATAGGAAATGATTTAGTTGATATTGGATATGTACAAATTTCACATCCTCAAGAAATTAAGCCTAAATTGACAATAAAAATTTATTAACACCATCAACTGGTTGGATATGGTAAATCTATTGATTTGATGGATTCATTTAATGATTTTGAAAATTGAAGCCAAAAAATTCAAATCGTCATCACAATATCCAATGGATTTGATAGATGCAATCTAAATTAAATATTTTTCTAGTGATTTACTAAGATCAGTAAGAATGTAATAATTGAAACAATTCAACTATGTCATCACAATATCCAATGGATTAGATAGATGAAATCTGAATTAAATAGTTTTCTACTGATTTACTGAGATCAGGAAGAATAAAATAATTAAAACAATTAAAATTCGTTTCCACATAAAAAAACCGATTGAATTAAGAAAATTAAATAAGTTGGCTCAGCCGAAAAGATTAATTGGAAAAAGAGATGATGATTACTAATTTTTGGTAATATCAACTCGCACTATAAAAGTTGTAGTAATACATAAATATTTATAAAATTTGTTGTGGTGGTTCGGTTGAAACGATTAATTGGAAATAGGGATTATGATTACTTCATATGTATGCCAAGTAATTATTTAAACAAAATTATAATCATTGGAAAATTTTATTAAAGCAATATTAAATTGTATTACAGTTTCGACAAAAAACTGTAAGTAAGCGATAATGGTTGATAATATCTTTTTTTATTAATAGCTGATGATATGTTGTTTTTTAATTATAATTAACCTTAACAAGTACAATAATCCAACTTTATCAATTAGTCTAGAAATAATAATTCACATTCGTTGAATCCAATCAACCTGGATATCGATCAATCAATAGGTATGTTTTAGAAACGCAACTAAAATGCTCCAAAATTACATAAGATGAGTTTCATAAATACAAGAAATAAAGACGTTATATAATTACAAACAAAAAGAAACACACCTTTTTTCTTCTTACAAAGAAACACAACAGAACTATACAAAACATGATCATGAAACCAAAAACAAAGTTCCAGGTGTGATTAAGCACACTTTATATAAAAGAGTGAAGGAAAAAAACAAAGTACCAAAAGTGTATCAGTCCTTTAACATATCCTTCGCATGACTTAGGTCAACCACATCCCAATTGCCTTTCGGATGAATCTTTTTCATATAGTCCTTAAAAAGCTTAAACTCGTCCTCCATACTTAGAGTGTATGCACCAGATATATCTTTTCCAGTAAAACGTTTGAACTTGATTTGGTCAAGAGTAGGGTGGCGGAAAAGCTTATGATTTACTACATTTAAATCACATTCCAATTTCTGTATGTTACGAACCATCGTCTCTTAATTATCACGGTCGGAGTTGGAGTCATTTTTCAATTTCTTTATCAGAGTAGCTGAAGGGTTTTCCATGGTGGAGAAATAAAGAAAAAGCTGATTGAAAATACAGAGAGATAAAGAAATTAATATGGAGACGAAACGTTATTTGGTGAATATAAATAGAGTAAATATAAAGAATAGTCACAACTGGATATGAATGCGATAAACCATCACACCATTATCAGACCCAGTCGAGTATAAATTTTCATTTCTGCATCTTCTAATTATATATGAAAACCAATAATCATCACAAAACATTAAAATATATTAAATCGAAATTATTAAATTACAAAAACAGTAATCCGAAGTTATGAAATAACAGAAAAAATATGTAACCAACCTGGTATTGTGTAGATTGTTTGAAGATTGTTTGAAGATTGATGGATATGCACTACAGACCGTGAGAGAGAGAGAGAGAGAGAGAGAGAGAGAGAGAGAGAGAGAGAGAGAGAGAGTTTTAGAGAGAAAGAGATTAATATAGAGACAAAACGTTATTTGGTGAATATAAATAGGGTAAATATAAAGAATAGTCACAACAGTTGGCATTCGGTCCCAAACACCTAGAATCCAAAATGGTTAAAGAAAGATTAATAAGGAGAGAAATGAAGTGGTGTATACATATATATATATATATATATATATATATGTATATATAAGTCATAATTATTGACATTTGGTGCCAATCAGACCCTTTGGAATCCAACCCGGTGTGACATAATTTTCTTATAACTTAGTGTATAGTTCAATGATGTGTTACCATATACAATCTTATTAAACTTTGATTACTTTGCAAATATAAAATATTATACTGTTATACCTCATACATAAACAAAATTAATATGGGACCATGCATGAATTGAACAATTGTACATATTAGTGATAACGTACATAAATGATGATATGTGAAAATGAATTGACCTATTGTATATATTTAGGAATAATTCAGTAATTACTATATGTTAACTTGCCATTGGTAGTAATGCGTGCATGTGGGAGGGGAATCATATGATACATGTATAACATTGGTATCCTTTGATATAAACATTACACTATGAATGCTTAAAATACTTTATGTGCATATGGGGACAAGAATTGGATAGTCGGATAACAATTTGTACTACCTTTATAATTATTAAATTTCAATTAATATAAATGACTATATGTGAAAATGAATTGACCTATTGTACACATTTAGAAATAATTCGGTAACTACTATATGTTAACTTGCCATTTATAGTAATGCGTGCATTTGGGAGGGGAATCATATGGGGACAAGAATTGGATAGTCGGACAACAATTTGTACTACCTTTATAATTATTAAATTTCAATTGATATAAATGATTATATGTGAAAATGAATTGACCTGTTGTACACATTTAAGAATAATTCGGTAACTACTATATGTTAACTTGCCATTTGTAGTATTGCGTGCAAGTGGGAGGTGAATCATATGATACATGTATAACATTGGTATCTTTTGATATAAACATTACACTATGCATATGGGGACAAGAATTGGATAGTCATATGATAGGGAAGATGAAACGTTATTTTTATTCTTAATGATTTGGGATATTAAAGAAATGAAAGAGGAATAAACAAATATGAATAAACACGTGTAATAAATGCATCGTTTGAGATAATATTTTATGGTGTGTTAAGGTTATTTGAGTAATTTTATAGATATGATGTATAAATAAATAAATAAAAAAAACCTAAAACAATGTGAACAACATAAATAAAACATTCAGAAACCCTAAAACTCTCTCTCTCTCTCTCTCTCTCTCTCTCACGGTCTGCAGTGTACATCCATTAATCTTCAAACAATCTACACCATGTCAGGTTGGTTACATATTTTTTTTGTTATTTCATAACTTCGGATTATTGTTTTTGTAATTTAATAATTTTGATTTAATATATTTCAATATTTTGTGATGATAATTGGTTTTCATATGTAATTAGAAGAAGCAGAGATGAAAATTTATACTCGACTGGGTCTGATAATGGTGTGATGGTTTATCGCATTCATACCCAGATGGTGTAGCCACGTTTTCCTGATTTTATACTTGTGTTAAGTGTTTGCATGTATTTGATTTGACTTTTAGATTGTTATTTTTGAAAATTAGATAAATCTGGATATTTAGATAGATTTTTTTATTGAAAAATATTAGTAGTTGCAAATTGTTTGTTTTTGTGGGGGAAGGTTTTATTCATATTCTCTCATTTGCACAATAAAAGGTTTTGTTAATGTCATCTTCCTCTTCTTCAAACGTACGTGGGTATGTGGAGGGAAAATGCAAATGTGGGCTACCATTGAGAGAATATCTTGCCATAACTCCTTGGAATTATAAAAGACTATTTGAAGGGTGTTCCAAAGGAAAAGTTAGTGAAATATAAGTGACTATTTTTTTTAAAAAAATTTATACTTATATAGATTGATTTATGAATTAATGCAGCTTACATTTCGGGTGTTAAACTACATAAAGAATTTGGTGGATGCAATTACTTCAAATGGTTGGGTCCTGAAGTACCGGTTACAATTATCCTAGTTGATATCTCATTGAATGAAGAATTGCAGAGGTTACAAAGGGATTTCATAGGTCGAAACGACTTCATCCGTTCTACGAAAGCGAAAATATAGGCTTAACAAATCGTGTTCGGGTGTTGGAGTTTGATTTGGCTAAGAAAAGGGCAACCATTCAGAAAACTAGGGCTTTTATATTTCTATCTTTGATTGCCATTCTTTGGCTACTGTGTAAATTCCCATAACAATGTGTTAGGTGGAGTAATCGAATAATATCAAATGCTATATCCTCTGTAACGTAAAATTACTCTGGTTCCTGTAATTTCATTTTATTTAACGTGATCACATTATTTCTGTAGATTTATAGTAGTGTGCTCTTCATATTAGGTTATTTATGTTGTACCTTATTAATTGTCATCGGAGGTAAGATAAGTCTAGGTTTTGAGTTGGAGGATAATTTTGGTTAACTACGTATATGACAACTTTTATAATTATTAAAAACTTATTGATGTGGCCCAGTACAAAATAAACAAACAAAACTAGTTAAATTTCAATGGAAGTCATTTGGACCACATAGACACATAATTAGTATACATAAAATTATGTGTCCTTGTGGTCTAGTTCAAACTACATAAATCAAACAAAGTACATGTCAATTAAAATCATATAACAAACAACCCAAAGAGAATTATCAACACAACAAACAATAACGAAAGTAACTAACATTTATGAGAATTAAATAACAATCCAGTGACAACCAAATACATATAACAAACAAGACAAATGAAAAAAAATCCAAATGCAAAAAAATCCAAATGCATCATTAACCCAAAACACTAATGAAATTAAAGTGACTAACTGTCTAATTCTTTTTTTGGACAATTACGCCAGTCGTGCCCAGAAATGTGGCATACATAGCACTGATTTGGTCTTTTACGCTTCTGCGGCTTGGCTGCTGGTGTAGTAGGTGCAATCGGACCAGTGGTCCTACCTTTGGTCTTCACAACATTTGGATCTTTTAAAATTTAGCTCTCTGCACCAGAATCATCACCATTTTTGTTGCAATTATTTTAGAACTCATCATCCAACCCTTGCATAATATTTCTCAGAATATTGAGTTCCCTTTTAATCAAATTGCAACCTTCTTCGGTTTGGCTCCCATGGTGACAGCGATAGTTGCACTTTGCACTCAATGAAGCGAATCAGGCAATATCAATACTCTTCGAACAATCATCATCAGGTTGGAGATGAATACGAACGTCATCTGCAGCTGACTTCATCCACCCCTTAAATATCAAGGACTCTGGAATCTTTGTAATGTTCTCCAGTTTCATAACATAAAACATATGACAGCAGGGAATTCCTTTATTTTGTAACAACTTGCATTCACATGAAAGTACTGGCAGATTATGTTTTGATAAATCCCAATCACTATCCTCAAAGACTTGCTGAAAATCAATTCTGTCCCAATGGTAAAAAACACTCACAGTCTTTTTATATGGAGAATCATATTCAGTGAGAACGTATTCGACTTTATTCTCCTCATTCCATGGTGTAAAATGTGATTACTTTATTGAATCATTGATTTCTTTAGTAATGTCACAGTAGATACGATAAGTGCAGATGGAAGATGCATGCTTCTCCAACGACTTAATGTGGTTTAAGATCACTGGACTCTTAGTTTTTGAAGCATATTCATCGGTAAAGAAATTTTTTCTTAACCTCATGAGTGCCTTATCGATTTGAGGGAATAAGTCAAACAATTTCTCATGGCTACAAACATATTCTTTCATGTAATTATTCATTGACTTTGATCTTTGAGTGCTGCGCATTCCAGCAAAAAAAATGGCCCTTGGAATATGTTTTTGCCCATCTATGCCTCTTTTCGTACATCATATTAACCCAAACGTTATCTTCGAGACTGTGTTATTTTATCGTTTCATTCCAACATTCATCGAATTTGTCCTCGTCTATGTGGTCAAAGATGAAGGATCTAAATGCCGATCACTTCTTAGGGCCGTTAATGTGAGCACATGCGTTTTTTGCTACGTGCCATCCGTATACCCTATGCTGACAGTTTAGAAATAACTCGTTGATTGCATGTCGCATTGCTTTATCTCCGTCCGTCATTATAGAAAGGGGATGCTTGCTGCCCATTGAATCCATAAGTTTAGTAAGGGCCCATTTGTACGAAGTAAACGTCTCGTTTAACAAAAGTGCAGCACCAAATACATAAGTAGCACTATGGTTGTTTGCACTGACAAATAAAACCATAGGCTTGTCATAGGCATTTGTCTTGTAGGTGGTATCAAAAACACGAACATCTCCGAAGCACTTGTACTCGAATAGAGAATGTGAGTCCCTCCAAAATATATTAGCAAGCCTATCATTATTATCATCCATGTTGAACATGCAGTAAAAGTTCGGTTCACTAAATGCCTTTGACTCGATACGGAATTGCTGTTTGTGAATTGCTTTCAAAAGCTTTTGATCGTCTCATCTTAGCAATCTTGTTATACATGTCCTTCTGAGTGAATCCAATTTTGAAGTATCCTCTTTTCTGGTCAACCATGTACTCAAATGTTTGACAATCTCTTATGAAGTTTTTGCCTATGGCTTCAATTTGAGCATAGTCACCTTCTTCTAAGTTTCTGTGAGATCGATGAGATGAAACCTCATGAAAAGTTGCTAGTTTGTGTGAATGAGCATCCATGAATACCCTTATGTTGTACTTTAACGTATCACTATCTAGGCCAATTGAGAAACAAACTTTGCAATTCTGTATTGTGTGCAGCTTTGGCTTGCGTTTCCTATTTTTATTGGTTAAATACTCCTCCCTTCTTGATTCCTGCTTATCACAAACCCACTTTCTCCTTGATACTCTACATTCACGATCATGGTCCAAGTTCATCGCTCTTATACCAAACCCATTACCCTAAGCATAACCAAGATAAAATAACCTTGCATCATCCATAGAATCAAATTTCATATTTTTGATATGATTGAAATTATCAACATTTTGATCGCCACTGCCTTCCCATGACGAAAGTTGGACATAATTAGCCCCAGTAGAACACATATTATTTGGTGTGAAAAACAATCCTTCCTTGTTGTCAGGCTTACTTTACGATCCACTCCCATCCATTACTATACAAAGTCAAAACAGGATGATCGAAGTATAAGCAAAATTTTAATCGCAATAAAATGTGTTAATCGAAGTATAATGAAAGTAATAGCAAACAGAAAAATAATATTGATGCGAGGAAACACCGACATTTTGAACATGCATAATTCAACATAGAAATTATACATAGAATATAGACCACATGATTGAGGTAAGGAATCACCGAGATTTTGAACATGAATCCTTCAGATTAAAAATTATAGAAATATCACTACAACGATAAGATACAAAAGCAATTACATACAGGAAAACATTATTGATTTTATGAATTATAAGGCTAATTAACTTCATATTGATTTCTAAACTAATCAAAACAACCGTATGGATGTATTTAAACAATTGTATGGATGTATTCAAACAATAAGTAATTTCATATTGAATTCAAAGATAACCTAAAAAACCTTGGATGTATTATAAAGATGAGACAAAAAGAACGATTCAAACAATAAGCAAATTCATTTTGAATTCAAAGCTAACCCAAAAAAGCCATGGATGAGACATACCTTTGAGATCAAACTTGATGAAGCAAAAAATAGGTTGGAGATGAGATTTCAATACGAACGCAAATAGACGAATCAGTACACCAGACCAAAACACCAATGAGTAAGACGAATGATCGATTGAAGTGGATGTTTACCTGTGAGATCAAACTTGATGAAGCATAAAAGAATATGTTGTAGATGAGATTTCAATACGAACGCAAATAGATGAGTTTGAACACCAGACCGAATCACCAATGAGCAAGACGAATGATCGATTGAAGTGGATATTTGGAAAAAATACGACTGAAGTGTTTAAGCTGGTAACAAAGAAAAGTTCACAAGAGTTTTTGAGTTGGTAAACAAGAAAAGTTCAGAAGATAGCATTAAGAAAGAGAAGAGTTTGATTTGGAAGGGAGAAGAAGTGTTACTTTACGCTTAAACAGAAGAAAATTGCATTGGGAAGGAGGAACATTAAAAACAGTAACTATTAGGCTTTGTGAAGAACAAACGGTCATTAGGTTTTTTGACTTGCTAAGAAGGTAATATTAGGCTGCGTAGGGAATCACAACAACTTTAAAACATAACCATTAGATGTTAAAGTTGGACAAATCAAGGGTCAAAATTTGATGAGCTGGATTTTTTTTAAAAGGTGTATAGAAACACCAGTGTTCCACAGATTCTCCCAATATAATATATAATATATATATTATATATAATATATATTTATATATCATTAATATAATATATAATAATATATTATTTTTGGAAAGGGGGGTATTTTGGAATGGAGTTAGGGCATATGAGAGTATTTATGGAATAAAATTTTAGCTTAGAACGGAATGGGCATTCCATTGGTTTTTGGATGGAATGTCCATTCCACCAAAATTGTGAAATCCCCATTCCAATAGAATTATCATTCCAATGGAATCAACATTCCATTGCATTTTAACAAACCAAACCAATGAAATGGATTTCTTTCCATTCCATTCCATCTAACCAAACATGGCCTAAAGGTCCATTGATAGAAAACCTTTAGAGATACCGTACAAGGAGTTACTATCTATTTTCAATTTGTTTTTCATTTTTAAAATTCTTTATTTATTTGCCTCGATACCTTGTTGAGTTGTTGGGTTGAAATATAATAGATTTTCTTAACTATTTCAACTTTTTTTAGGACGTATTTACTAATCGGGAATGGAGGGAATCAGAATCAAGTTCCAATGGAAAGAGAATGGAGGGGAATCGGAATTAAGTTACTAAATTCCATTCCAATGTTTACTAACAATTTAAGAATCAGAAATGCAATCAAATTTATTTCATTTCTAGTGTTTACTTCAACTAAGGAATTAGAATGATATATAGGTGATTAAAAAAATACCCTTGTGTATATAATATGTTGAAAACTATTTTTTATCATGAAAAACTATTTTTTATACTGATCATAACACTATAATTACTAATAATTAACATCTCTATATAGTAAACTTTCAACTAATTAGTTAATAATAATTAAAAATTAAGGAGTAATTCAGATTTAAAAGCATAATTAATTTGATGTTGAATTAATTTCTCACATTTAGGTGTTTTTTTTTCCTTGTCTTGAAAATTAAAATACAAAATAACTCAACATATACAACCATTAGCTCACACAGCCTTGATTAATTATTAACTATATAAAATAAAACAAAAAAAAAAATTAAAGTCACTGCAGTGTATATATATATATATATATGCAATACATGCTTTACAGAAAAAGGAAAAAAAAAAAAACTTAAACAAAACAGTATTATATAAAATTAAAGTCACTGTAGTATATATATATGCAATACATGCTTTACGGAAAAAGAAAAAAAAAAACTTAAACAAAACAATATATATATATATACATATTAATATGTAATACTGTTTTAGTAAAAAGAAAAATAATATATATATATATATATATATATTTGAATATGCAATACATGCTTCACTAAAAAAAACCTTAAACAAATAGCCATAGCATAGATTTGACAAAAAGAGAAAGAAAACACCAATTACAACACAGTTCTTATACAAATATATATATATATATATACACACACCATGATTTCATACTAGATTCGATATTCATAAATATAGAATCAAGGCAACAAGTCAATAATATTCATTAATGTGATTTTTATGTATATTCAAAAAAATCTAGGATTAAAACAAAAAGGCGTACCTATAGCAAGATTAAGAGGAAACGATGAATAAAAAAGAATGATAGCCAACAATCCCTAAAACAGAACGATAAAATGGAAAGACATTTTTTTTTTATATGTAATTATTATGAGCAAGGATATTTTAGTAAAAATACGTGAATTCCTTTTTTCATTTAGGAAAAGGAACTTGATTCTTAGAGTGGGTGGGGGGAATCAAATTCCTTTTTTATCAGTAACTTAATTACTGATTTGAGAGTGGGGTCCACGTAACTTAATTCCCTAAAAATTTAGTAAACACTGGAATTCACAAATTAGTAACTTAATTCCCTTTTCTAAGTTTGATTACTGATTAGTAAACACGCCATTAGTTTTATCTTTAAAATTCCTTGTTTATTTGAGTCCTTGGATTGAAATCTAATAGATTTAACTCTTTAACTATTTTGAACATTAAATTTCTTGTTTATTTGAGTAACTGAATTGAAATCTAATAAATCTAAATCACCTTGTATAGTTATAGGTCATGTATGTACAAATTTTTTTTTTCATGAGCAAACATCTTTGAATATATACATATAAAAAAGTGTGGTGATGTGTATTAGTATGTTCAAAGTGTGTGCTCATAAGAAAAAAAATGCATGTATGTATGCCCCTAAAATAACATACTATCATCTTCCAATTATGGTAATATATATTCGAACCGCGCATATAATGACTGATGACTTAGTAGATCCTTACCCCTTTAATGTTTTGGCATTTTGAAATTATCTATCTATTCACCTATTTAAACCAGATATATATATATATATATATATTTTTTGAAGCTTTTTGCCATTGGTAGGATTCGAGTTTCTGATTTGTAAGTCATTTGTCCAAGCCTCAAGCTCGTCCATCTACCAGTTAAGTTTGGGTCTTGGCTAACCATGAATTATCGGGGTTAAACAAGACCCAATCTTAGCTGGTAGATGGACGAGCTTTAGACTTGGGCAAATGACTCTCAGGTCAGCAGCTCGAATCCTACCGATGGCGAAAGCTTTTCAAAAAAATATCTAGTCCCGAATTAATAGATATTGTCAAAACAAAAAATAAAAATGACCCAATCTTTAATTTTTGAAAGCGTATTGTAGTACTAATTTGAGAGATTGGAAAAAAAAAATTGAGCTCGGGAAAAAATTATTATAAACATTAAAAATATATACAAAGCGCGCTTCCCGGATTTGTGTTTTCGGATTGATTAGATTGCGATTTCTCCTGTTGTAGATTCTCTGATTTGGGCTAATTCTTGGGATGGTCATGTTTCTTGCAAGACTACTTATTCCCAGTTTCTTTGTGATATTCCCCAGTTTGTTTGGAAGAGAGATGTTTGGTCTCGTTTTATCCCCCCCTCTCGTTTAGTTTTGACCTGACGTCTTATGTTGAACAGGCTTCCTACTGAGGATCGTCTTTGCAGGTCTGGGTTCCAGTTGGCTTCTCGTTGCAGTATTTGTGGGGTTAGTAGTGAATCTGTAGATCACATTTTTCTTCATTGTCCCTTGGCGGTTGCTCTTTGGGAGGCGGTTTTCTCAGCTTTCCAGTGACTTGTCTCTACCGAAACTTGGCAGTTTTTCTTCTTGTAAGCCATGTCAGTTTCCTTTAGTGAGCAGGTTAGGATTTTATGGAAATCAGCTATCCATGCAGTATTATGGGGGTTGCGGACTGCCCGTAATTAGTGGATCTTTGAAGGGAAGTCGGTGGACTTTAGATCCATCCTTTCTTTGGTTTGGCGTGCAGTTTCCGAGGCTAATCACTTGGATATTAGTTGTATGCGTAATTGTATGGACGACTTTTTGATTCTTCGTCGTTTCGGTCTTTAAGGTCGCCCTTCTAAAGCCCCGGTGATCAAGAGTGTGATTTGGTCGCCTCCGGCTCTTGGTTGGATCAAAGTGAATACAGATGGCGCTGCTATGGGCTCTCCGAGGGTTGGTGGTTGTGGTGGTATCTTTTAGAACTGCAGAGCCTTTATGAAGGGTTGCTTTGCTATTCCTCTTGGTTAGGTTTTTGCTTTTGAGGCTGAGCTTCTAGCGGCCTCTTTGGCCATTAATTTTGCATGGAAGTATGGGTGGCATCGAATCTGGCTTGATAGCGATTCTTCTTATGTGGTTCAGCTTCTTTCTTCTCGTTTTGAGATAGTTCCTTGGAGGATTCGTCAAGCGTGGCAGCGCTGCATCTTCCAGATCTCGCAGATGGATTTTCAAGTTTCCCATATTTTCAGGGAGGGGAATCAAGTTACAAATACGCTTTCTAAGCATGCTTTGAAGCTTCAAGGTGATTCTTTGTGGTTCTCTGCCCCGCCATTCTATTCTACTTTAGTTGGCAACGACTACATGGATCGGGAGTCTTTTCGTTTTTCTTGATGTTTTCTTTTTCTTTTTTATGTGGCCTACGTGCCTCTTTTTGTTTGGGGTTGTTTTCCCCTTGGTTCTTTGTGCTTTTTTGCTTTTTGTCACTTTTTACTTTTCTTTTATATTTTTTATATATGTATACTGTCTAAGGGTTTTTCGGCATATGATCGTTTGTGATGCTTTTTCCCCTTAGATCAGTCCAATTTTATTAAAAAAAAAAAATTAAAAATATAAACATATTGTATTTTCATCTATAAAAATCCAAAATTTGTCTATTAATATTTAAAATCATATATTAACTTAAAACATTCACTAAAAGATACATATCTGTTTTTAATTGCACTAAATATGATTTTTTTTTTTTAAAAAAAAAAATAGCATTGACAAAATGGAAGGGTACTCTTATGTCTCACCTACGCCCTATCGCAAAGTGTGAGGAGTCAATAAGTATAAAATTTCAAATTTCAGAAAAAAAAATGGCACTAAAAAAAAGTGAGGAACACTATGGCAAAAACATATACACATCAACTCATAAAATCATTCCAACTTCAAAAAAAGCCAAAACTTGGAATTAGCAACAATACATAAAATTTTGAACTGTCCAGGAGCCTACAAAATTCAGTAGCAAACTGAACCCCCATTATATTACATAAATAAATAGATTACTATAGATAACAATCAAATTCGATGGAAAATCAATTCTACAACATTTTGATCACACTAGACTTGAAGATTTCTTCGTAATTATAATAAACTAATTTAATATACTTCCAGAATTCTTTCACACGGGCAAGCACAAGGTTAATACATCTCTCAAGTGTCCGAAAATGCTTCTTCAACAATCCGAGCTGGCAACCTACAAAAGGATCCCCACTTTTCAATTAATTCCAATCATAAAACATATTTTCAAGAACAAAAATCGAAAAATCTTTTGTAGGAAAAAGCTTATTTTATTATTTTATTGATTACAGACAGGTGAGATTCGTGCAAGTGTATGTCTAAAACAAAAGGTGGAAATAAGCAGCAGCATACCGAGCAATCAACCTCATCCATAAATACTCAATGCTCTTCCATTGGTACCTCTGGAATATCAAACCTGATTAAATCAATCATGTGTGGTGTCGCGGTGTAATGTTGCTGTGAAGCAAAACCGCGACTAGGAGATATAACTCCTGATAAACAATCAGGTGTGTTGTCACGGTGAGATGCCACTGTGAAGCAACAAATGTGATGGAGGAGAAGAAGACCAAGAATTCAATCAGGTCTTGCGTTACTGCTTAGTTTCGTTATGTGAACAAATAGTGACCACTCGTGATATCTCAGATCCTAATGTCACTCTTTCGGTGTCGCTGTCTTTATGACCGCGAAAAAGATGAAAACCAACAGCGACAACCAAATCAAAGATTGTATAACCTTCTTCCGTGGTAGTGTCGCTATCTCCAGAACCACAAAAATGCAACCGTAACGCATGCCATATCAGCATTTCTAGTAGTTACAGGATATATCTAAGAGCTATATAAATAATCTTCTTCTCCATTTTCAAAGTAGCTTCTTCCTTAACATGAAAATAAGAGATTTAGAAATCATTTCTCTCCTCCATTTACTCTAACTCACCTTCATCCATCTCTACACTTGAACTTATTTTTTCCATCCCAAACTCAACACCAAATCTAGATTACTTTCACCCAACCATTCCTCTCATCCCATTCTCTACATTCCCTACCTTTGTCACTACCCATTAGACATCCATCCATCTAGACACATCCTTATCTACCATTCTTTGCACAAGGAACAACAAGTAAGGAAGGATCAATCACTAAAGAAGGTGGCCCAATGGTGATTTCCTACTCTTTTACTTCTATTGCCTTAGATTGTAACTATTTGTAACTAAACCTCAATCTAGGGGATTGATGTGAGGAACATTTGGATATGGGTATTTGTTTAAGCTATATTGTATTTGAATATACTTTTATGCTCTATACTTAGTAATAAGATCCTATTCATTATATGATTGACTTTGTATGCCACTAGCTGATTATAATCTTGTTTAGGATAATTTGTGATACAATTGATCTTGGATTGACACTCTTGATTAGTTAATGCACATAGGTGAATAGGATAGATAATTTGAGTGTATATCAACCACAATTATCTAAGCCTTGGTTTGTCCTTGATCGATCACCTCTTTACACTCTCTCTTTAATTGGTTAGGCATATTGGTGGGAAGTGTCTTGGTTTTGTTTAGACGGTCAATTTACATTTAAGACTACAAACTGTTCATATTTGCAAAATTGGTTCATTAAGGTAGCTTGATAAGCATTGCCCAACATCCATTTACAATTCCATCAATTCCTTAGTTCATTATTAATTGATTTTAACTCCATTATCTTATCTAGGTTGTTAAGTATTCTATTTTCTCTATCATTTTGTTACATTTACTTTACATGTTATGTTTGATGGTTTCTCAAACCATACACTATCCAAACTACTATGATTTACTTTATTGCATTTTAGACTAGTTAATTAATCAAACTAATTACTCTAATTCCTTGTGGAACGAATCCCTTGCTTACTGTTTTACTAATTTTACACTCTAAGTGGATTTTCAAGTGGTGAAACTTGGTTTTTAAAGTAAACATATAAATATTGTATTTTGTTGAGCACAAACGACCTCTTCAAAATGGGCGTCGCTGCCGGGGATCTTAGTAACGATTGTTGAGTTAATTAAATTTTCTTTGTAGTTTATAATTTTATTAGATAAGTCTACTAACATTTGTTTTCATTTAATTATTATCTTTTACTCATTATTTGATTGTTTGTTAGATTTTTGTAGTTCTTTTTACCGCTTTTGTTTTTTCTTTTATCTATTTGATTTTCAGGAATTAAAGTGTATGCATGGTAGGGCGATCCTTAAGGAGAGAATTGCACCCGCCTTTAAAAGAAGTTAGTCGTGTTGGACTAATTGTGAGGGAATTTGAAGAAGTTCCAAGACAAGCCCTAAATATGGTGGATCGAGTGCCACGAAGGGAGGAACAAGCCCTTTCGATGAGGGAAGAAACTCAAAAGCCTCTCACTAACCATGGCCTAAGGATGACCATGTGGGAGTATTATTGCCTACAATTAGGAATCAACCTTCACCAATTGTCTTAGATCAAATTATAAAGAGATATGAGCTAAAGAGCATGCACATCAACTTATTACCTTCTTTTTTTGGGAAGTCAAACGAGAATTGTTTGCAATTCATGAAAGAGTATAGTGTGATCATTGAGACGTTCCCCATCATGTAACTCACTCGGGAGCAACTTCATATGAGGTGCTTCTAATATTACTTAAATGATATGGCGAAGCAATGGTTGATGGGACTTAGGCAGAGATCTTTGACAAACTGGGGATAAGTTTGTGGTGCATTATTCAATAGATTTTTCCTTGTTAGGAAGGCAAAATAGTTGAAGTTTAAGATCACAGATTTCATTGAAGGAGAAGGAGAATTGTTCCATGAGTCATGAGAGAGGTACCAACTACTCTTGGCTCAATGCCCTCCTCACATGTTTATTGAAGAATACAAGGTTTCTTGTATTCAAGGTGGTATCACTCGTTTCTGTCAAGTCTTGGTGGACAATGCTTGCGGAGGCTTTTTTGATAAAAAGACTACAACCAAGATCTATGAGATATATGAGATGTTAACACAAAATTCTTAATAGAGGAATGCTAATAGCATTAAGGATGGCAAGGTTGAAGTAAATGCTAACGTGGAGACCGCTATTGAGATCTCTGTAGGGAAAAATAAACAAATAAAAGTGTTACACGCAGCGGAAGCGATACTAAAGACGATTTAGTGACTTTTAAAATTTTTCCTTTATGAACCTTAAACCCTTTTAATCAATAAACATGCATATATATCAACAAAAGTAAATTACCTCTTGTCGCGTGATCCGATTGACTTACGTCGATGGTAATCCGCAAGACCTTCAATCCGAGCACGAACGTGGATCACCTAGGAGCGTGGTCTCCCTTTCCTTTGAATTGCAAACCTGTGAATGGACCAAACAAATACTTTCTTTTCTTTGTTAGTCACAAAACAATCAAAAGAATGTCAAAATTATTCCGGCCACTTTTGAGTTCACAATCTTATGATCGAAACTCGCGTGAACCTAGATCGATATCGTATACACAAGCTTATTGATGTTTAAGCAATTGTATACTATCAAAGAATAATTTTTCACTCCTTTTTGTCTCTCTAGAATAAAAACTCTCTTAGAATTAAGAAGAAGAAGAAAGAAAATAAAAACTCAAGCACCAATTAATTGATGTGGCCGAACCCTATAAGAACATATATATAGGTTGGCCGAATTTTTCTTCTTTTTCCTTTAGGGTTGCCGAATTCTATGTAGTATCTAATTAGGGTTGGCCGAATTTCATCATGTCACTTATATAGGGTGACTGAAATTCAACCCTAATTCTTTTTAACTTTATAGACTTCAAACCCTAATCCAACTCTTTTATTTTTATTCTTTTATTTGACTAAATAAAAAAAGACTCCTTATTTGATTAAATAAATAATACTAATTTATTTATTTACTTATCAAACAAGTCTTTTACTTTTAGGAAAGATTTGTTTGTTTAATTAAACAATTAATCAATAAATCAATTAATTCTTATTTAATTAAAACAAATGAAACAAAATAATATTTTTAGGTCAAAACCTTAACCTAGCCGCCCCACTTATATATAAGATGGACCTAATATTATTTTCCTATTTCATTTAATCCATTGGACTTTAAATAAAAAAGCCCACATGTGAACCAGACCCATTCTTACTAAAAGAAACAAGCCCACATGTCTTTCATTAATATATTAATATAATTGAGCAGCCCATTACTTAAATAATGTGCAAATTATATTCTTAATATATTAAATGCAATTCTAGATGGACCCTTAAATTGGTCCGGTAGAATATATCAAGTGATCCATGCAAGTCCGTGTGGATTGGGGATCTTGGCGGGCCATCTAAATTTAAGCTTCAATAGACATAACCTAATCACAATCAACAAATGATTCACTTAGGTCCGATCCATTAATTTTAACTCATTCCACTAAAGAGCTAAAACTGAACTCTTAAATAAAGATAGAAAAGGAAGATGCTCCTCATTCATACCCTAGACAATCATATTGGAGATAGTGTATCCTCGTGATTAATATCAGTAATCGCCAAGAGTTCATAGACCGCCTATAACTCTCCAAGTTACCATATTTACTCATATGACCACGTTTTGAACTTGGATATTTTGACTTGTCCAGAAGCCATGTTTTCAATAGACACTATTGAAAACTCAACGTTGAGATTTAATATCCAATTACCTCAAAACATCCATATGATGATATTATACTCTCATTTAATTAAATGGAGCCACGATGTCCATATCTATAAATGAAGTCCTCTATCGATTAACAAATGAATATCACCAAACTATCGAGGATAGACTATGCGATATAATCGTACTCATTGATAACTCAAATGATATCACTTGCAACCATAAGTCCATCATTTATCTCAGGATTAAGATAGACTCTCCGATTGTCCTGATAATGAAAAGACTATTATCTATTGACGGTTCTAGATAAAGCTTTTCATTGTGATCCAGTTCAATGCACCCAGTGCACTAGATCCTTTTGCTCGAAGACACTCCGATGATTTTAGACTCATCATATCTCATTTGACCCCACTCAAATGCTAGCAAAAGAATTCTACAACTTTAACAAGATAAAGGTGCCCAACCTTTAACTTAAGTTGTGAACAATATTCAAGACTAACTAAAGAATTGTGTCTACCACATACATATCCAGATGTACGAACAATTCTTCTTTTCCCATAGTCTTTAGACCTTATGATTATTTACTTTGACAATTATAATACAAACTATAAATGCTATACGATTTGTTAAACCAGAAATCACTTTATTAATATAAAAAAGATTGTTAATTACAACATTACACTCTTGCTATTGAGCATAATCCTAACACTTAATTACTTTAATTGAGTAGTTTTTTTTTTTTTTTTAGTTTTTGTTAACTTGATATGATAGGATAAGTTTTTTAAATATCAAATATTCAAAAAACAAATATAATTTATCTTGTTAATTAAAACTCAAATATTAAAACAAATATAATGATATCTTATATCATGATAGAGTTTCAAGTGATTTAGATTAAATAGGATTCTAAATCTCATTTAATTCAATGTTGTCACAATGACTTGAACACATGACCTGCTAAAGATTAAATAATTAATATTATTTTATATCTTTGCTTTGGTCTTGGCTCGAACCCTTGACCTCCATAAAATAATTAATTCAATTCATAATTATTAATTATTAATACAATTAAATAATCACATTATTTAATATAATTAATTATTAATCCATTAATTAAATAATCACATCATTTAATTAATAGCCTAAATAAAATCCTTGTTACTTTCGTAACATTATTAATTGGGTCATCCAATTAATTAACCATGACCTTTGTTATCATCAACGTTCCGGGCTAGCAAGAGGACCTAATGAACCCATAGTCTTGAGCTCTAATAATCCTTAGAAAAAATTAATTAAACTCTTTAATTAATATTTAATGATTATTAACCTTGGAGTTACTCCACTAAAAACCTGAGGCTGCACTCTCGTAACTGTAGATGTTTTTACACAAACCTAAATTCAGTATCCATCGATATAGCTATTACATATGGTATGATCCTCCACAAGTAGTTTATAATTAGAGTTGGGTCATAAAGTCTATTATACCCCTCTAATTATATCTTTTCCATTAAGTACCATTAATTCTCTATTAAACAATTATATCCCTCATTCATTTACCGAACAATGAGAGTGCTCCTAATTGTTCAAGCCCTGAATCAACCATTAAAGGAACTACTTCTCTACTTCTCTACTTCTCACAAGAAAGAGTAGATTCCAATATTGTGTACAGACTTTCCTAGCCACAAGCCAAACCGCTATTCCAAGATACGGAGATGTTGATCAAGAATACACTGTATAATGGAGGGTCAGCCAATAGATGTAGGTGTTTTGGTGAATATAGAGATTCAGAAGATAGGCCTCAATGAGTTAGAGTCGGATCTCCTTCCTTTTCTGTGTCTTATTTTAGAGATGTATAGGCAAGTAGGGATTGTCATATCTAGTAATGAGTTAAAGAACCCTCCAACTGATTTGGGTTGGATAGTATAGCCTGGCTTACTGTGCAGCGAGATATGGCAATACCAGGTGAGGTTGATATACCGCCTATAACGATGAGGAAGAGATAGAGAGCAAAGCAGAGCAGAGGTAGGGACTAGTGCAGATGTAGAGTTTGAGAGAGTCATACATGATGATAAGTAGGATAGCCAAGATAATGGTGATGGTGAGCCTCACGTTGTGGAGGATGACGCGAGTTAGCCAATAGGCCTTAGGATCATGGATGTTGTGAAACATACTAGGGAGTTCCACATTGATAGGTATGATCTATTGTACCATGAGGCAGAAAGATTGGCTGAAAGGCAATGAGTCATAGAGACGAGGTAGGGTGAGATCCTGACCAGACAAAGGGCCTTGGAGAGTCTTGTGCGGGAGTTGATCGAGGGATTTGTCCAGGATTTCACCGTTCTCCGTAAGGAGTTGAGACTTACCCAGTACATTAAGAAAGCTAAGACGACAATCGATCTAGCTACTCTATTTGGGCCTAGCACTATAATTGCCAAAGAGGCCTCTACTGCACTAGCTGTTCAGGTAGCCTTAGTTACAGATGAGGAGGCCGCTCAGTTAGGGTTGGCTTTAGCACGATCACTGGTAGACATAGGAGTTTGCTCTATAGGAGGTC
The DNA here is from genome assembly GCA_035582765.1 of Acer negundo. Lineage (NCBI taxonomy): Eukaryota > Viridiplantae > Streptophyta > Magnoliopsida > Sapindales > Sapindaceae > Acer > Acer negundo. The sequence continues at coordinate 16,303,800 of CM069233.1, forward strand.
CTCCTGTCTGTAAGTTCTTCAATTTTGATCGGCTTATTTTAGTGACAAACTATAATTGGGGTTTGATATGTAAGGGTAGCTTAGGCGTTTATTGGTGGTGATCAAGCTCAAAGGCCCTTTCAAGACCTCAAGATGATAAGCACTTCAAAGGTAAATCACTTGTGCTTGATTTCATTAGAGACTTAGTTGCACACACACACACACACACACACATACACACACACACACACACACACACTTCTTATACTTGCAATTGTGTTCATTGCTCTTGTGTGCATTCTCTTCACATTTAACACTTTCATTTCTTTGTTGAATCTCGTTGTGTGTTAGTGTGTCTACTAATTCGAAGTTAGTTCAAAAATGGTTGCACATGCACCTTGGTGTGCTTGGTTTAGTGCGAGGATCGCCATCGGAGAAAACTTTTGGCTTCTCCTTTGGTTTCACTACAATTAGTGAAACAGCGGTTGTGTTCGGTGGCCTTGACCGCCAAATAAAACGGTTGTTTGACTCCAGTAAGTTCTGGAACATTTCTACGGTTATGATCAGCGGCCTGGCCATCGAATGAAACCACAGTTAGACCAGATTGATTTTTTATCTCTAGTGTTATAATCTGTAGTTTTGATCGGCGGTCATGAAACCGCGGATTGAAATTGTCGTTGATATCTATTGCTCTTGGGTTCAATTCAATGGTTGTGGTCGGTGGTTTCCACCCGTCGAATGAAACCGCCGATCGACGCCTTTCAGGTGCAAACTTGTCTTTTCACCAAGCCTTTTGTTGCTCTCTATAAATACACCATTATATCACTCTTTACATTCAGCTCTTTGAACATCAAGAACCGTAAAAGAGAAAGAGAGATATTTGAGAGAAAAAGCATCAAGTTTGCTTCTTTGTTTCTCCAAACTCATTTCCACGTGCATCAAACATCATCTAATCATCATCTAGGATCATCTAGGATGTATCTATGCATGGGTCTTTTTCAACACACATGACTTGGTAAGTTGAACACCATCTATTCATTTTAGTGTTCTTTCTTAGCAAGAAATCTCATTTATTATTTGTATGCATCTAAATCATATTCTATATACATGATTGAGATTGTTTGTGTTGATTGATTGAGTTGTTGTATTGTGATAGCTATTGCCTAGGATTGCTTTATTTTAAATAGTTAAGTTTACGTATGACATGTAGACACATGATATCTAGAATTGCTATTATTGACATCTTTAATCCCTAGATAAGCATTTAGTGTTACCTAGCATTATTTGCATTTAGAATATTATCATATTCACATAGGTTGTTGATCTCTTCTTTGTGAAGTGAAGCATTGTGACTAAGTTGATTAGTGCGCAAGCAAGTAGGTCTAGAATCACTATTAAAGGCCTGTTGGGTAGTAGTGGTGGGTTAGTGATCGAGAATGGTTGGGGTCAACCTAGGTTGTAAACATCATTCTAAGTAGTGGATTTGAGGACCACGTATGACCAGTATATTAGCCCGTGAGTTTTTTCCAGTTATGGGTTTCTCACGTAAATCAATCAACATGCAATTTATTGTTTTCCACACTTAGATTTAGTTGATTGTATTTTTGCTTAGATTGGGGTTTTTATTGAAAATTGACTACTTAAGAAAAATCGGTAATTAACTTGATTAAAACCTATTCACACCCCTCTCTAGGTATATTTAGACACACTGTAATAGTTTCAATTGGTATCAGAGCGGGTTCCTAGACATATTTAGGAGATCCTCACTTTTGGTGTGTTTTGCATTTTATGTGTTTTTGATTAATACATACATTTTCATTCCTCTCATTCATTCATAAACATTATGAATGGAAACGGTGGTGGAAACGAGGGTGCTTCGAGCACAAGACCTCCCTTGCTCACCGGGATAAATTATGCCTCTTGGAAAGGTAAGATGGAGTCATATATTTGCCAAATTCATGACCGGGCTTGGATGGCAATTGAAGATGGCTACACTCCACCAACAATGACCCTTACGGGAGGTGGAGAGGATGTTCCCAAGCCGAAGGCACAATGGAGTCCTCATGAGTTCTAGGCCTCAAAGTGGAACAACAAGGCGATGCATACCATTCTATGTGCTATGGACGAGAATATATACAAACTGATTCAAACTACTAGGATAGCAAAGGAAGCTTGGGACATCCTAGAAACGGCATATGAGGGAACCGAAGTCCTTAAGTTTAAGGTATTAGATTTGTATTGGCTTGATTCAATTGCAAAACTCTCTTTATTTGTAATGGTTAGTTGCTTAGGTGTTCTTGATTGAAAAGAGCTTCAAATGAGAAAATAAACTTCTCATGCAAATATCGTCTTCAAGAGGAAAAACGCTTACTAGGATGCTAATGTATCAAGATACTTTTTCCTCTTGCAAGGTGTAAGCGTACACACACACAATTCATACATTTGTGTCTCTGCATCGTTGTGCTAACCGCACACACATACATTATATTCATATGTGTCACTGCATTGTTGTGCTACATTTAGAATAACACATTCACACACTTGTTGAAGTATACACATGAATTAGTCTCATATTGACAAACATTGTAAAAATGCATGTTCTAGGACTATCTCTAGGAAATGGCATACTTGTGTGATCTTGTGTTTATTTGTTTGGATTTTGTTATCTCGAACTTGAATATGTAGTCATATGATTCCTTTTTGAGTTCCGGTTGTTTCGGTTTCTCACTCCTTAGATTTCAAATTCAACGAGGAAGTTACGCTACTTTACATTCTCTTACAATGCATTGTATTCGTCATCGTGTATTGGTCGATTTCATATCCAATTGTCAAAGTTTCAAAGTCTTCCTCATGTGTCATTGAGTTATGGTTCGTAATCCACAAGCGGATTCAAATTCATTGTTAGGAAGCCGATGAACGGTCGAAGAACGCATAAGGTACGCGAAAGGGAGCGGAGGAGAAGAGAGGAGGCAAGAGGCAACCACCCTTGCTTCCCGTGGAGGCACGTGGCCACCATGGGAAGAAGGCCTCTCTACCTCCGCATGGTGGCCACGCACCTCCATGGGACCAAGGCTGATTGACCTCTTTGCCCTGCTCCTTCTCCATTTGGTTTCCCTCCCTATATAATTCAAATTTCGTGCCAAATACTTTAGAACTTTTGCATTTTTGTTTTTGTCATATCTCTCTCATTTCAACTCTGAATTGAGTGATCCAAAAGCCAAAATTGTTGGTCTTGAAGAGAGGAACAAGTCCCAAGAATTTTCAAGGTGAAAACATGTCCAGGTTATTAGCATCAATCTGATTTTAGTTAGTAGTCCATCTTTTCTATTGGTAATCATCTTCTTTGCATTTTTCTTATTATCAACTTGATGGCTCTTATTACTTGATTGATGAAAAATTTTTAGAATTATTTTGATTCCAATTTTAGACTTTTTTGAATAATTTTCGAGTTATAGCTTTTTATGATTTTGATTGAACATATTTGAAAGCTAAACTTGATTCACATGAAATTGTTTCAAGAAATGTTTTGTATGATGAGCTTGATTGTTGATTTCTAGGTTTAATTTCATGATCTAAAAGCTAGGATTTTTGATTGTGATGTTGAATATTCTAAACTAGTTCTCATTGATTCACATGCTTGGATTTCTAGATAACTTTATGATTGAGTGTTGAAAGCATATTCTAGTTATCTAATTGCATGTTCATAGAGTTTGTGTGATCTACTTTCTCTATTTGAATGTTTTTGTATCATTTGCATCACTTAGATCATTTGCCTTACAAAAGGTTGAAGTCTCTTGTTGTTTAGTGATTCTTCAACATAGAGCAAAGCAAGTCTTGGCAAAGAGTATGAAACTTTAAGTAAGTCCGAGCAAGAAGTATTGGTTAGGACATGTGGTCCAGTTAACCAAGCAAGGAAGTCTTAGTTAAGAGCAAGGGGCTTAGAATAACTAAGTGAGGAAGACTTGGCAAGAAGCTAGGCTTTAAGTAAGTCCGAGCAAGGAAATCTTCCTAGAGACTTGAGGATAGTCTCAATTAGGGAGTGGCTTTCTAGAGGGAAGCGATTGTCTCGGTTAGAAAGTTGTGGCAAAGTGACTCATTAGGCCCGAGGGTAGATTAGGAGTTGATAGTTTGAGGAGTGAATCATGTGTTGATTGCCTTTGAGTGTGTATATTCCTTTCATCATAGTGAATTGCTTGCCGGTGGTTGTGGTATCAACCCGTGGACATTTCATCTTTGGACGTTTACCACGTAAAAACACTTGTGTCAAGTTTCGTTTTACGTTTAATTACTTCTATAACTTGTATTGATTGCATCTATTGTGTATTGTACTCTAATTATGTTGATTGAAGTAGTCAATTTGTTAGACATACCAAGTGTGCATTTCATTGTTGTGTTAAGATAAGAGTTTGGAAGAATTTGGGCATATACCTATTCAACCCTTTTTAGGTATATTTACATTATAATTGCTTAAGGGAATTTCATTTGGTATCAAAGCGGGTGTCTAAAAGTAATTAGATAGATCCTTTCTTTATAGTGTTTGTGTTTTGTTTATGATATAGTCAATTCCTATGTGGCTTCTTTTGCTAAACCCATTGACTTATCTATAGTCAATGTATCCCTTAATAAGAAGCTAGAGAATCGTGGTTTAGGCTTATAAGAATTCAATGAAATCTAGAAAAGAACCTAAAAGATAGCAATGAGAGACTTGGCATTTTAAAGCAAGAGATTGAGCAAATGGATAGTTCTCGTGATTGTGCTAGGAGGCTAGAGAATGTGCTTAAAGCCAAACTAAATGAGCACTTGAATCAAGAGAAGATGCTTAGTGACAAGTGTAATGAGGCTAACAAGATGATTAGAAAGATGTCATCTAGTTCAAGCAAAATAGAAACTCTCATTAAGAGTGGAAATCATCCTAGTGACAAAAGAGGCTTAGGTTATGTTAATGATAGGTTAACTCCTTCTACTAATAAATCTACTTTTATCAAAGCAAGTGGAGAAACAAATGTATATACTCTCTCTCAAGGTAAAGCAATGAAAGCTATCGGAGGTGCCTCTATGTCAACAAGGAACACAAATGGAAGATCTCAACAAGATCAATGTCAAAGAGCATCAACCTCAAATGCAAGAGGTGAAGCATCAAGGGTTACACTTTAAAGAGTTAAAATTGTGAGAAGACCAAATGCTTTGGAAGCAAATGCAAATGGTAAATTTCTCAAATTCATACCTATTTGTCATCATTGTAATATGGTAGGACATATACGACCTAGGTGCTTTAAATACATTCGAAAATGCAAAATTGATAATGTTATACATGATATGTCTTTGAATGGTCATAGGCAATCATCCATGTATGAATTTAGAACTAGACCTAAGAAGACCTTGGAAAAGCATGTTGAGAAGAAACTTGTTGATAACTTGCTTGTTAGATCTTGTGTTGTGCCTCACTCTACTATGCATAAGAAAATCGATAATGTTTTGTTTGATATATGTGAAGATGTGACTGATATGGTCAAAGTACATGTTAAAAAGTCTAACATTGAGTCAAAGCATGATAGTGGTAAGAGTGAGAGGCGTATTGTGAAGAGTGTATGGGTTAGAAAAGACACACTTAAATGTCTAGTTGCACAATTTGCTCTTAGAGCCAACTCCTCATACTCTTGGTACCTAGATAATGGTTGCTTTAGGAACATGACCGGAAACAAAGAGTTCTTTAAGAATCTTACAATAAAGAATGGAGGATGGGTCACTTTTAGTGATGACACCAAAAAGCAAGTTCTAGGCAGGTGAATAATATGTATCCCTGGATTGCCTAAACTTCGTAATACTTTGTATGTTGATGGGTTACAAACTAACTTAATAAGCATTACTCACTTGTGTGAAATCTTTAAAGAAGTTAGCTTTAACAAAGATGTGTGCACCGTAATTTATAAATAGGGCAAGGTTGTCCTAAAAGTCAAATGGTCAATAGATGATTGCTATTGTCTTGAGATCGATCCTCTAACTTGCAACATGGAACATGAGCGCAACAAGATTTATTTGTGGCATCAACGTTTAGGCCACACGAACTTTAGAGACTTAAAGAAGCTTGAAACACTTAGCATTGTTAGAGGTCTACCTAGTCTTGTTAGGAAGCTAGAAAGTGTTTATGAACCTTGCCAATTAGGTAAACAAACCAAAGTGTCTCATAAGAAGATCACTTCCATAGCTACCAAGAAGCCTTTAGAACTAGTTCACATGGACCTAATGAGGCCAATTCAAACCGAGAGCATCAATGGCAAAAAGTGCATTTTTGTATATGTTGATGATTTCTCAAGGTTTACTTGGGTTTATTTTCTTAGGAACAAGACCGAGGGTTTTGATCACTTTAAGAAGTTTTGTAATCAAGTTCAAAATGAAAAAGGTCATGTTATTAAGAAAATATGTCGCATTAGGAGTGATCATGGGATGGAATTTGAAAATTCCAAGTTTGGTGTGTTTTGTGTTGACTTAGGGATATCTCATGAGTTCTCGGCACCTAGAAATCCTCAACAAAATGGTATTGTTGAGAGGAAAAACCATTTCTTGCAAGAGTTGGCTAGGGTCATGCTCAATAGCAAGAAAGTTCCTAAGAACCTTTGGGCCGAAGCGGTCAATACCACTTGATATGTATCTAATAGAGTATTTAAAAGGCCCGACACAAAACAAACTTCCTATGAGCTTCGAAAGGGTAAGAAGCCCAATGTAAGTTACTTTCACACTTTTAGAAGTAAGTGTTTTATTTTGAATGATAGAGATCACTTAGAAAAGTTTGATGCTAAAAGTGATATTGGTCTCTTTCTTAGGTATGATATTAATAGTCGTGCGTATAGAGTTTTCAACTTGACTACAAAGACTATTATGGAGTCTATCAATGTGAAGATAGATGACCTTAGTATGCTTGATTTATGTGTTGGTAATAGTGTCAATGATCCTAAAGAAAATCTTTTGAATGACACTAATACACCTATTGATGTGGCTAGTTGTGAGTCTAGTCAAAATGATGAAAATGATAGTGATGTTAGAGTAAGAAGTCGAGAGTTAGAAAATGCACTAAATGATAACCAACAAAATGTCCAAGTTGTTGAACGTTCTCACTCTAGACTTAGAAACTCACACTATCAAGAAGACATCATAGGTGATTTAAATGAAGGAGTTAAAACTAGGAATAAACTAGCTAACCAAATTTCATTTGCTTGCTACACTTCTCAAATTGAATCCAAAAATATTAATGAGGCAATAGTAGATGAATATAGGGTTGGTGCTATGCAAGATGAATTAAATGAATTTGAGAGGAATGAAGTATGGTCCTTAATTCCTAGGCCAAAAGACATTAATGTGATTGACACTAAATGGGTGTTTAGGAATAAGACTGATGAAAGTTGCAAGATTGTGAGGAATAAAGCTAGGCTAGTGGCTCAAGGTTACACTCGAGTAGAGGGTGTAGACTTTGATGAGACATTTGCACCCGTTGCACGTCTTGAGTCCATTAGACTTTTGTTATCTATTGCTTGTGTTAAAAAATTCAAATTGTTTCAAATAGATGTCAAAAGTGCTTTCCTCAATGGATTCCTCTAAGAAGAAGTGTATGTTGAACAATCTAAGGGTTTTGTAGACCCACACTCTTCTAATCATGTGTTTAAATTGAAAAATGCACTTTATGGCCTTAAGCAAGCTCCAAGAGCTTGGTATGATAGGTTGACTCAATATCTTGTTGAGAACAATTATAGGAGAGGTGACATTGATAGAACATTGTTTATCAAACATCATGATCATGATATTTTTGTTGCACAAATATATGTTGATGAAATTGTTTTTGGGTCTACCAATAAAACCAAGGTTGATGAATTTGTTAGTGTGATGTCAAGTGAGTTTGAAATGAGTATGGTGGGTGAGTTAAATTACTTTCTAAGGATGCAAGTGAAACAAACTAGCATAGACATTATGTGGAATCAATCTAAGTATGCTAGAAACCTAGTTAAGAGGTTTGGCATAGAAAGTGGAAAAGAATTTGAACTCCCATGAGTACTACTCTTAAACTTGACAAAGATAAAAAGAGGAAGAGTGTTGATCAATGCTTTTATAAAAGCCTGATAGGAAGTCTACTTTACCTAACGACTAGTAGATCAGACATTTGCCTTAGTGTAGGCTTGTGTGCTAGAATCCAAGCCAATCCCAAGGAATCTCACTTAAAAGCTGTTAAGAGGATCATTAGGTATATCAAAGGAACTCATAGTCTTGGTCTATTCTATTCATTTGATACCAATGACATCCTAGTAGGCTATTGTGTTGCCGATTGGGAGAGAAATATAGATGACCGTGAAAGTACATTGAGCAGTTGCTTTTATATTGGAAATAACTTTGTTTCTTAGTCTAGTAAGAAATAAAATTATGTTTCCCTTTCTTCTTCCGAAGTCGAGTACATTGCGGCCGGAAGTGCATACACATAATTACTTTGGATGAAACAAATCCTTATTGATTATGATAACTCAAGTGCCATTAACATCTCTAAACATCCAGTTCAACACTCACGCACAAAGCACATTGACATTAGGCATCATTTCATGAACATTCTATTGTTACTTTAGAGCATATGCCTATAAAGAATCAACTTGCGGACTTGTTCACCAAGCTCTTGGACAAAGAGAGATTTAAATCTCTTATAAGCTCTACTGGTATGATTTGTATTGATTAGTGTCTTTGTGTGATTGTTGAGTAGCTTGATGAGCAAAACTTTATTTGAAAATCAATATCTTTGAGAGCCTCTCACTTAAGAGGTAATGATCTTAAACAAATAACTTTTATTGTTTCTAGATCATGCACTTGAGCTTTAAAAACTTGTTTTTGAAAAGTGCACTAATGCTTCTCCTATATGTTTTAGTTTTGAGTAATTGAGTTTGAAAATATGTAGATTATGGATGCATCTAGAAGCCTATTGCTTAGCACATGATAGATGACCTATGGTATGTATCCATTTTGCTTCGGCAACTACATAGAACTCAACGAACACTTTCATAGAAAGGGCCACACCATTGTGATGAGTGAGAACCACTAAAAAGCGTATATGTTTATGTTAGAAAAATCAAAGAAGTGTTGAAAAGAATCATTAAAAACAAAATCTTTGATTCTAAGCCAAATGAAAAATAAAAGGCTTAATGGAGTATAATTGAGAATTGTGAAATGCTTGGATTGTTAAATAGAAATGAGTAAACGAGCCACAAGCACACACATGCTCACATGTTGAAATCTATTCTCTTTAAAGCAAAATCCTGAATGATTATCAGTTTGACCTAGATTGGAAACACTTTAGATGGATAGGTGTTGATATGATTTGCATATTGAATTCACAATTACTCCTTGTATATATGCTAAAAGCGCACACACACACACACACACACACACACAAACACACACACACACACACACACACCCACGCTTGATTCATTAGCAATGTGAAAATATTTTGAGAGATTATTGAAAATCTATGATTCTCTCTTGAACTTTGAAAGTGATGAATATATTTTCTCTTATTGCTTGAATGTGTGATTGTGTGATTCCCTAGTGAACAAGTCTACTTGTTGATCATAATGTGGAGCATATGTTAAGGGGGAGTGAAATTCCCTTAAGCAATATAGTGTAATATATATCGGGGGGTGGTGAATAGGTATAGGCCTAAATTCTTCCAAATTCCTTTTTCTCAAATATAACAATGATATGCACACTTGGTGTGTCTAACAAATGAATTGTTTTAATCAACACAAGTGGAATATAAATACACAATTGTTGCAATCAATACAAGTTATGGAAGATAATGAAACGTAAAGCGAAACTTGACACATGTATTTTTATGTGGTAAGACCTTCTAAGAGGAAACGTCCACGGGTTGATACCACAACCACCAGCAAGAAATTCACTATGACGAAAATGAGATACACACTCTAGGCAATCAACATATGATATCCACCCTAAGCTATCAACTCCTAGTCTACCCTCATTCCTAGTGAATTACCTAACCTACTTCCTATCCGAGATGTGTCCTACACCACTTGGAAGCAACTTCTTATCCAAGACGCTCATGTCTCTAGGAAGCTTTTGTGCTTGTCTATCCAGATACCCTTGATCCTAGACAAGACTTCTTGCTTAATTATCCAGATCCCCTTAATCCTAACTAAGACTTCATGCTTGACTATCCAGACCACATGTCCTAGACAAAACTTCTTGCTCTAAACAAAGCTTCACTCAATTTGAAAGAGACTTCAACCTTTTGCAAGACAAAATGATCTAAGTGATGCAAACATAATCAAATAGAGAAAGTTGATCACACAAACTCTATAAACATGCAAGTGATACCTAGAATATGCTATCAACACTCAATCACAAAATTATCTAGAAATCAAAGCATGTGAATCAATAAGAACTATATTAGGATATTCAAAATCACACTAAAAAATTCTAGTTCTTAGATCATGAAACCACCATGAAGCACATAATACAAATCATTTCTAGAATCAATTTCAAGTTAATCAAAAGTGATCACAAAGTTAAAACTCAACAATTAATCAATAAAAAAAACCTAGAATGTGAATTAACATCATCCTTAACATATTTCATCTATCAAATAGGAAAATGAAATGAGATGATCAAAAGAGAAAGTGAGATGAAGATGTTTCACCTACAAATGATGAACCCTGAACTGAAATCATTTTAATGAACAAAATCATGACATCATTTGGCTCTAAAAATACTTAGGGTTTGTTCCTATCTTCAAGACCAACATTTTTGGCTTTTGAATCATGTGATTCAGAGTTGAAATGAGAGAGTTATCACAAAATGAAAATTACAAAAGTTGTAAACATTTCTATAGAATTTTCGAATATAAATGGAGGGAAAAGAGATGGAGGAAAGAGAGAGTCGGCCACCAAATGAGGTATTTCCACCTCAGCACCCTGTGGGAGGCACGTGAACCTCACAAGGCAAAAAAGTGGCCTTCTCATGAGGCTCACGCGCCTTCACAAGAAGATGGTGCAAAATGGCCTTTAGCCATCGCCCCCTTCATGCTCCTCTAGCGTTCTTCGACCGTTCTCCAACCTTCAAACTCTAAATTCCAATCGATTTTCAAATTATAAACCCTTTATTGATTCATAGGCCAAGAGCCTTCCTATTACTTCACTTGGCTTCATTTTTTAGTAGTCACTATTTTCCTCCAAGGCGGTCACTTTGGATTCGAATCTCTCGAGAAATGATCTCATTATCTTTTGTTTGATCCTTCTATCCAAGTAAGGATCACCAAGTTGGTGACTTTGATTCACAATATCCATGAGCTTTACTTGGAAGTCATTGAAACACTTATCCTCTTTCATCCTTATGGTCTCAAATTGTGTTTGGAGGACTTGAAGCTTAGAGTCCTTGACCACTTTAGTTCCTTCATGAGTCGTCTCCACTATGTCCAAAGCTTCCTTTGCTATCCTTGTAGTTTGAATGAGTTTGTATTGGTTGTCATCCATGGCACATAGGATTGCGTGCATGGCTTTGTTGTTCCATTTTAAAGCTTTAAACTCTTGGGGACTCCATTGTGTCTTTGGCTTGGGAACTTCGTCTCCACCTCCCGTAGGAGTCATTATAGGTGGCGTGTACCCATCTTCAATCGCCATCCACGCACGGTCATGAATTTGACACATATACGCTTCCATTTTTCCCTTCCATGATGCATAATTCACTCCGGTGAACAAGGGAGGTCTTGTACTAGAAGCACCCTCGCCTCCAATCCCATTTCCACTCATTGTGTTTGGGTGAGAATGATATGAATGCAAACAAACAAGCAAAGCACACAAGACACAAGGAAAATGCAAACAAATGCAATAGACTCTAACAAGAGCAAGGATCTCCTAAGTATGTTAAGGAACTCATTCTGATACCAATTGAAAATATATCTATAATGAGCCTAATTAATCTAGAGGGGGGATGAATAGATTAAACACAAATTAATTACCAAATATTCACGATTTTGACAATATTAAAAAACAACCCCTAACTAGTCAAAACAACTATCAATAGAAAGATGCGGAAAATAAATAACACGAATTTTTACGTGGAAACCCACACGGGAAAAACCACAGGCTGTTATGTGCGCCACACAAGAACCTCGAATCCACTATTTGCAAATACGATTACAATCTAGGTTGACCACATCACACCTAAGATTACTAATCCATCGTTGCTACCCGTGGGCCTTTAATAGTGACTCTAGTTCCTTGCTTGCAAAATACCAAAAGGTAAATGCAAGACTTGACTCTCTAAGAGAAGAGATTATCAACCTAGAGTGAATATATGCAATATTCAAGATGCAAAAATGCAAGGTCAAATAGTTAAGTTTATCTAGGCATGGATGATCATATTAAGCATTCCTAGATATCATTTAGCTATATGACATGCAGACAACCTAGCTATATGTGCAAATCAAACCCTACATGCAATAGCTATCACAAACAACTTACAAGAACACAATAAAAAGCTATCTTGAAACTAGTCAAGTAATAAAGATGCAATCTTGAACCTATTCAAGTAAAAGAAAACTATCTTCTAAAGCAAGAACATATAAGAAGATGCAGATGATGTTCCGGTTACAAGTCATGTGAGCAAAGAAAAGAAACCAAGAGAAATCATACCTAACCTATGCAAGATGATGTATGAATCATGAAAGATGAAGGGTATTGGTGTTTTGGATGATTAAAAATCAAGTCTTGGTGGTTTTTGTTTGAAGACACTCTTTTGGTTCTTGAAAGGTGTAATTTTTGCTCTAAAGAAGTTGTGCATTGGTCATCATGCGCACAACCTTTGGGAAGCCTTGCGTTAGTGAGCTGCGCATGACGTCCAATGCACAACCAGTGCACAACCTCTACCAAGGTTGTGCTGGTGTGTACGCTAGTCTGGCGCATGACGATAGGCGCAATACGCGAGTCTGCACGGGTGTAAGGACCAGCACATTGCACTTACACACAATCAAACATAGAAAATTTGTGCAAGTGTGAAATGTGACAACATACACTCAAAATGCAATAATCACGCATGTGTGCTAAACAGTGTGTGTGTGCAACTAAATCTCTTCAATTAAGAGTCAAGATAAGTAATCTACCTTCCTTGAAGCTCTTGATGTCCACAATAAGGTCCTTGGACATTTGATAAGGATTTCTTCAATCCTAAGCTACCCTTTCATGTTAAACCCCATTGTGGTTTTGTCAATGAAATTAAGCCAATTAAAAAGTAAGGCACTTACACCATACCAAATAAATCCACCAAGATTCCACATTTCCTTAAAAATCCACCACATCCACCACATCCATCATGACTTCATATTTTTGGGCAAAAGGGAGTTGAAGATATTCGATGGAGAAGAAGATCCAAGTAGAAGAAAAAGCTCTCCACATAGTTTTCTTTACAACTCTTTCTCTTTCAATATTATTGTAGAGCCATGTATTTATTTGCTTATGTATGTTGTATGTCTTTATCTTGTAACATGAGCTAAATTTATAGTGCTAAGGCTTGATGAAACCCAACCCTTGACTTTAGGTATATAAACCACCGAATTTATCCATATATGCTTATGTTTTGTATGAATGTTTTTTAGTATTTAATGCTTTCATTAGAATGATCTCCTTTTGAATGATTTTTGATTGTGTGTTGTGAACCGGCAGAAGACGCACACAACATGTTTAATGAAATGTCCTCTATGCATGTCTAGTAAGGTAGACTTACTGAGGCTAGCGTATAGGGCTCTTTTGAGTGTACCAAAGTTCTTAATGAATTCACGCATATATTCTGGGGTCATCGACCAATAGGCTTTGGTTATGTGTGGATGTAATTTCTATAACTCAATCGAGAGTAGAGATTATTGTTGGGTGCACGAGTCTACAATTCACATTTGCACAAATTGGGTATTTATGTGAGTTAAGACTTTAATCGGAGAGGGTTAGGTGGATTTTAGTCTTAACATATTATCTCTCATTGTTACATTTGATTTCATTACTTGTCACTATTTTACCATATCAGCTTAAAGTTATTTGAATAGTATAATTTAGTTTAATCATAGGTTTTAAATATGAAAATAATCTTTTATCAACTATTTGAATAGAAATTTGGTTAATCAATTTCGATAATCAATCACTCAGTTTTCGTGGGAACGAATCTTACTTGTTATTGTACTGCACTCCTGACCTCGTACGATTGTGAGTGTCACTTTAGGAGTGGTTAGCCACCACGAGAAGAAGGCCTCTCGTCCTCCCCGTGGTTGCCATGCACCTCCATGGGACCAATAGGCTGATTGGTGGCACTTTTTACCTCTTTGCCCTTCCCCTTCTCCATTTGGTTTCCCTCCCTATATAATTTAAATTTCGTGCCAAATACCTTAGAACTTTTGCATTTTGGTTTTTGCCATATCTCTCTCATCTCAACTCGGTATTGAGTGATCCAAAAGCCAAAATTATTGGCCTTAAAGAGAGGAGCAAGTTCCAAGAAATTTCAAGGTGAAAAGATGTCCAGATTATGTGCTTCAATCTAATTTCAGTTCGTGGTTCATCTTTTTCTATTGGTAATCATCTTCTTTGCATTTTTCTTATGATCAACTTGATGGATCTTATTACTTGATTGATTCAAAATGTTTAGAATGATTTTGATTCCCATTTTAGACTTGTTTGAATGATTTTTGAGTTATAGTGTTTTGAGATTTTGATTGAACATATTTGAAAGCTAAACTTGATTCACATGAAATTGATTCTAGAAATGTTTTGTATGATGAACTTAATTGTTGATTTCTAGGTTTAATTTCATGATCTAAGAACTATGATTTTTTATTGTGATATTGAATATTCTAAACTAGTTCTTATTCAGTCACATGCTTGGATTTCTAGATAACTTTGTGATTGAGTGTTGAATGCATATTCTAGTTATCTAATTGCATGTTCATAGAGTTTGTGTGATCTACTTTCTCTATTTGATTGTGTTTGCATCATTTGCATCACTTATATCATTTGCCTTTCAAAAGGTATGAAGTCTCTTATTGTCGAGTGATTATTCAACATAAAGCAAAGTAAGTCTTGGCAAAGAATGTGTGACTCTAAGTAAGTCTGAGTAAGAAGTCTGGTTAGGACATGTGGTCCAATTAACCAAGCAAGGAAGTCTTAGTTAAGAGCAAAGGCTCAGAATAACTAAGCAAGGAAGACTTGGCAAGAAGCTAGGCTTCAAGTACGTCCGAGCAAGGAAATCTTCCTTGAGACTTGAGGATAGTCTTGGTTAGGGAGTGGCTTTCTAGAGGCAAGCAATTTTTCTCGGTTAGAAAGTTTTGGTAAAGTGACTCACTAGGCCCGAGGGTAGATTAGGAGTTGCTAGCTTGAAGAGTGAATCATATGTTAATTGCATTTGAGTGTGTATCTTTTTTTCGTCATAGTGAATTGCTTACCGGTGGTTGTGGTATCAACCCATTTACGTTTCCTCGTCGGAGGTTTACCATATGAAAACAGTTGTGTCAAGTTTCGTTTTATGTTTCATTGCTTCCATTACTTGTATTGATTGCATCTCTTGTGTATTGTACTCTAATTATGTTGATTTTGAAGCAATCCATTTGTTAGACACACCAAGTGTGCATATCATTATTTCGATGACAACCACAATTGGGGTTTGATATGTAAGGGTAGCTTAGGCGCTTATTAGTGGTGATCAAGCTCAAAGTCCCTCTCAAGACCTCAAAATGATAAGCACTTCAAAGTTAAATCACTTATGCTTAATTTAATTGAAAAGACTTAGTTGCACACACACACACACTTCTCATACTTGCATATGTGTTCATTGCTCTTATGCGCATTCTCTTCACATTTCACACTTGCACTTCTTTATTGAATCTTGTTGTGTGTTAGTATATCTTGAAATTTATTTCTCGAAGCTTGTTCGGAAACGTCCATGCATGCACCTTACTATTGCATGAGCAATTGAGGAATTGTGTATCTTTGCAGTTGCTTGGTTTAGATTCAAATCATGCCATTTAGGATTGCATTGCACAAAGCGTGTTAATCTTTTTCTCATAATGATTGGAGTGAATTATCAATTTTGCTTAAAGGCTAGGAATTAATAGTGGAGACTTCCCGTGAGTTTCACATACACAGCCTAAAAAGCGTATTTTGAGGGAAAGCAATTTACTTTTTAAACACTCATTTACAAACACTTATACAGGCATGTATAGGTCTCATTTGCACTTAAATATTACTTGACATAGAATATTATGGATTGCTCATGGATGTCTTTATTTGCTTTATGGACAAACCTTTAGAGAGGACTTTAGGCAATGCATGTGAAAAACTACAAAAATTGGCCTAAATACTTCTATACCCTCTAATGTGTGTGCTCCCTTGCCATTTTGAAACCAAACACATCTAAGCTTTTCATTCATGATCCACATCTACATTTAACCATATAGCCTATATACTTGACTTACTTTGTGCCAAATGATTTGCTAAGGCTTAGGAAATGAATGTAAGCTCTTATACTAAAAATGTTGAGGCATGTACCTAGCCATGTAAGTTTGTACAAAAGTGTATTGAAATGCAAGATTCAATGAAAAGATGAGAAAAACAAAGAAAAAGAAAAGGGTTGAATGAAAAGATGAATGCAAAGCTAGAAAAGAAAAGAAAATAAAAGAAAAGAAAAGAAGAAAAAGAAAAAATATGAATTAGGCACAATTGACCTGGACAGAAAATAAAAGTTGAATGAGCTACTCAATGAAAAGTTAGAGTAGAGATTGCACAATTAAATGTAATTGTAAGCATGAATGCAAAAAGTGTGAATGAGTATGTGTTGATAGCAAATCTATTAGAATGTATGCCTTAATGTAATCATTAGGTTCTTTGCTACCCATTTTTCCATTATTTGACTCACCATTCACCCATGGCCCCATTACATCTGAAAGAAAGACCTTCATGATCTTTAGGAATGTCCACTTTGTAAATTTTGGTTGATACATGTTCTTTCTAATTTATGGCTTGCTATTCCATTCATGGGACCTAATTTTCAGAAATTGTGTTTTAAAATACATCATATCCATGACATTTACTCATATTGCATATGTATCTTGAGTGAAGCCTATAAATCTGAGCGAAAATGAGAGAATTTGGTGAGGATTAGTTGTCGAGGCTGATTACATTCGAAACCAAATGGTACTTTTGTTTTAAAGCTTTGGCATTTTAAATGCAGGATCACGCTACATGCAATTTTATCTAGAGTGGCATGCCCTTAATCTTTACTTAGCGGTTCTTACATGACTAATTCCTCACTAGTACATCATTGTTTTAATCTCTTCATGTTGGCTTCTCAAGTCATTTAATGGCTAGTAAATCCTTACAAAATTGAGTTAGAGCTTATTGGAAATCTTTGAATGATTTTGATACATGACCTTTGGTTGTTTTATGGTTGTTTTGTTCGAGGGCTAGCAAAAGATAGGTTTAGGGGCATTTGATTGAGCCAAAATAGATATGATTTTTGCCCCCATTTCCTTCTCTTTTCGCTTGATTCTTGAGTATTTTCCCGTGTTTTAACTATGTTAATCAAATGTTTCAGGATTATTAGTGCCATAAGGGCATTTGTGAAGATGGAGAAGAATTTGATACAAAAAGTGCAAAAAGGTGAAAACAGTGCATTGTCGCTATGTTAATGTCGCCATATGCACACCGCGATAGAGAGCTTGAAGCAATGAAGATCAAAGCCAAGGAATTGTCATTGTTCCAATGTCGCTGTGAAGGAGACCGCGACAGAGATGTAAAAACCTGATTAAATCAATTAGGTGTGGTGTTGCGGTGTAGTGTCACTGTGAAGCAAAACCACGACTGAGAGATAAAAATCCTAATAAACAATCAGGTCTATTGTCACGGTGAGATGTCGCTATGAAGCTATAACTGCGATATAGGAGAAAAAGACCAAGAATTCAATATGGTCTTGCGTTGCTGCTTAATATCGCTGTGTGAACAAACAGCGACCACTCGTGAGATCTCAGATCCTAGTGTCTCTCTTTAGGTGTCGCTATCTTTATGATCGTGAAAAAGACAAAAAATAGCTACGACAACCAGATTGAAGATCGTATAACCATACGACACGGTAGAGTCACTGTCTCCAAAGCCGTAAAAACATAACTACGACATATGCCATATCAGCATTTCTAACAGTTACAAGACATATATGAAAGCCATATAAATAATCTTTTTCTCCATTTTGAAAGTAGCTTCTTCCTTAGCACAAAAATAAGATATTTTTACTCCTCCATTTTACCCTAACTCATCTTCCTCCATCTCTAAACTTGAACTCATCTTTTCCATCCCAAACACAACATCAAATCTAGATTACTTTTACTCAATCATTCCCTTCTTCACATTCCCTATCTTTGTCACTACCCATTAGACATTCCCTACCTTTGCCCAAGGTACAACAAGGCAAGCAAGGATCAAGCACTAAATAAGATGGCCCAAGGGTGATTTCCTACTCTTTTACTTCTATTGCCTTATATTGTAACTATATGTAATTAATCCTCAATCTAGGGGATTGATGTGAGGAACATTTGGATGTGGGTATTTGTTCATGCTATATTGTATTTGAATCTACTTTTACGTTCTATTCACTTGGTAATTAGATCCTATTCATTATATGATTGACTTTGTATGTCACTAGTTGATTATAATCTTGTTTAGGATAATTTGTTATACAATTGATCTTGGATTGACACTCTTGATTAGTTAGAGCACATAGGTGAATAGGATAGATAATTTGAGGGTATATCAACCACAATTATCTAAGCCTTGGTTTGTCCTTAATCGATCCCACCTTTACACCCTCTCTCTAATCTGTTAAGCATATTGGTGGGAAGTGTTTTGGTTTTATTTAGATAGCCAATTCACACTTAAGACTACAAACGATTCATATTAGTAAGATTGGTTCATTAAGGTAGCTTGATATGCATTGGCCAACATCCATTTGCAATTCCATCAATTCCTTAGTTCCTCACTAATTGATTTAAACTCCGTTATCTTATCTAGGTTGTTGAGCATTCTATTTTCCCTATTGTTTTTGTTACATTTACTTTACATGTTATGTTTGATGGTTTTTAAAATCATACACCATCTAAAGTACTATGATTTACTTTATTGCATTTCAGACCAGTTAATTAATCCAACTAATTACTTTAATTCCCTGTGGAATGAATTCCTTGCTTACCGTTTTACTAATTTTACATCCTAAATGGATTTTGAAGTGGTGAAACTTGGTTTTCAAAGTGAACATATAAATATCGTATTTTATTGAGACAAATGGCCTTTTCAATTTTACTAGGGTATTTATCGATGATCATTCCCACAAACTAGCAATGTTTTGTGAGGTTTTATCTCATCAATCCCATAGAAACATAGATAAAGGTGACTATGCCCAAATTGACGCCATGGGCAAAAACTTCATATGAGGTTGTCAAACATTTGAGTACATGGTTGACCAGAAAAAGGGATACTCCAAAATTGGATTTATTTAGAAGACCATGTATAACAAGATTGTTAAGATGAGACGATCAAAAGCTTTTGAAAGCGATTCACAAGCAGCAATTTCGTATCTCTAGTCAAAAGCATTTTCTGAACAAAACTTTTACCGCAGGTTCAACACAGATGATAATGATAGGCTTGCTAGTATATTTTGGAGGGACTCACATTCCCTATTCGAGTACAAGTTCTTCGGAGATGTTCTTGTTTTCGACACCACTTACAAGTCAAATGCCTATGGCAAACCTTTTGTTTTATTTGTCGATGCAAACAACCACAATGCTACTTGTGTATTTGCTGCTGCATGAACGCACTTTTTCTGTTGTTAGGAAATTGCGAATTCAAAAGAATTTATAAAGTTGTCCTACGCAATGTGCTCTAAAGTTTTGAAAACTAGTAAAACGGTAAGCGTGGGTATCATCCACAAAGAGGTGTCATCCGTCGATCATTTCACGTTTTAGTGATTATTAAAGCAATGCAAATAAGAACATGGCAATGGTGAGAGTGGTGTGTGTGAAGTGTAAGCATGTTCATGTATGTGTGTTTGTGAGAAAATGGAAATGAGATAAGAAATCAAAAAGATAACTAAAGATAGAAATGTAACCGGGTGCTTACCTTTCTAAGTTAATATACTCCTAACTAAATTAATCTCCTCCTAAAGGCAAACACCTTAAGTTACTAAAATAAAGATGGCTTGGAGAGAGAAATGGATGGACACACAAAGTACTCATGACCACCATGGCATTCATGCTACTCATAAAAACAAACCGTATAAAACACCACAAGATTGGGTTCAACCTAGCCTTTGATACGACCTATAAATATAGAAATGGGGAGAGTCGCCTAGTCCTCGGTTGCTACTCACAAAGGGTGTATCGCGTGAGCAATGACCATAAAAGGACTTCATTAAGCATAAATTCCGACCCTCGATCACTACTCACCGAGGGTGTATCACGCAAGCAACGACCAAGGGTAGCCTAATGGAATATTAAGGGATCGACCATCGATCGATACTCATCTGTCACGTGTAAGCAACAACCATATAGCAGAAGCATTAAGTGTAAATTTGGACCCTCAATCACTACTCACCGAAGGTGTATTGAGCGAGAAACGACCAAGGGTAGTATAAAACATGAAGGTTTAAAGAACCGAAATCCACAATGGCATGATATGTACTCATCATAAATTTCACACAAACGATTAATAGCATAATCAAGGCCAAGAGTTGATGTACTTACTTAACCCTAATTCTTAAACACTCAAATCAATCCAAAGCATGCATTTCGAAATATCCATCAACATACACACAATCAAGGGATGTTTGATTAATCTACTCTTAAATTACATTATTCTAATCCTAATCCCAATCATGAACACTTATCAATTTCTACCCTTCATGCTATGAATGTAAAGACAAGAGATATCCCTAAACATGCATCTAGGAGGGTTGTCAAGCCTATTCAACACAAGTCAAGAATCAATACCAAGTAATTGAATGAGACAATACTTGAAAATATTAAATACAAGTTAATCAAATAAATATAACTAGTGTTAGGTTTACATATTTCCCTAATGGGGATACACATCAAATAAAGAAAATATAATAGAATAGTAAAAGAGAAAACCCAAGTTGTTAATCTCGGATCACCAAGTTCCATTGAAGCTCCTCCTCCTTATATACAAGAGAGGGTGGCTCTTTCCTCATGAATCTCCTCTAAAGATTGGTGGTTGTATGTGGAAGGTGGTGATGGTGAGACATCCATGGAGGTTACCTCCATGGATGCCTTTGATGGTCTCTCTCTCTTTTGTTGTGTGAAGAAGATGAAGTGTAAAAGAGAGGGTTTCTAGGTTATTTTGGGTGAAGAGTCTTTTTCTTGTGAAGAAAGTGACATATTTATAAGCTTGGGAAGTTTGAGGGATGATTTAGGCATGAAAGGACCAAATTTCCCCTCAAAAATGGCCCAAAAACCCGTCATTGGCAGTGCTGGAAGTTGTAGAGTATGGGTAAAGAGTGCTAGTCAGGGACCCACACTCACCCGCACTTTATTGATTCTTCAATATCACCAACTCTCGGATTTTGTCAATAGTGCGGGTGAGTGCGGGTGAGTGTGGGTGAGTACGGTTGGCTGACCTGTACTGTACTTGTACTATATTACTGAAATGGTCATAACTTTCTCTAGAAGACTTGAAATTGCAATCTGTAAAAACCACTGAAAAGTAGACTTCCGAGGCTTTTTAAATATATGTAATTTGAAATATGGTTTGATCTAAGGAGAGTGATATGACCCTTAGAAGTTGGATGTTCTGCATAAGTTTTTACATTTTCAGCCCCTTTTTACACGAAATCTCGAATTCCGTTTCCAATACTAGAAAATGCACAAATGCCGACAATTACAATAAAAGAGCCCATAAGAGACACAAAAACACATGAAAATGAGACAAAGGATAAGAAAATGAGGGCCAAAATATACAACATTTTTGACACGATCACTACACTTTTGTTAGACGAGACGTTTACTTTATACAAATGGACCCTTACTAAACTCATGGATTCAATGGGCAGCAAGCATCTCCTTTCTATAATGACGGACAGAGATGAAGCACTGTGACAGGCAATCGATGAGGTTTTTCCAAACTGTTAGCATAGGATATGCGGATGGCATGTAGCCAAAAATGCATGTGCTCATATTCACAACCTTAAGAAGTTATTAGCATTTAAATCTTTCATCTTTGACCACATAGCCGAGGAAAAATTTGATGAATGTTGGAAAGAAATGATAAAACAACATGCTCTCAAAGGCAACGATTGGGTTAAAATGATGTATGAAAAAAGGCATAGATGGGTAGAAACATATTTCAAGGGCCATTTTTTTACCAGAATGCGCATCACTCAAAGATCAGAGTCAATGAATAATTACATGAAAGAATATGTTTGCAGCTATGAGAAATTGTTTGACTTATTCCCTCAAATCGATAGGGTACTCATGAGGTTAAGAAACAATTTCTTTACCGATGAATATGATTCAAACAGTAAGACTTCAGTGATTTTAAGCCACCTCCAAGTCATTGGAGAAGCATGCATCTTCCATCTACACTTATCATATCTACTATGACATTTCTAAAGAGATTAATGATTCAATAAAGTTGAAAAAAATATTACGCATGCGTCTAATACAACCTAGAGGGGGGTGAATGAGTTGTTAATCCGATTATTACCAAATTTTTCGGATTAGTCAACATTAGAAAAATAACCCAGTTCAATCAAATACAATCAACGTAATTTAAAGTGAGAAAAATTATAAATTGTAAGTTGATTGATTACGTGAGAAACCATCAACATGGAAAAACTCACGAGATATTCTGTTAGCTACACATGATCCTTGAATCCACTACTTGTAATGATGTTTACAACTTAGGTTTCCCTCAACCATTCTCGGTTACTACCCTACGGGCCTTTAATAGCGAACCTAGACCCACTTGCTTGCGCACTAAGCAACTTAATCACAAGATTTAATTCTAAATAAAGAGATCAACAATCTATGTGAATATTATGAAATATCCAAAATGCAATTAATGTCAGGCAACACTAAATGCTTATCTAGAGATTAAATGATGACAATAAAATCAATCCTAGATATCAAATTGCTATATGTCATGGCATACACTTGATCGGTACATTTATGTACCTATTTTATGCTCCTATTTCCTACCTTTTGTGCTCGGTTTCGAGCATTTTTATGTATATACTATGTGTTTTAGCCTTGTGTAGGTTCATTTCCCTAATGTTAGGTGTTTGAGCCTAAAGTGACGGTTTGTAGGCAAAAAGGAGGAAAAGGATCTGAAATTGAGATGGCTTGTGTAGAACATCTGACTTGCGAAAGCCATATCTCCCTCATCGGATTGAATTGGTTGTCGAGCTAAATGTTTTCGAAAAGCCCTGGTAGTTTACTTTTTAGTGAACTTTCGGATCATGATTTCAAGCTTTCTAGAAGAAATTACGCCCATTTTAGTGACTAGTGCACGGAGCAAAAAAATCTGTAAGTTAAGTATTGTGGGTTGGGACTGTGAGTTAGTGAAATCTACGAGTTTGTACTCGTAAAACGAAGTCACAGATCGATTCCAGACCTTACTGTGAGTTAAAACGAGTATAAAGTAGCAGTTCTAAGTTGCAGATCCATCCCAGAGCCAGCTGCGAGTTAGGATTGCGAGAACGAAGTTGTAGATCTAGGTTTGCAACAAATATCTACTTGCAGACCACGTGATTTTTAAAAGGAAAACTTGACTTTTGAACCCCAATTAATGACCTAACCTTCAACCACTATATATACACCTACTTATTAATCTTTAAAATATCTCTTAATTTATCCAATCTAATATCTAGATATTTTCATACACTCTTTTAGAGAGACACCACAAAAGAGAGAGAGGAGCTTTCAAAGCTTCCATGGAGGTTCTCCTCCATGGGAAGCTCACTACCACCATCTCTACACTTCCACCATCCATATTTGAAGTAGATCCAATGAGAAAGGAGATCAAATGAAATAGAGATCTTAGTTATCTCTAAACTCTTCTCTTTGTTTTATTTTCTATTTCTTTGATGTGTAATCCCCATTAAGGAATATTTGTAACCTAACACTTGAGCTTGTTATATATGATCTTTACTTAGATTCGATTTGGATCTTGACTCTATTATTTGAGCTTTGCTATATCTCTCTTTGACATGTATGTTGGTGAATGAGTAGAAATTGATGTGTTTTGCATAAGTGAGACTTTATATTAAAATAATGATGTAGTGTAAACAAATGATGTAGTGTAAAATTAGAGTCACACTCTTGTTTGCATGTTGGTGACGAAAGGGAATCAATATGTATAGATTGATTAGAGTGAAAGAGCACATCCAGGTTCCAATTGACCAATTGTGAATGGATCTTGATTGTTAACTCTTGAATGAAGAATACTTGATTTATGCATGCCTATGCTATATTAGGTTGTTTGGTGTTCTTGTGCGTAATGAGTCTTTGATCAAGAGACATAATTGCTTACTCAATGATTTTGGTTGAGTGATGAATGGATTTCGGTATTCCTTAATCAACAAATGATTCGTAATAATAGATTATTTGGTTTCAGAATCCTTAATCGAGTGAACTAGCCCTTGAATCCGAGTTGAATGATGCTTGAATGTTAATGATCAACATGACTTGCCTGTATGTTTGGTGAACTTATGTACCTATTGTAACCACTATCTTGCATCTCTCAAAGTCACCTTTATTTTCGTAGCTATAGTGCTTGGCCTTTAGTTTATTTGCTTTGCCACTTTAAAATGCTTTGCAGTTTAATTGCCTTGCCTCTTTACATTGCTTTGTAGTGTAATTGATTCCCACTTTAATTTGTTTTAGAAAGGAAAGCACCCGGTTACATTTTTATCCTTAGTGTAATTTAGTTTAGTTTTATTCACAACTCACACACCATCTGCATTATGCGTACACTTCACACACACCATTCTTATCACTTCCATATTCTATTTACATCACTTTAATAAATGCTTTAACTAGAGACAGTTATACAGATTCCAATTTCTCTATGGGAACGACCATTGCTTACTTGCTATACTAGTCCTTTGACTTGTTGCATTTGCAAGGTAGATTACATTAGAAATATCTTTTTGGTGCACCACAATGACGGTGTATCAACACTTAGCTATATTTAATAAAGAAATCCTAGATACAATAGCTATCACAATACAACAACCCAATCAATCAACACAAAAATCTCAATCTTGTAGATAGAATCTAATCTAAACGTATACAAGTTAAAAATGAGAATTCTTACTAAGTAAGAACACAAAAATGAATAGATGGTGTTCAACTTACCAAATCATGTGTATTAAAGAAGACTCATGCATAGATACATCCTAGACGATCCTAGATGATGTTTAGATTATGTTTGATGCACATGAAAATGAGTTTAGAGAATTAAATGAGCAATCTTTGTGCATTTTCTCTCAAGTCTCTCTCAATATCTCTTTAGGGTTCTTAATGTTCAAGAGCTTAGTTCAAGAGAATGAGATAATGGTATATTTATAGAGAGTAAGAAAAGGTTGGGTGAAAAGATAAGTTGAAACGCACCGATTGACGGTTGTAAACCACCGATCACAACCGCATAAATGAACCAAAGAGCATCAAGTATCATCGACGGTTTCATGACCGCTGATCATAACCGTGGTTTTGAACCTGAGAGCATCAGGTCAAAACGATAGTTCCATTCGACGGCTAAGCCACCGATCATAACTGCAGATCCATTCTAAAACCTTATGGAATCAGAAGGCGGTTTCATTCGACGGTCAGGGTCGTCGATCATAGCCACCGTTTCACCAAATGTGGTGAAACCAAAGGAGAAAAAAAGAACTTTCTCCGACGGTGATCCTCGTGCTAAACCAAGCACACCAATGTGTATACACGGACGTTTCCAAACAATATTCGGGAAACGAATTAGATGACACACTAACAACACAACACAAACCATGAAAGATGTGCAAGTGTGAAGTGAATGTATCCTAATGCCTAAAATGATATGGCAATTATCAATCAAGATGCAAGCATATATAATATGCATAAAGAGAGTTTAAGAACATGAATATGCACAACATGAAAACACATAAGAACACAAGAAGCATAGAAATGCATGAGTTTTGTGTGTATGCAACTAAGTTTTTTCAATGGAAATAAGCACAAGTGATTTACCTTTGAAATGCTTATCATCTTGGGGTCTTGAGAAAGGCCTTTTGTTGAGCATGATCACCAACAATTAAATGCCTAAGTGATCGCGCTACAAATGTTATAATTTAGCGCTCAATTTTCCTATCTTTTGTGTTCGTTTCCAAGCACTTTTGTGTATATAATGTGTGTTTTAGCTATGTGCAGGTAAATATCCCACATAAAAGGTGTTTGTATCGATTGTGGGTAAAACAACGCCATTATGTTTGAAGAAAAGCATCGCGGGTTTCCACCTCAAGAATGAACCCACGGAACAGGGGATCTTGAAGCCGCGGGGAAGAAATTGAGAAGAACTCGTGGGTTATGTCAGTGGGAATGAAGCTGCGAAGAAGGGGAATCAACCTTCGCCAAAAATCAAGAATTATGCGCAAGAAAGAGCCTTATTGGTCCGCTAGAAAGAGCCTGTAGAATACAGTCGTATGGCCACTAGCCAGTTTGTGCCTTTCCGGTTGGCTAGAATATTCTAGCTTGACGAACTAGCTAGAAATCTGGCTAGTTCATACGGCTAGAATATTCCAGCCTGCTAGCCAGAAAGGCTTAAACTAGTTAGAAAGCTGGCTAGTTCGTGTCGCTAAACATGTCTAGCGGCCTGAACTAGCCAGACCCCCGCCCAAGCTAAAATCAAAATATTTTCAAGGGTTCTTATGGTCTTTTCACACCACATTCATGCCCAAAACTTGCCACCCTATATATAAATCCTTTTGCCTCTCTGTCTAAGTGCCCTAGAACCTTAACCTTGCTCCAAGAACACCCTTCTTGGATTAAACACAACAAAAGAGAGAGAGCAACTCCAAGCTTCCATGGGGGATTTTCCTCCATGGAAAGCCTTCCATGGAGGATTAGATATGCAGAGATATGAGGGCTTGTGTATCAAAACTGAGCCATGGGAGTTCATTAAATAGGGAGAGCTTTTGGAGGACTTGTCTCCAAGGGTGATCTCTTACGTCTCATCTCTTTGTATTTCTATTGATGTGTAACACTTGTGGGAATATTTGTAACCAACACTTATGTTAATATATGTTTGTATTGTTCTTAGATTTGATTCTTGTATTGTTCTATTCTATTTCTATCATTTATAATCTCTTATTATGATATTCATATGTATGGAGAGTTAGATATTGATATGTATGTATGAATGAGATTAAAAGTAGATTAACTAATGATGTAAGAGTAGTTGTAATCAAATATCTCATTTATGTATGTTGATAGAAGACCGAACATGATATGTTTGGAATGATTAGAGTGATTGAGAGTTGCGTTGTGCTTGGATTACCATTCCGGGTATGAGCTTGGCTATTAGCTCTATACAATGGGAATGGCTTATGCATTTCCATGCTATGATAGATGTTCTTATGCTTAATGGGTCTAAACCTAGACACAATCACTCTTCCGACTTGGAGAGTGTTGATTTGATTATGGGAATTCTCTAATCAAGATTCCAGGGTAATTCAATAATCAAGAGAACGAACCCTTTACTAAATTAATTGGATTCACATGCTAAACAATTTTCATGAATTGCATATTGTGTTTGGTGAACCGATGTCCCATATGTGTCTCACATCTTGCTTATCTCCAAGCCACCTTTATTTTCGTAGCTAGGGTGTCTTGCCTCTAGGAATAGATTAACTTAATTCGGAGTAGATAAATTAGATAGCCAAGACACCCGGCTACATTTCTACCTTAGTTAGTTAGTTAGTTAGTTAGTTTACATGTCCACACACACACATCCGCATTTCCTTTTACATTGCTTTAATAAACACTTGAACTAGATACAGTTAACGGATACCATCTCTTGTAGGAACGACTCTTGCTTACTTGTTATAATAGTCTTTTGACTAGTTGCATTTACGAGGTGATTAGAATAGAAATATCTTTTCTGACGGGTACAATGACGCCCGGTCACTAAGCTACCCTTATATATCAAACCCCAAATGTCGTTTATCACCAAAATAAGCTAATCAAAAATAAGAAAACTTACAAAAGTATTCACACTTTGCACTATGGAATGAGGAGAATGAAGTCCTATACGTTCTCATCAAATATGATTTTCCATATAAAAAGCATATGAGTGTTTTTTTACCGTAGGGACAGAATTAAGTTTCAGCAAGTCATTTAGGATGGTGATTGGGATTTATCAAAGCACAATTTACCATTACTTTTGTGTGAATGCAAGTTGTTAGAAAGTAAAGGAATTCCCTATTGTCATATGTTTTATGATATGAAATTGTAGAACATTACAAAGATTCCAGAGTCCTTGATATTTAAGAGGTGGATGAAGTCAGTTGCAAATGAAATTCGTATCTAGCTCCAACCTGACGATGACTATTTGAAGAGTGTTAATATTGTTCGGTTCGCTTCATTGAGTGCGGAGTGCAACTATCTCTATCACCAAGGGAGCCAAACCGAAGAAGGATTCAATTTTATTAAAAGGGAACTCAATATTTTTTGCGAAATACTGTGCAAGGGTTGGATGATGAGTTTCAAAATAATTGCAACAAAAATGGTGATGATTCTGGTCTAAAGAGCCAAATTATAAAAGATCCTAATGTTGTGAAAACCAAAGGCAGACCCACCAGTCCGACTACACCTACCACACCAGCAGCCTTGTTACAGAAGTGTAAAAGACTAAATCAATTCCGTATTTACCACATTTCTGGACGCAACTGGCATGACTGTCCAAAAAAAGAATCAGACAGTTAGTCACTTTCATTAGTGTTTGGATTCATGATACATTTGGATTTTGTCATTGAGTTCGTTGTTTTAATAATTGTCCTTTTTTTAATTCTCATGAATGTTAGTTATTTTCATTATTGTTTGTTGTTTTGATAATTCTCATTGGGTTGTTTGTTATATGATTTCAATTGACATGTACTTTGATTGATTTATGAAGTTTGAATTGGACGATATGCCATATGGACACAAAATTTTCTATAGACTAAAAAAGCCCAAATGTTATAAGATGACTTCCATTGAAATTTAAGTAGTTTTGTTTGTATATTTTGTATTGGGCCACATGGAGCCAAGATGTCTTAAGAGGTTAATAAATGCAAAAGATTGAGATCACATTTAGAAAAAGACGATCAAATAAAATATGAAGCGATTACATTATAAAAGAAATTACATGTCTATAAGTCCAACAAATGCTTCAAAGACAACCCATAAGTTTTTAATGATTATAAAAGGGCCAATTTTGATTATAAAAGCAAATATGTTTTTATTTGTTGATAGTTGCCCTATATGTACTTAACCAAGTTATCCTCTAACTCAAAACCTGCACTTATCTTACCTCTGATGCCAATTATTAAGGTACAACATAAATAGCCTAATATGAAGAATGCACACTACAATAAATCTACACAAATTTTAGACTTGAAACACATTGTTACGAAATAGATGTAATGCGAGCACATCAAACAAAATGCAATTACAGGAACCATAGTAATTTTACGTTATGTTGGATATCACATTTGATATTAATCGATTATACCATAATACACATAATACACATTGTTATGGGAATTTTGGCAGTAGCCAAAGAAAGGCAATCAAAGACAAATATAAAAGCCCGAGTTTTCTGAATGGTTGCCCTCTCCTTAGCCAAATCAAACTCCAACACCCGAACACGATCTTCCAGATTTCCGCTTTCGTAGAACCGATGAAGTCGTTCCGACCTATGAAATTCCCTTAGTAACCTCTGCATTTCTTCATTCAATGACATATCAGCTGGGATAATTGTAACATGTACTTCAAAACCCAACCATTTGAAGTAATTGCATCAACCAAATTCTTTTTGTAGTTTAATATTGAAATGTAAACTGTATTAATTCATAGATCAATCTATGGCAGTATAACTTAAAATAGTCACTTATAGTTCACTAACAGGAACACCCTTCAAACAGTTTCTTATAGTTCCAAGGTGTTATGACAAGATATTCTCTCAATGGTAGCCCACATTTGCATTTTCCCTCCCCATACCCATGTACGTTTGAAGAATAGGAATATGACATCAACAAAACCTTTTATTTTGCAAGTAAGAGAATATGAATACAACTTTCCCTAACAAAACATACAATTTGCAACTACTACTGTTTTTTAATAAAAAAATAAATCTTAATATCCAAATTTATTAAATTTAGAAAAATAACAATCTAAAAGTCAAAATAATTATATCCAAACACTTAAGCAAGTATATAGTTGCAGAATATTGAAACTAATAATGTACGATGTGTCTAAAACTATCAGGGGGGGGTGAATAGATTTTATCCGATCTTACCTAATTTTTGTTATAAGTCAATATTCCGGAAAAAAAAAACCCTTATCTAGTCAATATAAAATATCATGTGGGGTGTGAATAGATTTTATCCGATTTTACCTAATTTTCGTTATAAGTCAATATTCTGGAAAAAAAAAAAAAAAAAACCCTATCTAGTCAATATAAAATATCAAGTGTAATAAGTGCGGAATTATAAATGACACAAGATATTTATATAGAAACCCTCACGGGAAAAACCACGGGCTGTTATGTGCGTTACACATGAACCTCGAATCCACTAATGGCAATGAAGATTACAACCTAATACCGGTATATAACTCACTACCACTACCTAATCTCGGTATAAGTGAACCTAGTCCAATTGCTTATGATTTAAGCTACCTAATCCCGGAAGCTGCACAAGATTTACTTCTCAATGAAGAGATAAAATATCTTATATGAATATATGATGATATTCAAAAAGCAAACAAAGCTAGGGAACCTTAGATGCTTATCTAGAATGATAATATGATGATTAAATCACTCCTAGATATCAATAGCTAAATGACATGTCATAAAGCTTAACTAAACATAGATTATGAAAACCTAGAAAACTATCACAATGCAACACTCAATCAATACACCACATACAATCTCTATCTTGTAACTAGAATAATATTCTATGAGCATGCAAGTAATAAAAGAGATGGCTTGCTACAAAAAATACTAAAATTAGATGAAGTTAGTGAAAAACTTACCAAGCAAGATGTGATGATGCAAAACCATGCATGGATGCATCCTATATGGTCATAAATGATGCTAGATGAACTTTGATGCACAAAGGAATGACTTTGAGTGTTTAAAGGTGAGTTCTTGTGAATTTTTCTCTTGAAATAAGTTATAAGGGAAAAATATGCTTTTGAACTCTTAAAACGACCTAAGAACAAAGAGGCATATATATAGGGTGTCAAAATGAAGTGACATCGTTTTGAAAAAAAATGACCCTCATTTTCTTCTTTGTCACTATGGCGACATTAATGGCGACGCTTGACGACACCATATTTTCTTCTTTGTCGCCACTTTGTCACTATGGCGACACCATATCTGATTAATTTTTAGGAATAAATTTCTCTGTCGCAATTTGGTCACCACAACGACAATGTCAAAGGGCGACAATGCCCTGTTTTCCACTATGAGTGGTGAAACCAAAAGAGAAGCCAATGGCATTCTTCGAAGGCGATCTTCGCGCAAGACAAGCACACCAATGTGCAAACGCAGACGTTTCCGAACAATCTTCGGGAAATGAATTACACGACACATAAATACAAAATAATATACAACAACAAAGTGCAAGTGTGAAATGTGACATGTGAAGAGAATGCAAACATATGCAATATGCTAAGGGTGTGTGTGCAACTAAATCTCTTCAAAGAAAACTAAGCACTAGAGATATACCTTTGGAGTGTTTGTCATCTTAAGGTCTTGAGAGGGCCATTGGACATGATCACTAATTCCTAAGCTGCCCTTACATCAACCCCAATTGTGGTTTGTCCACGAAATAAACCAATCAAAGTTAGAGGCACTTACAATCTCCCCTTTTGGCTATTTCATGATAAAATCACCACTCACATTGATTCCTCACAACAAAATAGAAACTATGGGTCAATAATGATTTTCTACATTACAAAGAGATATTACAAAGATAAAAATTCAAGTCTTCAATCTCTTATAGAAAAACCAAACTTTCAAAACAAAGTTTCTACACTTTCCAATACAAGTAAATATAAGATTAATCAAGTGAGAACAAAAACAAGCATTTGCATTTAAGACTTTAAGCACAACATTATGCAATGTATGTGTAATGCAATGCTCCCCCTCATTGTGTATTCTTTCCAACATGTAATTTTACTACTACAGTTAGCACAATAAGCATTCTCCCCTAATCAACATACTATACTACTCCTTCTTTTTATCATGAGATGGGCAAAGGAGTATTCCCTAAACGGGTCACGTGAAGCAAAGAGAGATAGAAGCATACATGTCATTTGCATAATCATATAAGACACTTTATAAAACTCAATTAAAAGGAGAGACAAAAGGAGATTTATTTTCATAGAAAACGTGTGAATAAAAATGCTTTGGATGCAAGACATATTGCATTCAAGTCCAAAAATCAATGGTATTTGGAAAATAAAATGACAAAGGCTTCATATAGGAATTCAAACCAATTTCACCATTTGTCATGAATTAAAGCAAGGACATAGAGAATTTATTGATTTCAATTTTAGAGCACTATATCCAACTTTATAAGCGAAATATGTCATGAGCAACTTTGCACCCTATTTAATTTTTCCGGATAAGATATTTGTATGATAGTAAACATGTTCAACAAATAAAGAAAGAGAGACATTTGGATTTTAGAATCCTTAGAAAGGATACAAGATCCTTTTTTCATTTTGAGTCTCATAAACTTTTCACACATTGTTTTGCATTTAAGAATTGCAATCATCAATTCATGTTTTTTAATTTGATAATGTCATTTAAATTTCATGCTTTTCATAATTTAAGCATGTCATTAAGAATCACCATGTCATGGAGATCATTATAGGTCATTCAATAAGTACTTCCTAAGTGAATCTTCAAGTCCAAAAATGTATGTTTGATCATAAATATAACATGGATTGCATTCAAAGCATGGTTCACACTTATTGAGATAAAAACATATATACATATGTGCAGCCAAGATACTCAAGCAATTAATAAATAAGCATAAAAATTTTCAAATTTTTGCATACATCAAGTATGCAGTTGCTCTCTTTGCTTGAAATACCCAAATGGGGTCAATCACCAAAACACATCACTCCACGAGACATATCCCAATAGATCTACTAAGGGTTTTAAACCTTGTTGCATCTAAAGGTTTTGTAAATAAGTTCACTAGTTGATCATTAGTACCTACATGTTTAAGTACTATGCATTTATTTTCAACTAATTCTCTTATGAAATGATGGCGGATGTCAATATGCGTAGTCCTAGAGTGTTGTACTGGATTCTTGGAAATATTAATAGCACTCATATTATCACAAAAAAGGGTTAGAGTACCTTGATTGAATTCGTAGTCGACTAGCATTTGCTTCATCCAAAGGAGTTATGTGCATCCACTCCCCGCAGCTATATACTCGGCTTCGGCCGTGGACAAGGAAATCGAGTTTTGCTTCTTGCAAAACCAAAAGACCAAGTTATTCCCTAGGAAGAAGCAACTGCCCGATGTGCTCTTCCTATCATCACAATTTCCTATCCAATTTGCATCACTAAAGCCAACTAAACTAGCATTAGTGTCAAAAGAGTACCAAATCCCATAGTTGGATGTCCCATTCACATAGCGATTGATTCTCTTTACAGAAGAGAGATGAGACTCCTTAGGAACCGCTTGGTACCTAGAACATACACCCACACTAAAAGATATATCGGGGCCTACTTATGGTCAAATAAAGCAAGTTTCCAATCATGCCCCGATATAGAGTTTGCTCCACACTTTTACCACTGGCATCCTTGCTTAGCTTCAAAGTGGTACTCATAGTGTATCACAATGTTTGGCATTTTCTAGTCCAAACTTCTTCATTAGGTTTTTGGCATATTTGGCTTGGGTTATAAAAATTCCATCATTTAATTGCCTAATTTGCAAACCTAGGAAGTAACTTAGCTAACCAACAAGACTCATCTCAAACTCATAAGACATAACTTTAACAAACTGTTGGACTTTGGTGTTATTCGTGGAGCTAAACACTATATCATCAACATATATTTGAACTATAAAGAGCTCATCATTGTCTTTCTTGATGAATAGAGTCTTGTCAACACTACCCCTTGTATAGTTATTGTCAACAAGAAATTGAGTGAGACACTCATACCAAGCCCTCGACGCTTGTTTCAACCTATATAGAGCCTTCTTGAGGCGATAAACATGGTTGGGGTGGTGTGCATCCATAAACCCCTTGGGTTGCTCAACAAACACTTCCTTTTACAAGAAGTCATTGAGGAAGGTATTCTTGACGTCCATTTGGTGCAATTTTTCAACCTATATAGAGCCTTCTTAAGGCGATAAACATGGTTGGGGTGGTGTGCATCCACAAACACCTTGAGTTGCTCAACAAACACTTCCTTTTGCAAGAAGTCATTGAGGAAGGCATTCTTGACGTCCATTTGGTGCAATTCGAACTTGTGCATATAAGAAACGGATAAGAGAAGCCTAATGGACTTTAAACGAGCAACGAGAGCAAATGTCTCAAAGTCAATACCTTTAATTTAAGAGTACCCTTGTGTAACAAGTCTAGCCTTGTTACGCACTACGTTGCTAACCTTATCGATTTTTTTTCCTATATATCCACTTGGTGCATATTACATTAGTGCTCTTAGGCCTAGGAACTAGAGTCTAAACCTCATTTCTTTCGAATTGGTTTAGCTGTTCTTGCATGGCAAGAACCTAAAATTCATCATTCGAGGTTTCATCAACCTTTTTGGATTCTGTTTGAGTTGTGTAGCAAGTGTAGCTAATAAGATTAGCTCATTGATGCCTAGTCCTAACACCCTCATTAACTTCTCCAATGATGTCATCTTTATCATTAGAGTTCAAGAGAGGAACTCTATCAAAAGGTTGTGTGTCATCTTTATTAAGGTTGGACGTCCCAACAATAGGAGTCTCCACAACCTTCTCCAAGGGAGAGTCATCATCAATAGCAACCTCCTCCTCATGGTCATTAGACTTGAGCCTTGTATCATCAATGACAACATTGGATGATTCCATGATGGTTCGAGTCTTCAAGTTGAAAACTCTGTAGGCTCTACTATTTAAGGCGTAGCCAATAAAAATACCCTAATCACTCTTAGCATCAAATTTGCCAAGTTGATCACGATCATTTAGTATGTAGCATTTGCTTCCAAAAGAGTGGAATTAGCTTACATTTGGCTTTCTACCTCTCCATAACTCATAGGAGGTTTGCCTATTCCCTATATAGCAAGCCGTATTGACGACTTCGGCCTATAAGTTTCTAGGGACATTGTTGCTAAGCAACATGACACGGGCCATCTCTTGAAGAACCCTATTCTTTCTCTCAACAACTCCATTTTGTTAAGGTGTCCCATGAGCCAAAAACTCATGGGAGATGCCTAAGCTATTGCAATAGCTTTCAAATGTGGCATTCTAAAACTCCCTCCCATGGTCACTTCTAATCCATTTAATGCTTTTAAAGTTTAAGTTCATTTCATTTTGAATTTTATTACAAAGCATCTTAAACTTATCAAAATTTTCATGTGAACCTAGAGAAATCATCTACACAAACAAAAATGTATCTCTTTCCACCTAAACTTTCGGTTTGCATTGGACCCATAAGGTCCATGTGGAGAAGCTCTAAGGGCTCCTTGGTAGAGACGTACTTGCCCTTTCTATGCATACTTTTGGTTTGTTTTCCTTGTTAGCAAGGTCCACAAACACTGTTGGCTTTCTTCTCATGCTTGGGAAGGCCACGCACAATATTGAACTTATCTAGGATTCGTAAATCCCGATAATTTATGTGGCCAAGTCTTTTATGCTACAACTCAATTTGCTCATCCTTGGACACATTGCAAGAGACTATCTTAGCTTCAGGACAATAGCAACTGTCACTAGATCTCATTCCTTTTAACAAGGTTTTTCCATTGGGCAATAGGATTAAGCAATCATTTTTGCTAAATAAGACAGAAAGTCCTTCATCACTTAGATGTGAAATGCTTATCAAATTGGCTTTCAAGCCATCAACAAATAAAACATTGGATATGGAGGGTAATCCGGGAATGGAAATGGTTCATTTCCCTCTAACTCTCTTCTTAGATCCATCGCCAAAGGTGACACATCCTCCTCCCTCCATGACAAGAGTCTGAAGAAACTATTGTTTCCCGTCATATGTCTAGAGCACCCACTATCTAGATACCAAAAGTTAGCAGAATTTACCTTCAAGACAATTTGTGCAACATGGCAAAAGTGTTCATCTCTTCTAATCCACCTAGGTAAACACATTTTCTTTCCTAGTGGTCTTTGGTATTTGGGCTCTAGATTTCTTAGGATCATGCAAATATGTTTCATTTTTCCTAGAGACATGCATATTGGCTTTATCCTTTTTCTTTTCTTTCATGCTCTCAATTCTACGCAATTTTATATAACGAAAGCAATTTGGTCTAATGTGACCATTAATACCACAAAAACGACATGTAGGAATAAATTTAGGAATCATACCATAACTTTGAGGATGCATTGGAGCCTTCTCATGTCTTTGTGGTTGTCTTGGTTATTGATAAGGATCTATCCTTCTTTGTTGTTGTCCAAGACCTGATTGCTTCCTTGGTTGAGCTTGCATGATAGGTCTCTTCTCTTGATAGACTTTCGGTTGAGGGAAGTTAGCTTAAGGAGCTCTTGTAGGATGAGCTTGAGGTAGACTTTTTGGTGCTACCTTCACTTGAGCACTTCTTGAACACTCTCTTAGGTCAAGTTTCTTCTTAGGTAATTGACGAGGAGGAGACTCCTTGAGGTTCATGCTCTTGACAAATATGGTCTTGCTTGGAATGGAGGACATCTTGTCATCTTTAAACCCAAGACCCCTTTTGTCACTTGGCCTTTTTCGAATGTCTAACATGTGGTCAAGTTTTTTTTGTGTTAAAGTCCATCTTGGCCATCAACTCTCTAGCATCTTCAAGCTCCCTCTTCAACCCTTCTTTACTCTTTTTAGATAAGTCTAACTCCTTTCATAGCTTATCTTCACTCTTCACTTAAGTGGTCAACTTGTGTTGAGAGTTCTAGGTTTTCTTCCTTTAATCTCCTAATTTCTCTCTTGTTCTTTAACCTTGAACTCTCAAACTTCACCATGTAGTCTTGGAGATCCATCCTACCCACATTTCCATTTGTGGATTGTGATGAAGAACAATCATCACTTGAGTCAATTTCCACTTTACTCTTATTCTCTTCTTCACTAGCATTTTTGCTCTTGTGAGAAAAGATGAAGGCTATGAAGTTAGCCATGAGTTCTTTATTATCCGAAGACTCATCTCCTTCATTGGAGTCATCACTCCCACTCCATGTGGTGGCTATTAGGGTTTTTGCCCTAAAGCTTGTAATTTGTAAATGTGAATTGAACATAAATAAAAGAATTGTGTTATACTTTTTATATAACATATGCACTTAACATCCAAGATTGTCAGATGTAATTTCAAACTGAGTATATGAGTGTCATATACAGATGGATTCAGTTTGAAATGAGCAATCTAAAGAGTCTATAGATAGCAAATAAAGCTGGGTACTTTATTTGTGGTCAATCTACAACTGAGGTTCATTCCGTAATGTACGGTGATCTTATCCTGGATCATTCATATTGTGATATAAGAATGGAGACACCTTGTAGGATATGATCATACAGGACTGGGCCACGATTTATATGAATCTCTCACTAAGATCCATTTACGTTGAGATTCATATATATCATATATGGGTGATCTTAATCCTGAGTGTTTTATCGACTTCTTCAGGTTGGATCGTTGTTTTTGATATACCATGGGTGAGACCGGAGTTGATTCCCGGTCAATAACTTTGTATGTTGGAATTGCGGTTTGGCTTGTGGCTGGGAAGGTCTGCACACAATAGTGGAATCCACTTCTTCTTGTGAGAAATAGATAGTAGTTTCCTTAAGGGTTGATTCGGGGCTTGAATAATATGAACGCTCTCCTAATTCCGTAAGGAATGTAGGATTTATTGTTCATTAGATAATCAATGCTACTTTATGGAAAGATATAATTAAATGGGTATAACAGACATTATGACCCAGCTCTAATTATGAACTACTTGTGGAGGATTATACCATATGTAATAGCTATATCGATAGACACTATGAGTTATTGATTTGTGTAAAAACGTCTACAATTGAGAGTACAGTTTTGGATTTTTAGTGGAATAACATCGAAGTTAATAATCATAAAATATTAAATA
The DNA here is from genome assembly GCA_035582765.1 of Acer negundo. Classification (NCBI taxonomy): domain Eukaryota; kingdom Viridiplantae; phylum Streptophyta; class Magnoliopsida; order Sapindales; family Sapindaceae; genus Acer; species Acer negundo. Next base: position 16,342,380 of record CM069233.1, read on the forward strand.
AAGAGTTTAATTAATTATTTCTAAGGATTATTGGAGCTCAAACTACTATGGGTCAATTAGTTCCCCTTGCTAGCCCGATCGATTTAGGTAACAAGGGTCATGGTTAATTAATTGGATTGTCCAATTAATTGTGTTACGAAAGTGACACGTGTTTAATCAGGAATTAGTTAAATAATAAGATTATTTAATTAATGGAAAATGTTGATTATGTTAATTAAATAATTAGATTATTTAATCATGTAATTAATCGTTATTGGATGGTGCTCTTTGATATTTAATTTTGAAAGATAAGATAATGTGATTATTTTATTTTTTAATTAAATATTAAATTTAAATTTAAAAAGGTTAAATTCAAACTTTATTAATATCTATTAAAAGATATCAGATAACTTTTTAGAGGATTTAATAAAAAAATTGATTAGTTGATTTATATATATGTATGATATATATGTTTGTGAAAACTAATTTAACACACACGAAACACATAAGAAGAAAAGCATCTCAGGTGGTGCGGCCGACTAAGAAAAAAAAAAGGGAATTTTTTTTTTTTTCCGATTCTTGTTCTACATAAAGGCTGGCCGTATTCTATACACAAGGTAAGAGGTCGTCTTCATGTGTCTCTTCATCCTCCTTGTTCCTGAGTACCGTAATGCACCCACACGCCGTTATCAATCCCGGGTTATAGCGAGGAAGATCTTGTGGTTCAAATCAAGAAGCATATCGTATTAAAGAGAAAGAGCCTCCAAACATTGGTATGAATTAATTTCAACTCCTTCTTATTGTATTTGATTATTACTGTACAAATGGGTTAGTTTATGATTGCATAAAAATTTTAAAACTCTTCCGCTACACAATCTGTAATCTTAGGTTCCAACACCGGCCATCACTTTCCCTTTCTTCTTGATATTGTGATTGGCACAATCGGGGGCAAAGTGTTCTATGCCACCACACTCATAACATCGGACACCTTTTCTTTCGGTCTTTTCTTGCCTAAGGTCAAACTTTTTGAAGGGAATCTTTTTCTTCAAGTATTGGCCTTTGGATCCAAATCCCTTCTTCTTGGACTTGTAGAATTTCTTGAACCTTCTCATCAACAATTCTTTTTTGCTTTTTAGGAGGTGTGGAGGTAGGACTCTTCCTAGACTCATAAGCTGGAAGCCTCCCAATCACCTCACTCAGCTTCATATCCTTGTAGGTGATATTTTCCTCTAAAGCCGTCACCTTAGACTCAAACCTCTCGGGAAGCGATCTAATAATCTTTTGCTTGATCCTTCTATCCGAGTAAGGGTCACCAAGTTGATGACTTTGGTTGACTATGTCCATCAACTTAATCTCAAAGTCGTTGAAGCATTCGTTCTCATCCATCCTAAGCAACTCAAATTGCGTTTGGAGAACTTGAAGCTTCGAGAACTTAAAGACTTTGGTTCCCTCATGTGCAACCTCTAGGATGTCCCACGCCTCTTTAGTGATCCTAGTGTTTTGAATCAATTTATATTGATATTTGTCCATTGCACATAGGATGGCATGCATCGCCTTTCTATTCCATTTCGATGCCTCAAACTCTTGCGCATTCCATTGCACCTTAGGCTTGAGTACATCCTCTCCTCCACCCGTAGGAGTCATCATGGGTGATGTGTAGCCGTCTTAAACAGCCATCCAAGCCCGGTCATGAATTTGACATATGTACGACTCCATCTTGCCTTTCCAAGAGGCATAATTCAACCCGGTAAGAAGTGGGGGCCTTGTGCTAGAAACACCCTCGTTGCCACCGCCATTTCAACCATTTCCACTCATAGTGTATATGAATGAATGAAACGAATGCAAATGTATGAATGACCAAACAACACACAAAAAGCATAACACACCAAAATGAGCAGAGGATCACCTATATATATATCTAGGAACCCGCTCTGATACCTATTGAAACTAATAATGCATGGTGTGTCTAAAACTATATAGATGGGAGGTGAATAGATTTTATCCGATTTTAATCAATTTTCGTTATAAGTCAATGTTCCGAAAAAAAAATCAAAACAAAAAAAAAAAACAGAAAAAACAAAAAAACCGTATCTAGTCAATATAAAATATCAAGTGTAATAAGTGTGGAATTATAAATTACACAAGATATTTACGTGGAAACCCCCACGGGAAAAACCACGGGATGTTATGTGCACCACACACAAACCTTGAATCTACTAATGGCAATGGAGATTACAACCTAATCCCGTCATATAACTCACCACCACTACCTAATCCCGGTATAAGTGAACCTAGTCCAATTGCTTGTGTTCAAGCTACCTGATTCTAGAAGCTATACAAGACTTACTTCTCAATGAAGAGATAAAATGTCCTATGTGAATACATGATGATATTCAAAGAGCAAACAAAGCTAGGGAACCTTAGATGCTTATCTAGAATGATAATATGACAATTAAATCACTCCTAGATATCAATAGCTAAATGACATGTCATAAAGCTTAGCTAAACATAGATTATGAAAACCTAGAAAGCTATCACAATATAACAATCAATCAATACACCACATACAATCTCTATCTTGTAACTAGAATAATATTCTAAGAGCATCCAAGTAAGAAAAGAGATGGCTTGCTACAAAAGACACTAAAATTAAATGAAGTTAGTGAAAAACTTACCAAGCAAGATGTGATGATGCAAAACCATGCATGGATGCATCCTATATGGTCATAGATGATGCTAGATGAACTTTGATGCACAAAGGAATGACTTTGAGTGTTTAAAGGTGAGTTCTTGTGAATTTTTCTTTTGAAATATGTTCTAAGGGAAAAATATGCTTTTTGAACTCTTAAAGCAACCTAAGAACAAAGAGGAATATATATAGGGTGTCAAAATGAAGTGACATTGTTTTGAAAAAAATGACCCTCATTTTCTTCTCTATCGTTATGGTGACGCCTGACGACACCATATTTTCTTATTTGTCACCACTTTGTCGCTATGGCGACACTTCATGACGACACCGTACTGATTGATTTTCAGGAATAAATTTCTCTGTCGCAAGGTCGCCACAATGACAATGTAAAAGGGCAACAATGCCCTGTTTTCCACTATGAGTGGTGAAACCAAAGAAGAAGCCAAGGGCATTCTTCGAAGGCGATCTTCGCGCAAGACAAGCTCACCAACGTGCAAGTGCAGACGTTTCTGAATAATCTTCGGGAAACGAATTACATGACACATAAACACACAATAATATACAACAACAAAGTACAAGTGTGAAATGTGAAATGTGACATGTGAAGAGAAAGCACACATATGCAAATATGTAAATTGTATTTGTAAGTGCCTCTTTTTGATTGGCTTAATTTCGTTGACAAAACCACAATGGGGTTCAAATATGTAAGGGTAGCTTAGGATTGAAGAACTCCTCATCAAATGTTAAAGGACCTCATTGTGGGTATCAAAAGCTTCAAGGAAGGTAGATTACTTATCTTGACTCCTAATTGAAGAGATCTAGTTGCACACACACACTCTTTAGCATTCTTGTGTGTTTATTGCATTTTGAGTGTATGTTGTCATATTTCACACTTGCACAAATTTTTCTATGCTTGATTGTGTTTAAGTGCAGTGTGTGCTTTACGCATGTCGTCATGCGCCAGACCAGTGCACATACCAACACAACCTTGGTAAAGGCTGTGCGCTGGTCGTGCGGTGGACGTCATGCGCACACACAAGCGCAACCTTGGCAAAGGTTGTGCGTTGGACGTCATGCGCAGCTCACCAGCGCAAGTCTTTCTAGAGGTTATGCACTGGTCGTACGCATGATGACCAGAGTAGGACCAACGTAACTGATGGGAATTTGAACCGTTTTTTTTCAAAACGACCTCACTTACTTGGATCATATATATATATACTTTGACAGCCTTGGGTCATTTTTTAGAGCAAAAATTACACCTTTCAAGAACCAAAAGAGTGTCTTCAAACACAAATCACCAAGACTAGATTTTTAATCATCCAAAACACCAATACCCTAATCTTTCATGATTCATATATCATCTACATGGCTTAGGTATGATTTCTTTTGGTTTCTTTTCTTTGCTCACTTGACTTGTAGTTAGAACATTTTTGCATCTCTTCACATGTTCTTGCTATACAAGATTGCATCTTTATTACTTTGCTAGTTTCAAGATTCCTTCTTTATGACTTGAATAGTTTCAAGATAGTTTCTTATTGTGTTTTGTGTGTTGGTTGTGGTAGATATTGCATATAGGACTTTGTTTGCATATTTAGCTATGTTTTATGCATGTCATCTGGCAAAATGATATCTAGGAATGTCTAACATGTACATCCATGCCTAGATAAGATTAAATGTCTAACCTTGCATTTTAGCATCTTGAATATTGCATATATTCACCTAAGGTTGTTTTATCTCTTCTTTTTGGAGACAAGTCTTGTATTTATCATTTGGTAGTTTGCAAGCAAGGGACTAGAGTCACTATTAAAGGCCCACGGGTAGCAAAGACGGATTAGTAATCTTGGTTGTGATGTGGTCAACCTAGATTGTAATCGTATTTGCAAATAGTGGATTTGAGGTTCTTGTGTGACACACATAACATCCCGTGGTTTTTTCCCTTGTGGGTTTCCATGTAAAAATTCATGTTATTTATTTTCCGCATCTTTCAATTGATAGTTTTTTTAACTAGTTAGAGGTTATTTTTTTATATTGTCAAAATCGTGAATTTTTGGTAATTAATTTGTGTATTAATCTATTCACCCCCCCTCTAGATTAATTAACTCATTATAGATTCATTTTCAATTGGTATCAGAGTGGGTTTCTTAACATACTTAGGATATTCTTGCTCTTGTTAGAGTCTATTGCATTTGTTTGCATTTTCCTTGTTCCTTATGCCTTGTGTGCCTTGCTTGTTTGTTTGCATACATATCATTCTCACCCAAAACAATGAGTGGAAATAGGAATAGAGGTGACGGTGCTTCTAGTAAGAGACCTCCCTTGCCCACCGGAGTGAATTATACATCATGGAAGGGCAAAATAGAAGCATATGTGTGTCAAATTCATGACCGTGTGTGGATGGAGATTGAAGATGGGTACACGCCACCTATGAATGAGGCTTCAAAATGGAACAACAAAGCCATGCATGCAATCCTATATGCCATGCATGACAACCAATACAAACTCATTCAAACTACAAGAATAGCAAAGGAAGATTGGGACATACTGAAGACAGCTCATGAAGGAACCGAAGTGGTCAAGGACTCCAAGCTTCAAGTCCTTCAAACACAATTTGAGACCATAAGGATGGAGGAGGATGAGTGCTTTAATGACTTCCAAGTGAAGCTTATGGATATTATGAATCAAAGCCATCAACTTGGTGATTCTTACTCGGATAGAATGATCAAGCAAAAGATAATGAGATCGCTTCCCGAGAGATTCAAATCCAAAGTGACGGCATTGGAGGAAAATAGTGACAACTCAAAAATGAAGCCAAGTGAAGTGATAGAAAGACTCTTGGCCTATGAATCAAGGAAGGGTCCTACAATTACACCTCCAAAGAAGCAAAAGAGTTTGGCTTTGAAAAGCACAAAAGTGGAAAAGGAGGAAGAAGACTCGGATGAAGAAATTGCTTTGATGGCTAAGAAGTTCAAGAAATTTGTGAGGTTTGAGAAGAAGGGTTTTGGCTCCAAGGGAAAGTTTGTAAAGAAGAAGACTCTTTTCAAGAAAATGAAGCAAACTCAAGAGAAAGACCACAAGAAAGGTGTATAATGCTATGAGTGTAGTGGCTTTGGACATATTGCTCCGGAATGTGCAAATTTGAAGAAAAAAAAAGGAAAGGCTATAGCGGTCACTTGGAGTGATAGTGATGACCTAGAAGATGATGATAAGTCTTCGGATGATGATGAAGACCAAGTTGCCAACTTCATTGCCTTTTCGTCCTCTCATAAGAGTAATGAAATTGTGAGTGACATAGAAGAGAATGACTCAAAATGTGAGAGCAACTCCTCAAACTCCAATTTTGAGATCGATGAAGAGATGGACTATGATGACTTTATGAGGTTCTTTGAGAACTTTAGATTGAAAAAGAAGAAGGAGATACAAAAGCTAAATGGGGAGAAGCTTGAATTGACTTCCAAGGTTACTCATTTAAGTATGGAAATGAGTAAAGCAAAAGACATGGAAGAAGGATTGAAGATGGAGTTAGTCTTGGCCAAGAAGAATGAAGAGAGCTTAAGGAAAGAGCTTATGAAAGTAAGAGGGTTGATTGCTAAGATGACTTCTAGAACCGAGAAGCTTGACAAGATGCTATCTTATGGGAATAGTCCTAGTGAAAAGAAAGGGTTAGGATATGTGTAAGAAATGGAGACCACACCCTTGAAGAAGACAACCTTTGTCAAAAGCAAAGAGGTTGAAAATGCTCAAACCCCTTAACAATCAACCAAATGGGTGGAAGTTAGTGAATCCTCAAAGCAAGCTCAAACTAGAGCTCCACCACAACCAAGACCTCCTCAACTAAAACCTCTACAACAAAGGATCCCATAAGCTCAACATGGGGTCTTTCATGCTTAACATGGGGTTTTTCATGCTCAACCTAGAAGACATGCCAACTTGGCTCAACCACAAAGGAGAGAGTTGCCCCAACATCCAAGAGCAACTCAAAATAGAAGGAAGCCACAAATGCTTGCACAAGGCCATGGTATGAACTCCTACTTTACTCCTACATGCCATTTTTGTAGGATTGAAGGCCACATTAGGCCAAATTGCTTTAAGTATATTAAACTGTGTAGAAGAGAAAGCATGATTGAGAAAAATATGCTTAGAAGATCCACAATGTATTCACCTAGGAAAATTAGAGTTAATGGACCAATGGCTCTCAGGAATGACCATGTGTCACCTAGGATGAATAGAAATGATGAATATTATTGCTATGTGGCCCAAGTTGCCTTGAAAGCAAATGCCTCCAACACTTGGTACCTTGATAGTGGGTGTTCTAGGCACATGACGAGAAACAAGAGTTTTAAAGGATGGTGGATTCGTCACCTTTGGTGATAGATCTAAGAAAAAGGTCGTAAGGAAAGGTAATATATCCATTCTCGGTTTACCTTCCTTGTCCAATACTCTTTATGTGGATGGCTTGCAAGCCAATCTCATTAGCATATAACATTTGAGTGATGAAGGGCTCTCGGTTATGTTTGGCAAGCTTGATTGCTCTATTCTTAAGGAAAATGGGCAAATTTTGTTGAAAGCCAAGAGATCAAGTGACAATTGTTATTGTCTTGAGTCTAATCTCATCTCTTGTAACTTGTCCTCTAGTGAGCAAGTTGAGGTGTGGCACCAAAGATTTGGCCACATGAATTATAGGGACTTATAAGTCCTTGATAGGTCAAATGTAGCTAGAGGTCTTCCCAAGCTTGGAAAAAAGGTTGAGGGTATTTATGGACCTTGTCAACAAGGAAAGCAAACCAAGAGTGTGCACAAGAAAGACAAATATCTCTCCACCAAGGAACCATTTGAGCTTCTCCATATGGATCTTATGGGTCCCATCCAAACTGAAAGCTTAGGTGGTAGAAGATATGTTCTTATGGTTGTTGATGACTTCTCTAGGTTCACATGGACTTACTTCCTTAGGGAAAAGTCCGAAGCCTTTGAAAAATTCAAAATGCTTTGTGTCAAAATTCAAAATGAGAAAAATTCCCACATTAAAAGGATTAAGAAAATTATGAGTGATCATGGGAAAGAATTTGAGAATGCTAGCTTTGAAAGATTTTGCAATAGTCTAGGCATTTCTCATGAATTTTCGGCCTCTAGGACTCCTCACAAAATGGTGTTGTTAAGAGGAAAAATAGAGTCCTTCAAGAGATGGCCTAAGTGATATTGCTTAGCAACAAAATCCCTAGGAACCTTTAGGCCTAAGCCATCAACACGGCGTGTTATATAGGGAATAGAGTGTTCCTTAGGCCCGGGACTAAACAAACATCCAATGTGAGCTACTGCCACATCTTTGGAAGCAAGTGATATATTCTAAATGACCGAGATCAACTTGGCAAGTTTGATGCCAAGAGTGATGAGGGTATTTTCATTGGATATGCACTTAATAGCAAGGCCTATAGAGTTTTTAATTTAAAGACTCGAAGTGTCATGGAAACATCAAATGTTGTCTTTGATGATTGTAGGCCCAAACATGATGACCATGAGGAGGATGTTTGTGAGATAGATGACCTTCCCTTGAAGGAGTGTGGTAAGACTTCAAGTGGTGTGAAGTCAAACCAAAATGAAGATGATAATCTACCTATTAATAGAGTTTCTCCTTTGGACTCTAGTGAACATGCTCCTTAGGTAAAGAAACTCCATAATAAAAAATGATATCATTGTAGACACTAATAAGGGTGTTAGGACTAGATGTCAAATGGCTAATAAAATTAGCTATACTTGTTACAACTCTTAAATAGATCCCAAAAAAGTTGATGAAGCCTTGGAGGATGAGTTTTGGGTTTTTACCATGCAAGAAGAGCTAAACCAATTCGAAAGGAATGAGGTTTGGACTCTTGTTCCTAGACCTAGAAACACCAATGTCATATGCACTAAATGGGTGTTTAGAAACAAATCCAATAAGGATGGCAACATTGTGCGAAACAAGGCAAAACTTGTTGCACAAGGGTATTCTCAAATTGAAGGTGTTGACTTTGAGGAGACTTTTGCTCCCGTTGCATGCCTAGAGTCCATAAGGCTTCTCTTATCCATTTCTCATGTGTACAAGTTCAAATTACACCAAATGGATGTCAAAAGTGCCTTCTTCAATGGCTTATTGCATGAGGAAGTGTTTGTTGAACAAGCCAAGGAGTTTGTGGATCCACACCACCCCTCTCATGTCTATCGCCTCAAGAAGGCTCTATATAGGTTGAAACAAGCATCGAGGGCTTGGTATGAGTGCCTCACTCTTTATCTTGTTGACAATGGCTATTCTAGAGGTAGTGTTGACAGGACTTTGTTCATCAAGTGCACTAAAGATGAGTTATTCATAACTCAAATTTATGTTGATGACATTGTATTTGGTTCCACCAACAATTTGAAAGTGCAACAATTTGTTGATGTTATGTCTCATGAGTTTGAGATGAGTATGGTTGGTGAACTAAATTACTTCATAGGCTTGCAAATTAAGCAAATGCATGATGAGATCTTTATATCCCAAGCTAAATATGCTAAAAGCCTAGTGAAGAAGTTTGGCCTTGAGAATGCTAAACATTGTGACACACCCATGAGCACCACCTTGAAACTAAGCAAAGATGCTAGTGGAAAGGATGTTGAGCAAAGTTTATATCGTGGCATGATTAGTAGCTTGCTTTACTTGACCCAAGTAGGCCCGATATTTGTTTTAGTGTGGGTGTGTATGCTAGGTACCAAGCTAATCCCAAGAAATCTCACCTTGTTGCGGTAAAGAGGATCATTCGGTTTGTGAATGGTACCTCAAACCATGGGATTTGGTACTCATTTGACACTAATCCTAGTCTTGTGGGATATAGTGACGCCGATTGGGCGGGAAATTGTAATGATAGGAAGAGTACATCGGGCGGTTGCTTCTTGGGAACAATTTGGTTTCTTGGTTTTGTAAGAAACAAAACTCAATTTCCCTATCTACGGCCGAAGCGGAATACATTGCCACCGGTAGTGCTTGCACTCAATTGATGTGGATGAAACAAATGCTAGCCGATTATGGCTTGGAGCAAGGTACTCTTACTTTATTTTGTGACAACATGAGTGCCATCAACATTTCTAAGGATCTCGTCCAACATTCTAGGACAAAACACATTGACATTAGACACCATTTCATAAGAGAGCTAGTTGAAAACAAAACCATTGTATTGGAACATGTAGGAACAAATGACCAACTAGCGGATTTGTTTACGAAACCCTTAGACACCCTTAGATTTGGGAACCTTAGCAAGTTTATAGGGATTTGTCACTTGAGTTGAAATGGTTTGTCTTGACTCCATATGGGGAGCTCAAGCAAAGAGAGCAAAGTTGCATGATCATGCATTGTGCTACATTGATATATCTTATGCCTCTTATTTAATTGCTTGAGATGATTGGGTATTCTCACTTATATGTTTTTTTTTATAAGTGTGCTACATTGCCTTGCTTGCAATCCTTGTCATATTTATGCTTAAACATGCATTTTTGGAATAGGAGATGTACTTTGGAGGTACTTTTTGAATGACCTTTAATTGATCTCTATGACATGATGATTCTTTTTGATGAAAAGTATGCATTGAAAAATGTGAATTGAATGATTGCTTTATTTTAATTGCAAATTTGTGTGCAAAGGCAAACTTTGAGACTCAAATAAATAAGGATCCTAAAATCCAAAGTCTCTCCTTCTTTATTTATAGAACAAAGCTACTATAATATGGGTATCTCACCCGGAAATATCAAATAGGGTGCAAAGTCACTCATGTCGTGTTTTGTTTATAAAGATTGGATATAGTTGCTCTATAATTTGAAATGCTTAAACTCTATATCCTTGGTTTTCCTTGACAAAGAATGAAATTGGTTTGAATTCTATTGGAAACCTCTGTTGTTTGTTTTGCCAAATACCATTGCTTTTGAACTTGAATGCTACATGTCTTGCATGTAAAGCATCCTTGTCACACTTTGTTTTATAATAAAACCCCTTGAATCTCTCTTACTTAATTGAGGTGCATAAGATTGCTTATATGATTATGCATATGTGTTTGTGCTATAAGCTGTCCTTGCTAATTCTTTCCTATTAGGGGAGACTCCCTTTGCCTATCTCATGACAAAAGGGGGGAGTAAGGTTGGGGAGATTTTGTGTCATTCCTGGCATTGCATTTAGGGGGAGTTGAGAGAGAGTAACCAATATTGGGAGATATTGCATCTATGGGGAGTTGCATTGCATTACATGATTACGTTTTTTTTTATTGTATTGATTTACTTTGGAAATTGCAATTACTCTTGTTATAAGCACTTCTCACACACTTGCTCTTGGAAGGTATCTTTTTTATTGATTGTGTGTAAGTTATTTTTTTATTTTTTCTACAAGCTTGGAATTGACTTGAAGACGTTCAAGACTTAGACTAGGAGCTTCGTTTGTAATGTAAAAAAAAATAAAAAAATAAAAAATTTGTTGACCAACCTTTTTTTTTTTGTTTTGGTGAGGTTGTTATGTGAGTGTAGGTTTTGTCACGAAATAGCAAAAGGGAGAAATTGTAAGTGCCTCTTTTTGATTGGCTTAATTTCGTTGACAAAACCACAATGGGGTTCAAATATGCAAGGGTAGCTTAGGATTGAAGAACTCCTCATCAAATGTTAAAGGACCTCATTGTGGGTATCAAGAGCTTCAAGGAAGGTAGGTTACTTATCTTGACTCCTAATTGAAGAGATCTAGTTGCACACACACACTCTTTAGCATTCTTGTGTGTTTATTGCATTTTGAGTGTATGTTGTCACATTTCACACTTGCACAAATTTTTCTATGCTTGATTGTGTTTAAGTGCAGTGTGCGTTTTGCGCTTGTCGTCATGTGCCAGACCAGCGCACACACCAGCGCAACCTTGGTAGAGGCTGTGCGCTGGTCGTGCGCTGGACTTCATGTGCACACACCAGCGTAACCTTGGCAATGGTTGTGCGCTGGACGTCATACGCAGCTCACCAGCACAAGTCTTTCCAGAGGTTATGCATTAGTCCTGCGCATGACGACCAGCGCAACTGACGGGAATTTGAACCGTTTTTTTCAAAACGACCGCACTTTACTTGGATCATATATATATATATACACTTTAATAGCCTTGGGTCGTTTTTTAGAGCAAAAATTACACCTTTCAAGAACCAAAATAGTGTCTTCAAACACAAATCACCAAGACTTGATTTTTAATCATCCAAAACACCAATACCCTTCATCTTTCATGATTCATACATCATCTAGCATGGCTTAGGTATGATTTCTTTTAGTTTCTTTTCTTTGCTCACTTGACTTGTAGTTAGAAATTTTTGCATCTCTTCACATGTTCTTGCTAAACAATATTGCATCTTTATTACTTGGCTAGTCTCAAGATTGCTTCTTTATGACTTGAATAGTTTCAAGATAGTTTCTTTATTGTGTTTTATGTGTTGTTTGTGGTAGATATTGCATATTGGACTTTGTTTGCATATTTAGCTATGTTTTATACATGTCATCTAGCAAAATGATATCTAGGAATGTCTGACATGTACATCCATGCCTAGATAAGCTTAAATGCCTAACCTTGCATTTTAGCATATTGAATATTGCATATATTCACCTAAGGTTGTTTTATCTCTTCTTTTTGAAGACAAGTCTTGTATTTACCATTTGGTAATTTGCAAGCAAGGGACTAGAGTCACTATTAAAGGCCCGCGGGTAGCAAAGACGGATTAGTAATCTTGGGTGTGATGTGGTCAACCTAGATTGTAATCGTATTTGCAAATAGTGGATTCAAGGTTCTTGTGGCCCACATAACAGCCAGTGGTTTTTTCTCGTGTGGGTTTCCACGTAAAAATTCGTGTTATTTATTTTCCGCATTTTTCTATTGATAGTTTTTTTGACTAGTTAGGGGTTATTTTTCTATATTGTCAAAATCGTGAATTTTTGGTAATTAATTTGTGCATTAATCTATTCACCCCCCCTCTAGACTAATTAGGCTCATTATAGATTCATTTTCAATATTTGTACAACTAAATCTCTTCAAAGAAAACTAAGCACTAGAGATATACCTTTGGAGTGCTTGTCACCTTGAGGTCTCGAGAGGGCCATTGAACATGATCACCAATTCCTAAGCTACCCTTACATCAACCCCAATTGTGTTTGTCCACAAAATAAACCAATCAAACTTAGAGGAACTTACAAATATTATATATAAAATTTAAACTAGTTCAAACTTAAGCTACAACTATAAAGTTTAGACAATTTTTTTTTTTATAAAAAAAATACAGCAGTTATGATGAACTTTAAACAAACTCAAATTTCATGAAAACGTGGCTACACCATCTGGTGTGAATACGTTAAACCATCAAACAATTATCAGACTCAGTCAAGTATAAATTTTCATGTTTTCGACTTCTCGTTACATATGACAACCGATAATCATCACAAAAAATTGAAATATATTAAATCAAAATTATGAAAATACAAAACAGTAATCGGAGATTATGAAATTACAGAACAAGAAAAGAAAAGAAAAAAAATTAAGCAACTTGGCGTGGTGTAGATTGTTCCAAGTTTGATAGATGTACACAGCAGACCGTGAGAGAGAGAGGGAGAGAGAGAGAGAGAGAGAGAGAGAGAGAGAGAGAGAGAGAGAGGGTTTTTGAATGTTATGTATGGTGTTAGATTGTGTTTTAGGGGATTTTTTATTTCATTTATAGATCATATCTATAAAATTACTCAAATAACCTTAACACACCATAAAATATTATTTTAAACAACGCATTTATCCTGAATCCATTAAGAATATAAGTTTTCTGGAAGCAATTAATGTTTCATCTTCCCTTTCCATATTACTATTTTTCATATAATTTTATTAAATTAGATTAATTACATTTAGGAAATTAAAAGAAAGGTTTGATTTTTTTAATTACGCATTCATAGTGAAATGTTAAATATATATTAATATGCCAAACATGTAACAACACAATTAATGTTCGAACATGTTTTTAAATTCTAAAATTTAGAACTTATAATGTAATTACAAAATGTTTATAACAACACAATTCATGTCCTCATATTCACATAAAGTGATTTAAGCGTTCATAGTATAATGTTGATATCAATCATATCATATGACTACCCCATTCATGTCCCTATATGCACATAATATTTTTCAAATAATTAACATATAGCATTTATAATGTTATTACTAAATGTGTACAATTGCACAATTCAGTTTCCCGTAGTTATTTTTATTAGTTGAAATTGATTAGTTATAACAATATTACAAAATGTCTTATAACTATACAATTGACATATGCACATAAAGTGATTTAAACATTCACATTGTAATGTTAATATCAATCATACCATATGACTACCCAATTCATGTCACCATATGCACATAAGTGATTTAAGCATTCGTAGTGTAATGTTGGTATCTAGGATATTAATGTTATATATATATCATATGACTACCCAATTCATGTCCCCATATGCACATAATATTTTTCGAATAATTAACATATAATATTTATAATGTTATTACTAAATGTGTACAATTGTAGAATTCGTGTTCTCGTAGTCATTTTTATTAATTGAAATTAATTAGTTATAACAATATTACAAAATATCTTATAACTAAACAATTGATGTCCTCATATGTACATAAAGTAATTTAAGCATTCATAGTGTAATGTTGATACCAAGAGATATCAAAGGTATACCTATATCATATGATTGCCCAAATTTATGTTCCCACATGCACATAATATGTTTCGAATAATTAACAAATAGTAGTTATAATATTATTACTAAATGTGTACAATTACTCAATTCAGTTTCCCATAGTCCATTTTATTAATTGAAGTTTATTAGTTCTAACAGTATTGTTAACCAAAATTTACCAACAAGATAGATTTACAATTAATGACTTTTAATGGACCACGATCAAAATTAACCGCAGTTGGAGGGGTATCATGTAGTTCGAAACCTAAAATTTCCAGTAAGCACAATTCAATATGGGTAATGGTTAAAAACAACCGGACAATCGTTTGCATTATATTGTGAAGGAGAAGAATACAATGAATGGATATTTGCATAACATAAATACAATCTTTAACAATATTCTCCACCGGTCACTATAGACGAAATCTGGCATTTTTTTTCATACAAAAAAAAAAAAGGCACAGTCGGCGGTGGAGATCTTGTGCATGTTGATAAGTAGAAAAAGTTGTGTGTGTCTTTAGGGTTTTGAAAGAATCGATCCTTTCATAGTTGAGTATAATGTTGTATATATAGGTCCCATTACTTGCCATGCACTCCTATAACTTCGGTTTAGGGTTCCAGTAATTATGGGACTTTCCTTGGTGATAAGCGAAGATATCATATGGAATCCAATCCCTAAAATCAAGTGATTCTTTCTTGGGTGGATTCTGGCAAAAACTTCTATCAAACAGGACTCTTAAATGGCGAGAATGAATCCTCTTATTTAATGATGAAAATGATGGCGTTTTAATGTCCTTCTTTGTAGCTTTAAACTTTGGCTGCATCTTTAATTGATACTTTGATTGTTTGGCGAGCTAGTTCTTTGCAATGTCAGGGTGTTTAGGTGTTAGGGTACCTCGACACCCTTCTTTCTACTGTATCATGATTTCCACCGGTCCCCTGGTCACTCCAGTTTTAGAACACCGGTTAATGCTAAGGCAAGGTATCAGTATGACATGGTGGCAGGGTTCCTGGTCTATCTAGGAGCAGGATACCTGGTCCATGAAGAGGCGAGATACCCAGCCCACACGGGAGCAGGATACTAGGATGGTGTAGCGTGGTTTGTAGGGTTTTCATGCTTTTGATCTTGCTTCGGCTTTTTCTAGGTATATACCCCGATATATCGGTTCGGATTTTCTTTAAGAGGTAGGCAGATGATACCTGCTAAAACACTTCTTTCTTGATTTCTGGGTGAAAAATTCTTCTTTGGTCCTTGGCCATTTTTAGCGGTTAACAAAAGTCCCTCTTGACTTGAACACCGGTATAGATGGGGGTTAAGGTCAGGATAGTAAATTTTGCTTGAAGGATTTTAATTCCTCGCTTGGTTATGTAACCTGTCTGGTTGGATTTCTATTATCAAATAGGCAATATTTCTGGATATGCAAACATTAAATGTTTTTTACCAAGTGTCGACTGTAGATTGCATAGTAAGTTCAAACGAGAGCTGTTTTTGGTGCTTTTTCCTCAAAACCGTCCCCTGCACGTTCCTGGTGATTGATGATGGTTTTCCTTTTCTGTTCCGGTAACCATCCACTAAATGCCCATAAATACCTTCCTTTTATCCCTCATTCATTCACGCTCCCTTAGAATTTCAAAATCGAGAAATCAAGAATCAAACTCTTCTTCTTTCTAGTCTTCTCTCTTCCCAGATTATCTTCTTTTCTTTTTCTCTGCAATGGCATCCTCACAAAACCTTAACCCCGCTTCACCTCAACCTTCTAACAGTCTTGAAGCTCTTTTTGATATGGAGGGAACTGACGCTGGCAATAGTCTTTTATCAAAAAGAAAGATGAGCAATGATGATAATGTGGAGAGTTTAGTTCCACCTCAACGTCGCCGTTTAGACCAGGATTTGATTGTTAGGTCGGGTTCCAGCGGTAGGCTTACGGACGTGCTTCGACTTGTAGGGGATGAGGACGAATAAGAGGTAGAACACGAAGGAATCCCGACTAGAATTTCGTTTAGAAGTGTCCTCGATAGGATTCCCACCATCCCCCCTGATGGTTGGCTTATTCCTTTTTCCATTTGCACTATTGACACCCTATCACGCTTGAGAAGTGAATACCAGATCTCGGACAACATTACTCTTGCTTTGCCACATCGAGATTTTGATATGTATTACCCTCATGAGGGTCATTTTCCCATTCATGTATCTGCTTTCGAATGCGGGGTTAGGCTACCCTTTCCTCCCCTTATTCCCTTTTTTCGTACTGTGCTTCATGATCTCGAATTGGCCCCATTAAAACTCTCACCGAGTTTCTAAAAGAATTTGACCAAATTCTTGGTGCTCTAGCTTGAGCAACGCAAGTGGGATCAAGTGGATAGAGAACCAGGCTTCGATGAAATTCGATACGTCTTTCAGGTGGCGACTTTACTGTCAGGCCATAAAAGCTAATTTTATTTGAGAGCGCGCAATCACCTGAATTTCATTATAACGGACCATAAACCTTGGCGGGAAGAGTGGGTCGTGGTTAAAGAAGAATGGGGACAATCGGTACGCTCTGGAGGAACTGATCATGTAGTACCTACTCATTTTAGCGAGAAGGATAAGTGGGACAAAGGTAAAATTTCTACTGAGTCCCTAGGTTTTCTGAAGAAACTTATGGACCGTTTCTACTTGAACACGAAGTATCCCACTGTTGATCCTTTTGAAGGCACTAGGATGGATTGGTATCTTATGATTTCTAGTGTCAATCCAGTTAAGCGATTCCTTATACTTTCCTTCTTTCTTACCTCTTTGAGCCATGTCTGATTCCTTTTTCCTTTTCTGACAGTGTTTGCCACCCCTCTTCCACCTTTGTTTCCAGTTCTCAAAGGATCAAGGCTTTAAGTTCCCTCCACTAGTGATTGTCCTACTCCTTCTCCTTCCCCTTCTCCCATTGACTCTCCTATTTGTTCTCCTGGTACCGGTGTTAATGCTGGTATTAGTGTTAGGCCTGATTTACCCATTGCTCACTTACCTTCTGCTCTGACGGGGTCACCTCCGCGTTTTCCTATCCCCCTATCTGATCTGGTTTCTGCACGCCCTTCCATACGAGCCAAGCTAACTAGAGCTGATCAGGCTCAAGGATCACATGTCCAGACAAAGAAACAGGTTTCAACTGTATTCGGTGCCAAGTCCCTTCCAGCGGACTCCCCTTCTGTTCCCCTTCCCACACTTGATTTGATCCAAAAGTGACCTAAAGTATAGATGGAGAAGAGATCTGTTGCAGAGGTGTCCCCTCCGAGCCAACCCTTTGGGTCGGGTTTGATGGATAGCAGCCAGCAGGAGCTGCTATCCCATTTTACTGTTGCTGCTTGCTCTGAGGTTAGCCCGTATGCTATGACCACTATGCCAAGGGATCTTCTTATCATAAGAGGAGCTTCTTTGCTTACTGAGGTACGTTTCTAGACCCTTTTTTTTTTTCTTACTTGGTTGATTTCTATAGAGGTTCTCATTTCTCTTTTCTTATTTTAGGCCTTTAAATTCAATCTGGCAATAAGGGAGCACCTGGAGACTTTGCAGGAGGCAAACATCGCGGCCCGAGCTGAGTTGAAGGAGGCTAGGAGGGACCTAACTCGATCCAAGGAGGCCGCTGATACTTTGATCCATTCTGCTATTGAGTCTGAAAGGGGTAGGCATGAGGCCGCAGTGGATTTGGAGAGGATGAAACGCGCTCTAGATACGGAGACTATCAAATTCACCTATCGTCGGGCTCAGCAGGAGAAGTTGGCCAAGGAGAAAGTTGGGCTGGAAGAGGTGAATTGCCTCTTACAGGATGTAGTGGCGGCTCTGAAAGCCCAAGCGGATGAATCCTTTGAGCAGGGATATTTTACTACTTCCTATGAGGTGGTTCAAGCCCTCCCTGCTGATTTTGACTTTCAAGGTACACTTGGGTGGGATCGAGACGTTATTTTAGCTAAGGCTGCCCAATATTTCGATAAGGATCCAACCCCGGTAAGCAATGCCTTGATCGTGGAGCCCTCCTTGAAGCCAGAGAATACCGTGCCAGCTACTAACCTCGCAGAAGAAGTTGTGGAGACTCGGGATGCTCCTGCTACTCAAGATGATCAGATGCAGGATGTAACTTTGGCTAGCGAGGTTGTTCCTTCGGAGGAGAAAAATGTTTCAGCTGAAGCTAATGTATCTGGTGCAGGGGCGGTTTTGACTGTGGTTGGAACTACAACAGTTGGAGAATTAGGTAATGTTAATCTAGAGGATAAGGTAGGGGAGAAGCAGGATGGTGCATGATCTTTTTATTAATTCAATCAAGAATTCTATGTAGCCCGGAAACGGGGTTTGGGCACCCTGTTCAATCAACGAAAAACTTTCCTTTGTTTAAAACCTGTGTATTATCCTCCCCATACTTAGTATTACTTGGTTGACATGTTCTCTTGCTGGCTCGCTTGGAACCTAGATTAAAATTATTGGTGATAATTAATATCCGGGTACTTATTCATTCTTAGACCAGGCAATGCCTAATCCTCCTCACTCTTAGTAGTGGTCTGGGTGGCATTTAACTTATGAAAACTGATAGGAACTTCTTTATAAAGAGCCTTCAGTGGTCCTGGTAAGTTGTCGGGATCTAGCATCATTTTCATGGAGTTAGGGCACTTAGATATCCCAGATTAGGAACCCCGGTAACTAGTACCCCATGATTAGCAAATTGAGATACTTGGTGCTTTTTGTTCCACAAATCTTTACTTAGGTGGTTCCAACTTTCTATAAGGTCGTTCCTCTTGGTACATCTGTCTTTAATGCACTGATTCGCATGTTGAGTTAAGACCGATCAGCTCATATGAATGGGTCATTTTTCATGCGTCTTTTTGAAATCTTCACCGGTCATTATTACTATGCACCGGTACCCGGATAATTTTCTCTATATGTAGCCTATCTTACTTTTTTATCCTTCATTCTGAGAAGTTTATAAAGAGTGAAGCAGAGCCATCCCAAATGTTTCCCTTTAATGGGGGATCCATCCATTCCAGCCACCCATCTTAGTGCTTCTTTAGATACGGAAAAGGTTAGCAATTCACAGTCGAACGTAAGGAGGAAAGAACATGTCAACCGCGATTCCGGGTTAAGCTCTATCCCGATCCGGTCATGTTGTTCTAGTAAGGAACCTCGTATCGAGTTAGGTTCCCATAGCAGGATGGGGTGCCTCGCCCAAAGTTACTAGATGAAACTGAGATATTCCCTTGGCATCATGGTTAATAGTGCCATTCACAAGGGTACCCAAGGACACAGGGGCCACGTTTGGGATGTCTTCAAGCGCGCTATCGGTGTCGAAGTCAACAAACAGGTTTGTGACTAGGTGATTAGAACAACGACCTATGAGTGGGCGGAGCTGGTTTAGCCTTTAAGATGCACTAAGGGCTCGAAGTTGAAGAAGAAAAGTGACGAACTCAAGGTTGAAGCAAAGGCAAGAGGCCTCCAGGCGAGTGCTTCATTGATACCTTTCCAATGGAATCAGACAAACTGATACAGCCGGTCCGATCTAAGAGGCTGTAAAGGAGAAAAGTGCAAAATTTCTCTTGGTCTTCTTGTTGTTGTTTATTTTTTTTATTTTTATTTTATTTTTTATTTTTACATCTTATAGCCCGATTGCGGGGTTTGGGCACCCTTACTGATTAATTGAATGTTTCTTTCTTGCAAATGTATTATCTTCTTATTTTGCTGGATCGTGGTAGGATCTTTCATAATAATAATCCAGATAAAAACTTACATGGAACATTGATAATTCTTTGTATGTGCTTGCTTCTAATATGCCCGGTAGTGTCTGAATAATGATATAGGATCTGTTTGGGACATTGTCAACCTCCTTTTCTTTATCTGGCTATGCAGTAAATAGACCCTAACTTTCTCTAAAGATAACTTGGTTGGTAGCCCCCTTGTAAGACTTGGTGGAAATTTTGTAAATGACTTTTAACCAATGGTACTTCGGACCCAGTTTTAAGATATTGCAAATTTTTTTAGTATCTCCTTTATAGGGAATCCAAGTATCCCGCTCTGGAATCCCATTTCCCTGGCAGTCCATCTTAGCAGACTATTGAGGCTTTTTGATTGAATCTATCCCAGTAGAAGGTATTCCCTGACCTAGTTCTTCACATGGCGAATAAAGTTGCCAGATATCCTGCTAAGGGATTATGGTCCTTTTATAAATCTGTCCCGGTGGAGGGTATTCCCCGACCTAGTTCTTTACATGGTGAATCAAGGTGCCAGATATTGTGCTAAGGGATTCTGGTCCTTTGATAAATCTATCCCGATAGAGGGTATTCCCCAGCTTGGTTCTTCACATGGTGAATCAAGGTGCTAGATATCCTGCTAAGGGATTCTGGTCCTTTGATAAATATGTCCTAGTGGAGGGTATTCCCCAACCTGGTTCTTCACATGGCGAATCAAGGTGCCAGATATCCTGCTAAAGGATTATAGTCCTTTTGATAAATCTGTCCTAGTAAAGGGTATTCTCCCACTGAGGCTTCAAGAATGCCGTATAGGCATTCTTGGTCTTGAGGACTGCGATAGGCAACCAAGGCCACGACTTCGCATCCTTTAGTTTGGTAGGCAACTATGCCACTTAGGCATTTATGCATCAAATCCTTCCTAGAGGAGGGTATTCCTTGTCCAAGGAAATAGGATCGCCATGTGGCTTTTCCTGGTCTTGAGGCATTTTTTTAGCTATAGCGATCCTCCTAGAGAGTTGGCCCTATCCAGGGAATCGAGAATGTTGTACAACTTTCCTAGTCTTGAGGCGATTTAGTTATGGCGATCCTACTAGAGGGGTTGACCTGGTCCAAGGCATCAAGGTCGCTGTTCAGCGTCCCTGGTCTTGAGGTGATTTATTTATGGCGATCCTCATGGGGGTTGACCCGGTCCAGCGCATCAAGGTCGTTGTTCAAAGTCGCTGGTCTTGAGGAGATTTATTTGTGGCAAGATGTTCAAGATGAGTGTTACAGAATTAGGTAGGAAAGAAAACTGAGTTCTTTTATTCAAACTTTTTATTCATACAAAGCAAAGATCGAGGTATTCATTTGATGTCATACTAGCCAAAAACTAAAGACTCTTTATTCCTGCTAACCATTAAGGGAAAAACCTCTTGAGGTGATCTGCATTCCTGGTGTGATCAACCGGGTAACCGTCCATATCTTCTAACTTATAAGCTCCACCTCGGACTATCATCTTGATCAAGTAAGGTGTAGGGAAAAATAAACAAATAAAAGTGTTACACGCAGCGGAAACGATACTAAAGACGATTTAGTGACTTTTAAAATTTTTCCTTTATGAACCTTAAACCCTTTTAATCAATAAACATGCATATATATCAACAAAAGTAAATTACCTCTTGTCGCGTGATCCGATTGACTTACGTCGATGGTAATCCGCAAGACCTTCAATCCGAGCACGAACGTGGATCACCTAGGAGCGTGGTCTCCCTTTCCTTTGAATTGCAAACCTGTGAATGGACCAAACAAATACTTTCTTTTCTTTGTTAGTCACAAAACAATCAAAAGAATGTCAAAATTATTCCGGTCACTTTTGAGTTCACAATCTTATGATCGAAACTCGCGTGAACCTAGATCGATATCGTATACACAAGCTTATTGATGTTTAAGCAATTGTATACTATCAAAGAATAATTTTTCACTCCTTTTTGTCTCTCTAGAATAAAAACTCTCTTAGAATTAAGAAGAAGAAGAAAGAAAATAAAAACTCAGTAACCTTTATTGAAAACTCAACGTTGAGATTTAATATCCAATTACCTCAAAACATCCATATGATGATATTATACTCTCATTTAATTAAATGGAGCCACGATGTCCATATCTATAAATGAAGTCCTCTATCGATTAACAAATGAATATCACCAAACTATCGAGGATAGACTATGCGATATAATCGTACTCATTGATAACTCAAATGATATCACTTGCAACCATAAGTCCATCATTTATCTCAGGATTAAGATAGACCCTCCGATTGTCCTGATAATGAAAAGATTATTATCTATTGACGGTTCTAGATAAAGCTTTTCATTGTGATCCAGTTCAATGCACCCAGTGCACTAGATCCTTTTGCTCGAAGACACTCCGATGATTTTAGACTCATCATATCTCATTTGATCCCACTCAAATGCTAGCAAAAGAATTCTACAACTTTAACAAGATAAAGGTGCCCAACCTTTAACTTAAGTTGTGAACATTATTCAAGACTAACTAAAGAATTGTGTCTACCACATACATATCCAGATGCACGAACAATTCTTCTTTTCCCATAGTCTTTAGACCTTATGATTATTTACTTTGACAATTATAATACAAACTATAAATGCTATACGATTTGTTAAACCAGAAATCACTTTATTAATATGAAAAAGATTGTTAATTACAATATTACACTCTTGCTATTGAGCATAATCATAACATAAGGACCCTTCCAGTTGGAAGCCAATACCAATCTGACCTTTTTCGGGTGTTCTGAGTTACTTTTTCTGAGAACCATGTCTCCTTCTTTGAAATTTCGATCCCTTACTTTTTTGTTAAAGTATTGGGCAATCTTGCTTTGGTAAGCCTCTACCCTCTATGCCACTCTATCTTGCTTCTCCTCGAGGAGGTCCAAGTTAGTCCTTACTTTATCTCATTATCTTCAGGTTCATAATTGTGGACCCTAAAAGATGTCAGTTTGTGCTCGATAGGTAGGACTGCTTCTGTCCTAAAAGCTAGCGAGTAAAGTGTTTCCCCCGTTGCAGTCCTTTTAGATGTCCGATACGCCTATAATAGGTTGGGAAGCTCCTGAACCCACTTACCTTTCTTCTGTTGAAGCTTTTTCTTCAAGAGTTTCTTGATGGTCTTGTTGGTGGCCTCCACCAGTCCATTAGGCTGAGGGTGGGCTACTGATGCAAAATGGAGGTTGATTTTCCTTTCCTCATAAAACTATCGAAATTTGGCATTGTCGAACCGTTTGCTCAAATCAGTTATTACAGCCATCGGGGTACCGAATCGGCAAACAATATTTTCTTGACGAAGTAGGTGGTGTTTACCTCTGTTATTCGAGTAAGAGATTCTGCCTCTACCCACCAGGTAAAGTAATCTATTGCAACCACGACATGTTTGGCTTGACCAAAAGTAGTCAGGAAGGGCTCGATTATGTCAAGTCCCCAAATGGCGAATGGGTACAATGTACTGATTGAGGAAAGCCTCTTAAGAGGAAAGTGAAAGAGGTTTGCTATCCTTTGGCACGGTTCACAAGATTGTGCGAACTGTTTTGCATCTTGGTGGAGAGTGGGCTAGAAATAACCCTTTTTGAGTACCTGGTAAGCAAGAGTCTCGTCTAATACATGGTTGCCACATTCTCCTGAATGTACCTCGTTGAGTGCCCAATGTGCATCATCCAGATGTAGGCATCTTAACAAGGGAAGTGACTTTTCTTTGAAGTAGAGAAAACCTTCTACCAAGTAGTACCGGGTGGCGGTCCTCTTAAGTTTGTGTGCTTGGTCATGGTCAGCAGGTAGGGTATCATTTTGAAGATATTCTGCGATAGGATTTATCCAGCAAGGAAGCCGGTCGACTGGGTTTACTTATACTCCTATAGCAATGCTGGATCGGGGTATTAATTGGATTGGTACCCCTCTTGGCAATGATTGCCCTCCACTTGCTAGTAATTTTGGCTAAGATATCTGCTCGGTGGTTCTTCTCTTGTGGAATCTACTCCATCTTCACACCTTTGAACCTTGTCATAGCTTCCCGGACCCTTGCCAGATATGTTATCATGTTATCACCTTTGGCTTGATATAATCTTGATACTTGGTTGGTTACTAACTAAGAATCGTTCTCCACCAGGAGAAAATCTGCTCCTAGCTTTTCTGCTACATTCATCCCTGCTAGTAATGCTTTATACTCTGTTTCATTATTGGTGGCTCAAAACTCAAACCTAAAACAATGGCTCCACTCGTCCCTCTCTGGGTCGGTTAGGATAATCCCTGCCCCGCAGTCTGACTGGTTCGATGCCCCATCCGTGTACAGTACCCAGGTCTTGTAGTTATTGGGTCATTCAGGGTTCTTCGGAACAGGAACTGGGGTTGCATTTGTATCCGGATTTATAGTCATGTTGAATTCTGCTATGAAATCTGCTAAAGCTTGAGCTTTAATTGTGGTCCTTGGCTTGTACTTGATGTCGTACTGGGTAAGCTCTAAAGCCCATAAGACCGGTCTGCAAGATTCGTCAAGCCTCTAGAGGAAATTTCTCAGGGCTGGTCAGTGACCACCACAATGGTATAAGCTTGAAAACATGGGCGGAACTTTCTGGCTGCAGTCACCAATGCATAAGCGAATTTCTCCAAGAGGGAATAATTCTTCTTTAACTTGGTCAGAGCACGGCTCACGTAATAGACAGGTCTTTGGACCCCGTCATTACACTATTTAACCAAAGCCCCGCTAGTAGTAGTCTTTGACACTACCAAGTAAAGTTGTAGCTCTTCTCCTAAGACAAACTTTACTAGCAAGGGTGGGCAGGCGGGCCAATATATTCCTTCAAAGAATGGAATACCCTTTCACTTTCTTGATCCCACTTCATCTTTTTACCTTGCTTGATAATTTTAAAGAAAGGCAGACACTTATCTATAGATCGAGATAAGAAGCGGTTTAAGGCCGCTATCCTGCCAATTAGTCTTTACGCCTGTTTGAGGGTAGTGGGGGATTCAAGGTCCAAAATGGCCTTGATTTTCTCCGTGTTGGATTCGATCTCCCTATCGTGAACCGTGAACCATGAACCCTAGGAACTTTCCTGTAGCCACTCCGAAGGCGCACTTGGTGGGATTCAACCTTATTTGGTTCTTCCTTATCACTTGAAAAGTCTGCCGTAAATCCTCTGAATGATGCTCTGTCTGCCGCTCTGTCTGCCGAGATTTGGTGATCATGTCATCTATGTACACTTCTATAGATCTTCCTATTTGCTCTTTGAATAGCTTGTTCACTAGACGCTAGTAAGTGGCGCCAGCATTTTTGAGCCCAAAATGCATTACCCAGTAACAATAAAGGCTTTGTCCAGTGATAAAACTGGTCTTGTCTTGATCAGCGGGGTTTATCATGATCTGGTTGTACCCCGAGAAAGCATCCATGAAGCTGGGGAGCTTGTAACCTACAGTGGGGTCAATAAACTAATCGATCTTAGGTAGAGGGAAGCTGTCCTTTAGGCAAGACCGGTTGAGGTCGGTGTAGTCCACACACATACACCATTTCCCTTTGGATTTGGTAACCATGACTACGTTGGCGATCCACTCTGGGTACCTGGATTCCCTGATGAATTTTGCTTTCTTGAGCTTGTCTACTTCTTCCTGGATTGCGGCATTCCGCTAGGTGTTGAAATGCCTTCGTTTATTTTTGACTGGTTTGAAAGTTGCATCTTTTGCCAACCTATGGATAACTAGGGTAAGAGGAATACCTGGTATTGCAAAAATGTCGTTGTATTCTCTAAGGAGTCCCACTAAGCTCTCTTTGACCCTGCTATCTAACGCTCCCCCTATCTTTACTACTTTGGAAGGATCATTTTCCCGTATTGGTATCTCCTCCAACTGTTCTATGGGGTGCCCACTCGTCCATCCCCGTTATTTTTCTTCCTCCGGATCTCTTACAAATATGTTCGGTACCTCTTCTTCTTCTTCCATGATGAATTGATCTAGTCTCGGCATTTCCTGGTTTGGTTCATAGGTCACATGCGCTCACTGCTTGGCTAGCACGGTGGGATTGGTAGACAAGGCATAGCTGTAGGGAAAAATAATAAATAAAAGTGGTAAACGCAGCGGAAGCGATACTAAAAACGATTTAGTGACTTTTAAAATTTTTCCTTTATGAACCTTAAACCCTTTTAATCAATAAACATGCATATATGTTAACAAAAGTAAATTACCTTTTGTCGCGTGATCCGATTGACTTACGTCGATGGTAATCCGCAAGACCTTCAATACGAGCACGAACGTGGATCACCTAGGAGCGTGGTCTCCCTTTTCTTTGAATTGCAAAACTGTGAATGGACCAAACAAAAAACTTTCTTTTCTTTGTTAGTCACAAAAACAATCAAAAGAATGTCAAAAATTATTCCGGTCACTTTTGAGTTCTCAATCTAATGATCGAAACTCGCGTGAACCTAGATCGATATCGTATACACAAGCTTATTGATGATTAAGCAATAGTATACTATCAAAGAATAATTTCACACTCTCTTTTGTCTTTTTAGAATAAAAACTCTCTCTTGGAATTAAGAAGAAGAAGAAAGAAATAAAAAACTCAAGCACCATGATTGTGGTGGCCGAACCCTATAAGAACACATATATAGGTTGGCCGAATTTTTTCTTCTTTTTCCTTTAGGGTTGCCGAATTCTATGTAGTCTAAGATTAGGGTTGGCCGAATTCTATAATGTCACTTATATAGGGTGACTTAAATTCAACCCTAATTCTTTTCAACTTAATAGACTTCAAACCCTAATCGAACTCCTTGATTTTTATTCTTTTATTTTGACTAAATAAAAAGACTCCTTATTTGATTAAATAAATAAAACTAATTTATTTATTTCCTTGTCAAACAAGTCTTTTACTTTTAGGAAAGATTTGTTTCTTTAATTAAACAATTAATCAATAAATTAATTAATTCTTATTTAAATAAAACAAAAGAAACAAAATAATATTTTAGGTTAAAATTTTAACCTTGCCGCCCCACTTATTAAGATTGGGCCTAACATTATTTTCTTATTTCATTTAATCCATTGGACTTTAAATAAAAAACCCACATGTGAACCAGACCCATTCTTACTAAAAGAAACAAGCCCACATGTCTTTCATTAATATATTAATATAATTGAGCAGCCCATTACTTAAATAATGTGCAAATTATATTCTTAATATATTAAATGCAATTCTAGATGGACCCTTAAATTGGTCCGGTAGAATATATCAAGTGATCCATGCAAGTCCGTGTGGATTGGGGATCTTGGCGGGCCATCTAAATTTAAGCTTCAATAGACATAACCTAATCACAATCAACAAATGATTCACTTAGGTCCGATCCATTAATTTTAACTCATTCCACTAAAGAGCTAAAACTGAACTCTTAAATAAAGATAGAAAAGGAAGATGCTCCTCATTCATACCCTAGACAATCATATTGGAGATAGTGTATCCTCGTGATTAATATCAGTAATCGCCAAGAGTTCATAGACCGCCTATAACTCTCCAAGTTACCATATTTACTCATATGACCACGTTTTGAACTTGGATATTTTGACTTGTCCAGAAGCCATGTTTTCAATAGACACTATTGAAAACTCAACGTTGAGATTTAATATCCAATTACCTCAAAACATCCATATGATGATATTATACTCTCATTTAATTAAATGGAGCCACGATGTCCATATCTATAAATGAAGTCCTCTATCGATTAACAAATGAATATCACCAAACTATCGAGGATAGACTATGCGATATAATCGTACTCATTGATAACTCAAATGATATCACTTGCAACCATAAGTCCATCATTTATCTCAGGATTAAGATAGACTCTCCGATTGTCCTGATAATGAAAAGACTATTATCTATTGACGGTTCTAGATAAAGCTTTTCATTGTGATCCAGTTCAATGCACCCAGTGCACTAGATCCTTTTGCTCGAAGACACTCCGATGATTTTAGACTCATCATATCTCATTTGATCCCACTCAAATGCTAGCAAAAGAATTCTACAACTTTAACAAGATAAAGGTGCCCAACCTTTAACTTAAGTTGTGAACATTATTCAAGACTAACTAAAGAATTGTGTCTACCACATACATATCCAGATGTACGAACAATTCTTCTTTTCCCATAGTCTTTAGACCTTATGATTATTTACTTTGACAATTATAATATAAACTATAAATGCTATACGATTTGTTAAACCAGAAATCTCTTTATTAATATGAAAAAGATTGTTAATTACAACATTACACTCTTGCTATTGAGCATAATCCTAACAATAGCAGCTGCATACCGCTTGTTGATCTCCTCAAACTTCTCCTACCTTAGTCCCAACAGGAAACTTCAAGACATTATGGCAGATAGACAACACTCCCCTAATTCCTGGTAGGAAGGGTCTTCCAAGGATGGTTGTAGGGAGAAGGGGTATCTACCACGACGAATTCTGTCATTTTGTTCTGTTGGAGAGTGTTTTCTCCGATTATTATCGGTAAGCTATGAGACCCAATTGGCATCATTGAGTCCCATGTAAATCCATACAGAGATGTGGTAAAACTGTTGTAACAGTTGTTCTTCAAGTTGAGCTTATCATGAGCCACTTTGAAAAGAAGTCGCAGGAGAAGTTGAGTCAGTTGATGGATGTCCACACTACTCCCAGTATCAACCAAAACACGGTAGACCTTGCAATTAGCTATATGTACCGTAATCACCATGAAACTGTAATTGTAGACGTCCTCCTCTATGAAAATGATCTAGGTAGAGCGAGGGTATTCTTGCGATCCCCGGGTGACCCGAAATACGTCATGATTGGCGGTAATCCTTGGGATCTTCCTAGCATGGTTCTTCCTTAAATTATTAGAAGTTCCCACTAAAGTAATACCTCCACTGATGGTGTGGATGATCTGGACTTTTTACATCAGATATTTCCCGTTATCCTTTCGTCTTTCCTCTACTTCCCACATCTTTCCCTATACCTCATTCCCCATCTTGATGCTATCCCGGACCTGTTGTAAGAATTCAATTAAAAGTCCTCCCCTTACTAATCCTTCAATCTGGTTACGGAGGTTGTAGCATTCCGATGTGTTGTGCCCCACATCTTCATGGAAGTCACAGTATTTGTAACGATTTCTCTAGCTAGTCGAGATCTTAATAGGACCCGGTTTCCTAAGCAGACCTTTATTGCAAATGGCAAGGTATATGGTCTCTCGGGATGCATTGAGGGGGTGTAATGGTTGTACCAGTCTTCCCCTCTTTCCACCCTCGCTACCTTCCTTAGCAGCGATGTTGTTCTTGGAACGGATCTTCTTACGGGATACCTACCCTGATGTGGGGCAGGAGGCGGTGGAAAGTGGGTAGACCATTTTGGAGGAATGATTGTGGTATTTCTTTGTAGGTGTAGGTTTCAGAACTTCCTTTTTCTAACGCTTGACTGATCGGGCTTCATCGTGTTCAACCTTGACTCGAATCTGCTCATTTATGTCCACTTGTTCTAGTGTCCTATCATAAGCCTCCTGGTAAGTTTCAGGTGGGTGTTTAGTGAATGATCAGAATAGTCTACCAGCCCACAGGTTTCTTCTGAAATTTAATAAAGTCTCCTTCTCAGCAAACACTCCCATCTGGATCACTTTTTTGTTGAACTTTTCTATATAGAACCTCAATGTCTCACCCCGTTCCTGGATCACGTACTGGAGTAGGATGGGGTCCTTAGGACGCGGCTTGATCCCCTGAACTGAGCACAAAAATCTATGGTGAGTTTTATGAAAGAATCCATACTACATAGGGAGGTTTCTGAACTAAGTCTTGGCACAATCCGTCAAAGTGGAAGGGAACATCCTACACATTACCGACCGGGTGGCATTCTGAACCTCCATCTGATGGACAACACTCTCCAGATGGCTCATAGGGTCCTCTGAACAAGAATACTTCTCAGTATGCATCTTGAACTTGGGGAGCAATTTCACTTCCCGGATTCTCCTTGAAAAGGGTGCGTTCATTTCCCCCAGGGGGTTCTTCCGAGTACCTCAATGCTTTCCCTTTCTTAGCTCCTCAAGTTCCTTTGGCATCTTGGCCATTCGGTCTTCAAGGCGTCAAGGTGCTATATGTTTGGATCGGGCTGTGATTCCTTAATTATTCGAGGTTTCGGACCCTACAGTTACCTCTTGGCACTCCTCCTTTCTGGATTGGCTACCTCGCGGGTTCCTTCTAGGTTCAGTACCACCTCTTGTATCGGGCTACAGAGTCCTCCCCCTTTCGGTTGGTTTAGTTGTTGGTTGATTTCTCCTGAAAGGGATGTCGAATGCTGACTTCACCTGTCGGGATCTGAAACCAGTTGGGCGATCCAAGATTGGAAGTGGAGGTCAGAACCTGTCGAAATCTGGTACCCGAGTACCTGGTCCAGATTCTCCTACAGCCTTGACAACTTTTTATGGTATCCCATGGGTTATCATCTAGAGGCGGACACTTTCTACATAGGCAGCAGCCTGCTGTTCCAGACTATCTCGATTGACTCCCTAGATAGCCGAATCTGGAGAAATGCAACTTGGCTCTAGTGAAGGGACCGGTGCAGGGTTGTTGTTTCTGGCAGCCCTCCCCTGTTTCAAGACTCTTTGAGTAGAAGCAAGGGAGTAAAGTCCTGAATGGTCGAGCTGTCCTTAAGAAGATCTGAGTCTCATCTTTCTGCTAGCAGGATAGTGCTAAGTTGCTTTTGATAATGGGAGGGAAGTAAGTTCCCCAAAGACAGCGTTAAAAAGTGTTAACCGAAATTTACCAACAAGGTGGATTTACAATTAATGACTTTTAATGGACCACGATCAAAATTGACCGCAGTCGGAGGGGTATCACATAGTTCGATACATATGATTTCCAGTAAGCACAATTCAATATGGGTGATGGTTAAAAACAATAGGATAATCATTTGTATTATATTGTGGAGGGGCATACAATGAATGGCTTTTTGCATAACATAAATACAATCTTTAAAAATATTCTCCACCAGTCATTATAGGCGAAATCTGACACAGTCGACAGTGGATATCTCGTGCATGTTGATAAGTAGAAAAGGTTGTATCTTTAGGGTTTCGAAAGAATCGATCCTTTCATAGTTGAGTATAATGTTGTATATATAGGTCCCATTACTTACCATGCACTCCTATAACTTCGGTGTAAGGTTTCAGTAATTAT
Source organism: Acer negundo (assembly GCA_035582765.1). Lineage (NCBI taxonomy): Eukaryota > Viridiplantae > Streptophyta > Magnoliopsida > Sapindales > Sapindaceae > Acer > Acer negundo. Next base: position 16,373,695 of record CM069233.1, read on the forward strand.
GGGACTTTCTTTAGCGATAAGCGAAGATATCATGTGGAATTCAATCCCTAAAATCAAGTGATTCTTTCTTGGGTAGATTCTGGCAGAAACTGCTTTAAAATAGGACTCTTAAATGGCGGGAATGATTCCTCTTATTTAATGATAAAAACGATGGCGTTTTAATGTCCTTCTTTGTAGCTTTAAACTTTGGTGGCGTCTTCACCTAATACTTGGATTGTTTGGCGAGCTAGTTCTTTGCAATGTCAGGGTGTTTAGGTGTCAGGGTACCCCGGCACTTTCTTCCTGCTGTATCATGATTTCCACTGGTCCCCTGGTCACTCCAGTTTTAGGACACTGGTTAATGTTGTGGCGAGGTATTGCGATGATATGGTGGCGGGGTTCCTAGTCTATCTAGGAGCAGAATACTCGGTCCATGAAGAGGCGGGATACACAGCCCACATTGGAGTGAGATACTAGGATGGTGTAGCGTGGTTTGTGGGGTTTTCATACTTCTGATCTTGCTTCGGCTTTTTCTAGGTATATACCCCCGATATGTCGATCCGGATTTTCTCTAAAAGATAGGCGGATGATACTTGCTAAAACACTTCTTCCTTGATTTCTGGATGGAAAATTCTTCTTTGGTCTTTGGCCATTGGCCATTTTTAGCGGTTGACAAGTATTACAAATTATTGTATAACTATAAAATTCATGTTCTCATAGGCACATAAAGTGATTTAAGCATTCACAATGTAATGTTAATATCAATCATACTATATGACTACCCAATTCGTGTCCCCATATGCACATTAAGAGATTTAAGCTTTCATAGTGTAATGTTTATATCTAGGATATCAATATTATACCTATATCATATGATTGCCTAATTCATATTCCCATGTGTTTCGAATAATTAACATATAGTAGTTATAATATTATTACTAAATGTGTACAATCGTTCAATTCAATTTCCCACAATCATTTTAGTAATTGAAATTTATCAGTTATAACGATATTACAAAATGTTATATAACTATAAAATTCACGTTCTCATATGAACATAAAGTGATTTAAGCATTCACAATGTAATGTTAATATTAATCATACCATATGACTACTCAATTCATGTCCCCATATGCACAGAAAGTGATTTAAGCATTCATAATGAATGTTGGTATTTAGGATATCAATGTTATACCTATGTCATATGATTGCTTAATTCATGTTCTCATATGCACATAATATTTTTTGAATAATTAATATATAGTATTTATAATGTTATTACTAAATGTGTACAATTGCACAATTCATGTTCTCGTAGTCATTTTTATTAATTGAAATTAATTGGTTATAACAATATTACAAAATATCTTATAGCTATACAATTGATGTCCCCATATGCACATAAAGTGATTTAAGTATTCATAGTGTAATGTTGATATCAAGGGTATCAAGGGATATCAAAGTTAGTAGTCATTTATACTAATTTGGGGTTAGTATACCAGTGTGAAGGTCCAAGCCTTGTGAATGAACACTTGATTAAAACTGGTTTAGCTTAGGCTGAAGAAAATGCTTGCCAAATGCTTTTGGAACATGTTTGTTAGGAAGTCATTTGAACTTGGTTGCAATCACAATATGCCTCCTAGTACCATGATCCCATTTGTTCGATTACCGGCTCTTTGTTTATTTTCTTACTACTGGTGGACTGATTAAGTTTATTTTCTTATTACCGGAAATCACAATGTTGCCTTCAAGCTGCCGCTAATGTTGCAGTGAAGTGTATGGGTAGGGTTGTCTACTTAGATACATGCAACTCTTTTTCACCTCAACGCATTGCACACTTAATGGAGCAAATTTCTGACTTGCACTTTAAGGAGGTCAAACATTTTCATCTCTAATAATGGTTAAATTGTTGTTTTCTTGTGCACTCCTTTATTTTTGCTTATTTACCATTGCTGTGGGCTAAAGATGAAATTCTTCAAAAAGCTATAAGCAGCATTATATGTCATTCAGTGTTTGATATCTTTGCAATGTCTGATGTGCTATTTCAGCTAGAATGTGATTTGAGATCTCAGGTTTCATTAAATTGAAGCACTCTCATCTACTTTGTTTTGATAGAATTCATCATATCATGTTAAACTATATGACTAAGGGTTCAGATTGACAATGGAGATTATCTGGTGCGGTTGCTTATAGTTGATTCGATCTCACCATTAATTACCCCAGTACTTGGGGGCATTGGTTCACAGGGTATAAATTCTTGTATATACATCAGTGTTTCTAGGTTTTTTGTATAATGGAATGCATAGGCTCTTCACTAAGTTGAAGCAAATGGGATTCTTTAAAAAGAAAATATTATCACGGGTTGATATTTTAGGTTTCTTAACAAGTTTTCTTATGGGTTCATTAGTGATTCTGAGCTCTCCTGTTGGGTGAAGATGTTGAATGTCAATATATCGGCTTGCATAGCTGCATAATTTCTGACTTCTTTAATTGTCCATGGTTAAATAGACACTTATCTATAATTTTAGCATTTTCGATATTATGATATTTGTATTACTGGAATAAATTTGTGATCGGGGTGACATCCATGCTATTAGAACAACATTTTTTTAAAAGTGTACCATAAGTCACAGTTTTACATACTTAAAGAAGATAGCACATCTGCACATGAGCATAGTATAGCTGTACTGGTAAGATTGGCCTGCCCTTGAAATATCAAAATTATGCTTCTTGACTATTGAAATTTCGTTGCTTCGCAATAGTTTATGTTGAAGCATTAATATGACTCAATTTCTTGTCTCACTCTTTTATTTTCTGTTCTTTTTTATTTTTTCTGTTACATAAACAATTTTTTAAGTTAAAGCTAGAAGCCAATGTTCCAAATAGTTTGCTATATTGACAAAAATGAAATCATTTTTAGAAGGAAGAAAAGATTTTGTTCAATTGCGAGTTGCAACCCTTGTCTGTTCCTTCAGTTAGACAGTATAAATCCCCCTTGTTTCCTTATAATCTATTAGAAGATATTTAATTTGGATCTTGACGTCTAGTTTTAACAGTATCAATATGTCAATATGGGATTTGATCACAGCTCAAGAGAAAGTGAAATGTTAAAAGGCAGAATCAGCCGAAGAAGAAGAAGAAGATGATATTGGAGAAGTTGAAGGAGGAGGAATAGGAAATCATGAAGATATATCAAGTACATATGAATTGAACAAGAGAATCGAAGAGTTTATAAGGAAAATGAAGGAAGAAATCTTGATTGAAGCTCAACAACTAGTCACAGTAGAATAAAAATAATTATAATTATAATTCGTGTTCATGCACATTCATTCTAAAAGAAAAGCCACAGCATGCTTCTATGTATTATATATGTTTTACTCTCTTTTAATTAGTTGAATAAAATCCCTCATGTTTCAGCTCAATTGTGAGTGTTTTTTTAGTGTTGTTTTAGCTTTATTATAAGTGCTTATGATCACATAATTTTTAGCCCTTTTCTTTGTTCTTTGCTTCAAATTATTCTCTAGACTGCAAATTTACCGTCCATTGCATTGCATTGTTGTGGAAGTTTTGTGATGAAAATAATTATGAGATTTAGAAAATTTTATTTTTTTCAACATTAGAGTTTGATTTCAACATTTAAATTGCAAAATATGACGGTTTTTTTTTAAAAAAAGATAAAATATGAAGTTAGTAAGTGAGAAAATAAAATTAATTAATGATAAGCGGATGAATTTTTTAAAAAAATAAATAAAAATTCATTCTACTTTGAATTTTCGGCTAGGGTGATATAGATATTTAAAAGCTAGATCTTCAGATCTTCAAGTCTTCAATTTCTTGTAGAACAATCAATCCTTCAAAACAAAGTTTTTATACTTTCCAAAACAAGTGAATGTGAGATGATCAAGTGAAATCAAAACAAGCATTTGCATTTAAAGAAATCAAGCAACATCATGCAATGAATGTGCAATGCAATGCTCCCTCTCAACAGGTTACTCCTCTTTAATAGGCAATCTCCCCTATATGCGAATTTGCTACTACAACTCCCCTTACCATACTATTCCTCCTTTTTGTCATAAGATAGGCAATTGAGTATCCCCCAACCGGGTCATTTTAACAAAGAGAGATAGTAACATGCAAGACATTTGCATAATCATATAAGCCACTTTATGCAACTCAATTAATTGGAAGAGAAGTAAGAAGATTTTTTTAAAGATAATGTGTGATTGTAATGCTTTGCATGCAAGACATATTGCATTCAAGTCCAAAGACAATGGTATTTAGCAAAGAAAATGACAAAGGTTTCCGATAGAATTCAAACCGGTAAAGACCATTTGTCATGAATTCAAGCAAGGATATAGAGTTATCATTCAATTCAATTTAAGAGGCAACTATATCCAACTTTATAAGCAAAACAAGGCATGAGTAACTTTTGCACCCTATTCTATTTTTTCGGGTAAGATACCTGTATGATAATAGTCATGTTCAACAAATAAAGAAAGAGAGACATTGGATTTTAAAATCCTTAGAACGGATACAAGATCTTTTATTCATTTGAGTCTCATTTGCTTTTCACACATAATTTTGCATTTTGAAATTTGCAATCAACAATCATGCTTTTCATTTTTAAGCATGTCATTTGAAAGAATCATCATGTCATGGAGATTAATTATTGGTCATTCAAAGAGTACTTTCTAAGCTAATCTCCTAGTAGAAAAATGAATGTTTGAACATAAATATGATGTGGATTGCAATCGAAGCAAGAAAATATCATATAAGCATATGTGTAATCAAGATACTCAAGCAATAAATAAAGAAGCATAAGGTTTTTCAAATTTTTGCATGTGACAAGTATGCAAATTTGCTCTCTTTGCTTGAGTTCCTCATATGGAGTCAATTTCCATATCACATCAATCCATTAGACAAATCTCAATAGATCTACTTAGTGCTTTAAACCTAGTTGCATCTAAGGGTTTAGTGAATAAGTTCGATAGTTGATCATTAGTACATACATGTTCAAGTACTATGCATTTGTTCTCAACTAGTTCTTTAATGAAATGATGTCGGATGTCAATATGTTTTGTCCTAGAGTATTGCACCGGGTTCTTTGAAATGTTATTGGCACTCATGCTATCAAAAAAAAAGAGTTAAAGTATCTTAATTGAATCTGTAGTCGACAAGCATTTGCTTCATCCATAAGAGTTGTGTGCATCCACTCCCCGCGACAATGTATTCGGCTTAGGCCGTGGACAAGGAAATAGAGTTTTGCTTCTTGCAAAACCATGACACCAAGTTGTTCCCTAGAAAGAAGAAACCTCCCGATGTGCTTTTTCTATCATCACAATTTCCTACCTAATCCGCATCACTAAAGCCAACTAAACTAGCATTAGTGTCAAAAGAGTACCAAATCTCATAGTTGGATATCCCATTCACATAACAAATGATTCTCTTAACAGAAGAGAGATGAGACTCCTTAGGATCTAATTAGTACCTAGCACACACACCCACACTAAAGGAAATATCGGGTCTACTTGCAGTCAAATAAAGCAAGCTACCAATCATACCCCGATATAGAGTTTGTTCCACACTTTTTCCACTAGCATCCTTGCTTAGCTTCAAAGTGGTACTCATAGGTGTATCACAACGTTTGACATTTTCAAGATCAAACTTCTTCACTAGGTTTTTAGCATATTTAGCTTAGGTTATAAAAATCTCATCATTCAATTGCTTAATTTGCAAACCTAGGAAGTAACTTAGCTCGCCAACAAAACTCATCTCAAATTCATGAGACATAACATCAACAAATTGTTGGATTTTGGTGTTGTTGGTAAAGCCAAACACAATATCATCAACATATATTTGAGCTATGAAAAGCTCATCATTGTTTTTCTTGATGAATAAAGTCTTGTTAACACTACCTCTTGTATAGTCATTATCAACAAGAAATTGAGTAAGGCGCTCATACCAAGCCCTCGGTGCTTGATTCAACCCATATAATGTCTTCTTGAGGCGATAGACATGGTTGGGGTGGTGTGCATCCATAAACCCCTTGGGTTGCTCAACAAACACTTCCTCTTGCAATAAGCCATTGAGGAAGGCACTCTTCACATCCATTTGGTTCAATTTGAACTTGTGCACACAAGATATGGACAAGAGAAGCCTAATGGACTCTAGACGGGCAACAAGAGCAAAAGTCTCTTTAAAGTCGATACCCACAATTTGAGAGTACTTTTGTTCAACAAGCTTTGCCTTGTTACGCACAATGTTGCCATCCTCATCGTATTTGTTCCTATACACCAATTTGGTGCCTATTACATTTGTGCTTTTAGGCCTAGAAACTAGAGTCCAAACCTCATTCCTTTCCAATTGGTTTAGCTATTCTTGCATCGTAAAAACCCAAAATTCATCATTTAAGGCCTCATCAACCTTTTTGGGTTGTATTTTAGAGGTATAGCATGTATAACTAATAAGATTAGCTATTTGATGCCTAGTTCAAACACCCTCATTGACTTCTCCAATGATGTCATTTTTATCATGGATTTTCCGAACCCATGGAGTGGGTTCATTAGAGTCCAAGAGAAGAACTCTATCAAGAGGTTGTGTGTCCCTTTGACCTCTTCATTAGGTTAGATCTCTCATCAATAGAAGTCTCCACAACCTTCTCCAAAGGAGAATCATCAACTACAATAACCTCCTCCCCATGGTCATTAGACTTAAGCCTATAATCATCTATGAACACATTAGATGATTCCATAACGCTTTGAGTCTTCAAGATGAAAACTCTTGAAGCCTACTATTCAAGGCATAATCAATAAAAATACCCTCATCACTCTTAATATCAAACTTGCCAAGTTGATCACAGTCATTTAGAATGTAGCATTTGCTTCAAAAAGAGTGGAAGTAGCTAACATTTGGCTTCCTACCTCTCCATAACTCATAGGAAGTTTGCCTAATGTTGGGCCTTAGAAAGACTTTATTTCCTATATAGCAAGCCGTGTTGACGGCTTCGGCCCATAGGTTCCTAGGGACATTGTTGTCAATCAACATGACACAGGCCATCACTTGAAGGACCCTATTTTTTCTCCCAACAAATCCATTTTGTTAAGGTGTCTTAGGAGCCAAAAGCTCATGGGAAATGCCTAGGCAATTACAATAGCTTTCAAAGTAGGGATTCTCAAACTCCCTCTCATGATCACTTCTAATCCGTTTAATGCTTTTAATATTAGAGTCTTTTTCATTTTGAATTTTAGTGCAAAGAATTTTAAACTTTTCAAAAGATTCGGACTTTTCTCTAAGGAATTATGTCCATGTGTACCTAGAGAAATCATCTACACAAACAAAAATGTATCTCTTTCCACCAAAACTCTCGGTTTACATAGGACTCATAAGATCCATATGGAGAAGCTCCATAGGCTATTTGGTGGAGAGATACTTTCCCTTCTTGTGCATGCACTTAGTTTGTTTCCCTTGTTGGCAAGGTCCATAAACACCATCGACTTTCTTCCCAAGCTTGGGAAGGCCAAGCACAACATTGAACTTATCTAAGATTCGTAAATCCCGATAATTCATGTGGCCAAGTCTTTTGTGCCACAACTCAATTTGCTCATTCTTGGACATATTACAAGAGACAACTCTAGCTTCAAGACAATAGCAATTGTCGCTAGATCTCATTCCTTTCAACAAGGTTTGTCCATCGGGCTTTAGAATTAAGCAATCAGTTTTGCTAAATAAGACACAGAGTCCTTCATCACTAAGATAAGAAATGCTTATTAGATTAGCTTTCAAGCTATCTACATATAAAGCATTGGACAAGGTAGGTAAACCGGGAATGAAAATAATTCATTTCCCTTCAACTCTCTTTTTAGACCCATCACTAAAGGTGACAAATCCCCCTCTCTACATGACATGAGTCTTAAAGAAACTCTTGTTTCCCGTTATGTGCCTAGAACACCCATTATCTAAGTACCAAAAATTAAAAGAATTTGCTTTTAAGGCAATTTGAGCAACATTGCAAAAGTATTCATCTCTTCTAATCTAACTAGGTGAAATATTTTCTTTTGCTAGTAGTCAATGGTACATGATCTCAAGATATCCTAGAATCATGCAAATGGGTTTTATTCTTCCTAGGAACAAGCATCTTGGCTTTAGCATTTTTTTTTTCAATCATGCTCTCAACTCTACAAATTTTAATATAATTAAAGCAATTTGATCTAATATGACCATCAATACCACAAAAATGACAAGTGGGAATAAAGTGAGGAATCATACCATGTCCTCGTATGTGCATTGGAGCTTTCCCATGTCGTTGTTGTTGAGTTGGTTCATTCCTTATTCGTTGTTGAACCGGTCTAGCTTGCTTCCTTGGTTGAGCATGCATGATTGGTCTCTTTCCTTGGTAAGTCATTTGTTGAGGAAAGTTGGCTTGAGGAGCTCTTATAGGTTAAGCTTGAGGTTGTCTTCTTAGCGCTATCTTCACCTGTTCATTATGTGAGCATTGTCTTAAATCAATCTTCTTCCTAGGATTTTGCACCAATGAAGGTTCTTTGTTGCTCAAGCTCTTAACAAATACGGTCTTGCTTGAGAAGGATGCCTCCTTGTCATCAAGATACCCAAGACCTCTCTTGTCACTTGGTCTTTTTCTAACTCCCAACATGTGGCCAAGCTTCTCAGTGCTTGAAGCCATTTTAGTTATTTGCTCATTAGCTTCTTCAAGCTACATTTCCAATCTAGCTTCATTCCTCTTAGCTAAGACTATTTCTTCTCTTGGCTTATCTTCAAGCTTCTTGGAAGTCATTGTCTGTTCACCTAAATGGGTTACTTTGGTTGATAGCTCAAGGTTTTCTACCTTTAACCTTTGAATTTCCCTTTTGTTCTTCATCATTGAGCTTTCAAACTCAACTATGTAGTCATGAACATGCATACTCTCCACATTTCCATTTGTGGAGGAAAATGAAGAGGCATCATCACTTGAGTCATTTTCCTCTTGACTCACTTCCTCTTCTTTACTAGCATTTTTGCCCTTATGGGAGGAAGCAAAGCCTATGAAGTTAGCCACTTCATCTTCATCATCCGATGCACATACAGCATTATCAAAGTCATCACTTCCACTCCAAGTGGCGACGATCACCTTTCCGTTCTTCTTGTTCTTCAAATTTCCACAATCGGGAACGATGTGTCCTATGCCACCACACTCAAAGCATTGGATCTCCTTTCTCTCATTCTTCTCTTGCCTTTGCTCAAACTTTTTGAAGGGAGCCTTTTTCTTCAAGTTTTGGCCTTTAGATCCAAAACCCTTCTTCTCGAATTTGACGAACTTTTTGAACCTTCTCAACAATAAGGCCATGTCTTCATCCAAGTTATCATTATCCTCCTTCTCAAATTCGGAGGCCTTCAAAGCAATTCCCTTTTGCTTTTTAGGAGGTGTGGAGGTAGGACCCTTCCTAGACTCATAGGTTAGAAGCCTCCCAATCACTAGGTTTTATGTTCTTGTAATCATTATTCTCCTCTAAAGCCGTTACCTTAGACTCAAATCTTTCAGGGAGAGATCTCATAATTTTTTGCTTGATTCTCCTATCTGAATACGGGTCACCAAGTTGATGACTTTTGTTGACTATGTCCTTCAACTTAATCTCAAAGTCATTGAAATACGCATTCTCCTCCATTCTAAGCAACTCAAATTGAGTTTAAAAGACTTGAAGTTTGGAGTCCTTAACCACTTTAGTTCCCTCATATGCCATCTCTAGGATGCCCCAAGCCTCCATAATGATCCTAGTGTTTTGAATCAATTTGTATTGATTCTTGTCCATGGCACTTAGGAAGGCATGCATCGCCTTTCTATTGCATTTGGATGCCTCAAACTCTTGAGCATTCCATTGAGCCTTAAGCCTGAGTACATTCTCTTCTCCACTCATATAAGTCATCATTGGTGGAACATAGCCGTCTTCAATCGCCATCCAAGCTCTATCATGGATTTGACAAATTACGATTTCATCTTGCCTTTCCAAGAGGCATAATTTATCATGGTGAGCAATGAAGGCCTTGTACTCAAAGCACCTTTATTTCTACCACCGTTTCCACTCATAGTGTTTATGAATGAATGAAATGAATGCAAATGTATGTAGACAATCAAAAACACACAAAATGCAAAAACACACCAAAATCACGAATCTCCTAAATATGTCTAGGAATCTACTCTAATACTAATTGAAACAAATATGATGGTGTGTCTAAATATATCTATAGGGGGTTAATAGATTTTAATCAAGTTAATTACCAATTTTTCTTAATTAGTCAATATTCAATAAAAACCTCAATCTAGTCAAAAATCAATCAACCTAATTCTAAGTGCGGAAAACAATAAATTGCTCGTTGATTGATTTATATGAGAAACCCTCAACAGGGAAAAACTCACGGGCTACTATGCTAGCCACACACGGTTCTCAAATCCACTACTTGAATGAAAGTTTACAACCTAGGTTGATCACGTCAAACCATCCACGGTTACTAACCCTTCCACTCTACCTATCGAGCCTCTAATAGCGATTTTAGACCTACTTACTTGCGCACTAAGCAATATTAGTCAAAGGACTTAATTCTCAATGAAGAGATTAGCAACTTATGCGAATATGATAATATTTTAAATGCAAGTAATGCTAGGTTACACTAAATGTTTATCTAGGAATTAAAGATGTCAATAATAACACTCCTAGATATCATATGTCTAAATGTCATATGTAAACTTAGCTATTAAAGATAAAACAATCCTAGATGTCACAGCTATCAAAATACAACTCTAAATCAATCAACACAATAATCTTAATCTTGTATATATAATATGTTCTAAATGCATACAAGTAATAAATTGAGATTAATTGATAAGTAAGAACACTAAAATGAATGAAGATGGTGTTCAACTTACCAAATCAATTGTGTTGAAGAAGAACCATGCATAGATGCATCCTAGATGATCCTATATGATGCTTAGATGAAGTTTCATGTACATGGACATGAGTTTAAAGAATCAAATGAGCAATCTTTGTGCTTTTTCTCTAAAAAATCTCTCTTTCTCTTTTAGGGTTCTTGATGTTCAAAAAGCTGAATAAAAGAGAGTGACATAATGGTGTATTTTTAGAGAGCAATAAAAGGCTTGGTGAAAAGACAAGTTTGTCCCTAAAAGACGTTGATCGACGGTTTCATTCGGCAGCAACCAATCGCCAATCATAACTACCGAATTGAACCCGAGGGCATCAGGTATCAACAGCGGTTCAAATCGGCGGTTTCATGACTGCTAATCACCACCGCATAATTAAACCCAAGAGATGAAATCAATCAGATCTAAACGGTGATTTAGAACAGAGGTCGGGGCCACCAATCATAATCGCAAAATCATTCCAGAGACTACTAGAATCAAACGGCGGTTCCATTTGGTGGTCGGGGTCGTCAATCAAAACCCTTGTTCGCCAATTGTGGTGAAACCAAAGGAGAAGCCAAGGGCTTTCTCTGAAGGTGATCTTTGTGCTAAACCAAGCACACCAATGTGCATGCACGGATGTTTCCAAACAAACTTCAGGAAACTAATTACTAGACACACTAACACAAGACAAGATACAACAAAGAAGTGCAAGTGTAAAATGTGAAAAGAATGCACACAAGAGGAATGAACACAAATGCAAGTATAAGATATGTGTGTATGTATGTGTGTGTGTGTGTGTATGTGTGTGTGTGTGTGTGTGTGTGTGTGTGTGTGTGTGTGTGTGTGCGCGCAACTAGTATCTTTAATGAAAATTAAGCACAAGAGATTTACCTTTGAAGTGCTTATCATCTTGAGGTCTTGAGAGGGACTTTGAGTATGATTACCAACGCTTAAGCTACCCTTACATATCAAACCCCAATTATGGTTTGTCACCGAAATAAGCCAATCAAACTTGAGGAACTTACACTATTCTCTATCCCTTATTTCATTAATATCGAACAAAATACTGATTTGAGCGTTAGAGAGTCCCCCAAAGGGAACCCCCCCCCCCCCTCTAGTGGCTCGCCACCGTTCTTTTTGTTTGTAGTTTCACAAGTTGTCAGTGCCTACATTGACGATGAAGATTAATTGTAGACCTGATCGACTACAAAATGCAACTCTGATCTCATCTATGATATATCAAAAACCACAATCTAACATGAAGGAGTCGATAAGACACTCATGATTAAGATCACCCATATATAGCCATCATTTATTAATATATATGACTCTCATCTTGTAACAGATCTTGGTGAAAGATTCATATAAATCGTGGTCCAGTCTTATATAATCACATCATACAAGATGTCTCCATTGTCATATTACCATATGAATAATCTAAGATAAGACCACCATACATTACAAAATGGACCGTATCTATAGATTAACCACAAATAAATTACCCATCTCTATTTGCTATATTGAACTCTTTAGATTACTCATCTCAAACTGAGTTTCTCTGTATATGACACTTATATACTCAGTCAGAGATTTCATTCGGCAATCTTAGATGTTAAGTACACATGATATAAATGTATGAGATAGATTTATAGAATGAATAAACTACTTCTTTTATTAATGTTTCATTCACATTTACAAATTATATGCTTTTGGGCATAAATCCCAATAGGGATTACATTATTTTTAATCATATCCTATGTTGCACCAAACACAGGATATCACTAAATTGAGTCCCATCATATCCCATCCAATTCAATCATATCCTATCCCATGAAAATAATCATATCCTATTTTGTGCACCAAACAGGGCTTTGGGATTATATGGACTAGACTTAAAGAATTCAGGAATTTTTAAAAAGAGTCTTTGAACTTTATTTATATACTATTATGATTATCTAGACTTTATTTTAAAGACTTTATAGATTTTTTTAAATATGGGCTCTCTAAATTTGCTAGTTAACACATATACCTGAGTTGAGAAACTCAAACTAGCTAGCTGGCCTGAGCTAAAAAGGAGTAGAAACATTTGTACCCCTCAAAAATCGTATATACACCCCAAATTTATATTTTTTTAAAATTCCAAAATTATCCTTAAATTAAATTATTAATATTATTGCTCTCGGTGTAAAAATTCTTCTATTTAACAATTTCAATTTCCAGTGAAGTTAGAATTCCATACATAACAAAAATAATAAAAAAAAAATAATATCAATCAAATTAATATTTACAAACACATTGAAATTGATTAGTTTATATTCAATGACAAACAAAGAGAAGCAAATATGCATGCAAAATAAAAAATAAATAAAAAATAAAAACCAACAACAAAGTTGCATGCATCTCTGAATCAAAATATTTTCACAACTTTCAAAATCATAATAGATCTTGTAAAAAGAAACAAACGGTCCTTTTTAAATAATTGTTACCCGCTCCAACTAAATTTTCAAATTCCAAAGAGAAAATAGAAAACTATTGTACATGAAAACCATATCTGCCTGAACCGTGTATAGTTGAATCATCTTGGAAATAAATTAAAATAATCTTATAAAAATTAATCACCTTGTAAATATATAGTTGAATCTATTTGCTTGAACCATGTAATCATTAACCATATAACCATATTGACATATAGGAGCCTCTTGGATTGTTTACGACAACCAAGTTCAAGATTATAGGGGGTGCAAGATACAATATAATCATTACCTAAATCTAGTCTGTTGCTAGGGTTCTTTCACAGCCTTGTTGCTATTTTCTAAAAAGTCTTGAGTTATTGTGAAAAGTCTGATGAGAGAGGGCAAGACAATTTTGGGGTCTAGCTATTTATATTTATCACTAAAAAGTCTAGAAAATCTAAATTATCATGAAATCCTACAAATCTTAATCTCAATCTAATACCACCTGCCTCTTGAAAGTCTGGATCCAATACCATAAGATATTATGGGCTCTTAAAAAAAAAATCTTGAAAGTCTAGCTCCAACACCATAAGATATTATGGACTTTTTAAAAAAATCTTAAGAGATCTAATCGAATACCACCAAACTTATCTAACTTATTAAAAAGTTTCAATCTAATACCACCGGACTTTTACTTTCCAAAACTGTCTATTAAAATCTCAATCCAATACACCCCCATTAATATTTAGAGCTTCCAGCTCTTTTATTTTAATTTTGCAATCTTGAGATTGCAATCAATACAATATTAAGTCATAAGTAAATCACTCTTTTAGAGATACTTTTTATTAGAAGATCCTCTTTATTTATATGAAATTGTGTTGTATTGAGTCGTAAGTAAATCACACTTTTAGAGATACTCTTTATCAGAAGATCCTCTTTATTTAAATAAAATCATGCCAATAACGTATTATAAACTATTTGAGAATAAATATAAAATGAAGAAAATAGAGAAGAGTGTAAAAGAGCAATGCCAATATTCCATTCTTCTTATTTTTGAATCCAAGAGTAGTCGCCTATTTACAAATAGGAAAGACATAAAGCAGGGGGGCTATAACACAATTTACTGCACATGGTGCAACCACCACACTCACTTGTAAGGTGCATTTGGCACGGACAATGGACAGGACAAGGTGGGATGGGATGGGACGAGACAGGACAGGACATGTTGTTCCATATTATGTTTGGAATGTCTAGGACAAAACTGTGAACTATACTATTATGTGTTTGGTATGGCTAGGACAGGATAGGACAGAACAAAAGGTTCAAATGACCAAAATGCCCATCCTGTCCTTTCTAATGTTTATAACAATTTTATTAAGTTTGAAATTTTATTTTTGAAAAATATTAAATATTGTTGAATTAAAATTAATTAAAAATCATACAAAATCAATATTTTCTTTCATTTTCTCACTGCACAAACACCATAAATTTTTCCATCAATATTTTCTTTCATTTTCTCACTGCACAAACACCATCAATTCCACAAAATTCATCCTAATAATTTACGTGTTATTAAATCAATTAAACAAAGAAAAAACCCTGGAAAACAACTAGAGAAGGAAAAAAAATTGAATACAAATCAAAAAAACCCAATCGAATACAAATCAAAAAAATCAAAACCTGCTTTAATCGAATGCAAATCGAATACAAATAAAAAAACCCCAAACCACCATCGTCGTCAACACCAACCTCACAAACCACCATCATTGTCAACACTAACCCCACAAACCTCGTCGACGACGACGCATTCCTGATTTTGTATTCCGATCGTTGAGAATCGAAAACCCCAAATCGAGAAATCAAGAACCGTAAATTGATTTCTCAAAATCTAAATCAACTAAAGCCACTACCTCCAAAATCGAAGGTCGAACAGATAGAGAGACAAGCGGGAGAGATTGACATCTTTGATCCTGGCCGGTGGCCAAAGAAGAGAGAAAGAGAGAGAGAGGGAGAGAGAGAGAGAGAATGGGTGGGTTTTAGAGAGAGAAGCGTGAAAATGGGTTTGGGTTTTATTTTATATTTGGTTTTTCTGTAATTTTTGGAAGATTTGAGGGCAAAAATGTCTTTTTCATACTTGTCTCATGCATGGGACAAGTCTAGCCTATCTATTTGGGTGGGACAAGTTTTTAGGTTTTTTGTCCCACCTTATCCCGTCCCGTCGTCCCATCCAGTGCCACATATTAAATGCACCCATAGTGACATGTGTCCCTTCTGTTATATAGTAACAAGTAAAATGATTTTTAAAAAATAAAAAATAAAAAATAGAAATGAAAATACAACATAACCGAAAGATTTTTAGATACCTAAACGAATCCAACGACCAGAGAAAACAAATAAAAAGTTACTTTTTCTCTGCTCCATTTTTGGGGCGATTCTTCTTCTTCCTTTCTCTTGAATCTATACAAATGAATCACTCAAGAAATAACAATGAATATATCCATTTTTGTGGCCAAGCTTTAGCCATGGCTTCAAAACGCTGCGTCTTAGCATGTTCAGGCTTCCTCGTAGCTTGTTTACTTCAAATCTTCATCTTCTCCGGACTTTCTTGAATTGCCACCACCACCACATCTTCTGTGCTTGCCTCTAGTTAAAGATCCTACACATCAGATAAAGGATTTTGATTCTTTGGCTTAAGGTCATTGTCTGTCTTAGGCCGGTTACATTGTGAGTATCCCACTTAGGCTATAGGTTGCCGTTTTAGGAAGAAAGCACTACAACTGTAAGGAGATGGTTCAAGTCGTCCCTGCCACCGCCATGGTATCAAAGCCTCTAGTACCTAGAGTCCAGGAAAAGAGTTAGACTATTTTTGACTTAAATAGAGATAATATTGATGGAAGGAATTCATCATTTATGGCAAACACAAACATCTCCTCAACTGTTCTACTTTAGATCATGTTCGACTTTCCCTCCTCTGTTAAACGAACTCAGTCTTCAAGAATTCAAAATCTTATAGAATACACCCATATACCAGATTCTGCCCAAATTAATGAAACATCTTTACAATTGTTGAAACCTTACACAATCTTTAAGAGAAATAAGTCCCTTGCTACACGAATCCAACATCTAGTGCAACATCAAACCCCTCCGATCAAAGAATACATCCAATCAATAGCTCTTAACAACTGCTTAGTTCCAGCCACTTTGTTGAGGAGTATGTTGATCTCGAAATAGGTCAATCGTTGATTGATCATTGGATCAAATAAGGATACTCTCATCTGCATATCGGCACCTTCTTGCTCCGAGAAGATTGATTCAATGTCGGCATCAGATGGGACTTCTTCTGCTATGTGTGTTAACTAGTGAACCAGTTTAGCAAATTTTGCTTTCTTATCTGGGCATTTCTTGGCATAATACCCCTTTTTTTCCACATATGAAACATTTCTAGGATTTGTTCCATACTCGTTTAGATTTTTTTTATAGAACTTGAACTTTTTATTTCCTTTACGCCTGAAAGAGTCGAAATGTTTCTTCTTTTTAGGCCTGCAATTGCATTGTCCTGCAGATTTACACCTGATCTAGTACAAGGGCTGTTTGCAATGTACTTCGTACCGTTTGCCTTCTTTTAGCATTTTGGTGAAGACCTTTTAGGTGGCACAAAGTTTTTCAAGGGCACTCTGTGTGAACATATGAATTTCACCTAAAGTGATGTCATTAAAGGGTCTATTTGAGGCATCAATCTTTCTCTGTAACTCATCTTGGAGCTCAGTTGGAAGAGAATTGACGTAGACATTTTTGAGACTTTGATCATTGATACCACTAAGAATATGATATCTGTCTAACATTCGTTTGTAATGGAATTCAATGTCCTTACGAATTGAACAGCAGCGCATCTTGAAGAATTCTTGTCTAGATTGTTTATAGAATTGGTCAGGGTCTCTGAAAAATTCTCTGAAGATGATACCCATAACATGAGAGGTCTAAGGTGCCCAGACAATTGTGCCTAGACAATTTGTAATTGTCGGTATTCCCTAAGGGCTTAGTACCAATCTCGTAGGGAACCTATGAACCTGGAGACAAATTCTCTGAAGATTGTCTCTTGATTATGTTCAGATTTAGCCATTTATAGGTTGAGCCAGACGCTCATTTCAAAAATCTTCTTTCTCCAAGAATCTGGAGTAGAATCGCCAAGGTTAAACCAAGGACCGTTGGTTGGTCTAGAACCATAAAATTGTCCAGGGACAGGATTCTCAGGAGGTTCCTTAACGAAAGGTGCTGGTCTAGTAGAGGATTCTTTAAGGGAATCATAGGTCTGAGTGGATGGCTGTGGATCTGTTCAGGAAGCCATAAAAACTTGTGTAAGGTCAGCAATCTCATTTGAAACAGAGTGATGGGAGGTAATAATCGGATCAGTATCTGAAGAGGACCGGGATGAGGTACTGGAAAAGGATTCTGAATCGGAGGATGAGGGGGGTTGTCTGAAAGTATATAATACCGGCTTAAACTGATCTGGAACAAGTTATTTATTCTTCGTCTGAAAGAGGAAAAGGGTCTGTATGATGATTTCTTAATGGAAAGGAAAGGTGAAGGTATTTACGGAAAAGATTGCCAGTTGACTTGAAGTACAAAGAGGTATCCGGAGGCTTGAAGGAAAGCGAGTACGGAGGAGATGTAGGAAAGAATAAAAATTGCGAAGAAGAATAGGGTTTTAGATTATACTGAGGAGGAACAGAGGATAATGTTCTCTGTACATTTGTTCTAGTCGCTCTTTGAGACGCCTAATTTCTCTTTCCATTTTGTCAAATTCTGGTCTAAAATATCCATGGTTGATGTATCGATAAAGGTCAGCATCAAGTTTGGTTATTCTGGATTGGAGGTTAGAGAGCATGTATTTAAAGACAACATCGAGACTTTGGAGTTGATTTTCAAGTCGAGATTCATGATGTGTGACTCGGTCAATCTTCTGATCAATAGAGCTGAGAACTTTATTCTGTATCTTGGCGTTGTGGGATTACCAATTGAGGACTTGTTCAGCCTGAGTAGGCTGCTTTAAAAAACCATCAGGTAAGACCTCAGTGGTCTGTACAAAAGGTATAGAAAATCGGTTCCTTTCAGGGTTTGAGGTAGGTTCCAATGGAGGGAAGTCTTGATTATAGTTGGAATACATGTAGCAAAGTATAGGTGGAGTTAAGGTGGAGTGGAAGAGGTACTTTCCATGGGTAAGAGACCTTTGGATCATAAAATCTATAAGGCTCTATCATAGATTGGAAGTTGCTTGTGTTTGATAGGTTGTAAACCTATCCAAGGGATAGCTGGGTCATCAGGCTTGAGTGATTTATGCAAGGATTTACAGGGGGCAAGATATTTCTGAAAACAGTCTCGGCAGGTGCAATCAGCATCACACATATTGGGATCGACGTCCCAAATAAAGTGACCATTGATTTTGTTAGTGTAAATTGCAGATCCATTAACTTCGAAGCTATGGATCGGGATGTCATCTTTTGCAGTGACTGGCTTGATCATAAGTGCTTGGAAAACTGGAGGAGTGCTAGTGCTGGAGGAAGATCCTACATTTGAGATGGGTTCATAAATTGTTTTCAAGGAACCATCTTCTCCCTTGATGTACCTTGTGTCAGAAGCAACAACGGGAGTAGTATTCTAGAAAGCTCTTTCATAGTTTGTGATCCATTCAAGTGGCATGATCTCCGAGAGCTTGTCACTGAATAGTTGTTTGGGGATCTGGATGATAGTGGGAACTTCATCCTCCCTTTCAGCCTTGATAAAAATTGTATCCCTGTTGTGACAAGGGATACGAAGATCATGAGCATGATCCTAAAGCCAATAAGCGATCTAGTGATGGAGGGTAGCCATTTATGAGTTTGGTAGCATAGGTGCTCCCAAAACCTGAAGTTGTATCTTGAGACAGTTGTGGAGATTGGCATCCCGTAATAGGATATTGAAATTAGTGTAGTACGTAAGGGAAATACTACCGACATGGAATGTTGATAAACAGGTACCAATGACTGCGTGCTCGTATTTTTTGTAGATGGTATTAAGGAGAGCAACTCGTTCAGTAACAAGTAGACCTTTTCTGCCATGTAGGGTGATGATGATTCGGACAGCGCCGATGTGTAGATAAGAGTATCCTTCTTTGATCCAATGATCAATCAACGGTTGACCTATTTCGAGATCAACATACTGCTCAGCAGAAGTGGCTGGAACTAAGCAGTTGTCAAGAGCTGTTGATTGGATGTATTCTTTGATCGGGGGGTTGATGGTGCACCAGATGTTGGATTCGTGTAGCAAGGTACTTATTTCTCTTAAAGATTGTGTAAGGGTTTAACAATGGTAAAGAGGTTTCGTTAATTTGGGCGGAATCTGGTATATGGGTGTATTCTACAAGATTTTGAATTCTGGAAGACTAACTTTGTCTAACAAAGGAGGGTAAGAAGATAGAAGAGGAAAGTCGAACGGGATCTAATGCAGAAACAGCTGAGGAGATGTTTGTGTTTGCCATAAATGATGAATTCATTCCGTTAATATTATCTCTATTTGAGTCAAAAACAGTCTAACTCTTTTCCTGGACTCCAGTTACTAGAGGCTCGGATACCATGGTAGTGGCAGGGATGCCTTGAACCGTCTCTTTACAGTCGTAGTGCTTTCTCTAAAAAACTGCAACCTATAGCCTAAGCGGGATACTCACAATGTAACTGGTCTGAGACAGACAAGGACCTTAAGCCAAAGAATCAAAATCCTTTTTCTAATGTGCATAATCCTCAACTAAAGGCAAACACAGTGCATACTTGGATTATTACAGACTGTTAATCATCTCTTAGAGAAATATTGAAGGAGAAGAAGAAGGAAAAGGAGAAGGAAAAGGAGAAGGAGAATGAGAGAATTTAGAGAGCCATGAAAGGGTTTTACAAAACTTATATTTATTGAAACGTCTTTCATTTTTGATTGTTACAATAGCATAATGACTCCTTATATAGGAGGAGGGGGGAAGTAAGCATACAAAGTCATGCCAAACACGAGGCTGACTGAATAAGAGCAATAATTATAATATACAGGGTCGTGCTAAACAGGTGGCCGACTAGGTAGGAATAATAATGCAAAAGGGCCTAACATGTGACCTATCACAATAATTAAAAACACACAGTCCAAGCTAAATTATTAAAGCATACAATAATTAAAGTGCAAAGGATAGAGTCACAGGCTGTTCAGATTGCAGTAGACGTGATCCTCATTGTCTGAATCTTGGGCTCCATACATGATTTGTATGCCATACATTGTTTTCATATCAGCGATGACGTCCTTGGGACGCATGAGACGACCATCATGTTGTTGAAGTCTAGGTGCAACGACTTCTCCGATTATGACTGCACTAACTTGTCAATGGCGACGGTGAATCTCCTCCAAGGGACAACTGTGTTCGTTGACAAAACTTCTCACTTGAAAGTATGTCCTTTCATCTCTCCTCACCGCTCTTAATTTCCATGTACATTCGTCAATGATGCAAACCAGATGTAAAGTTGTCTTATTGGACCTTTTCACCTTCCATTCAAAGTTATGATGCATTGCAAAATGGCCAACTAGCCCCTTCAAATCCTTTTTACTCGGAAAAAATTGACCTTTATAAATCATGGTTCTAGGTTCTGGCGTTGCCAATGTGCTAGTTGTATCAATACCAAACGAGTATGAATCTGCTCCGGGAATAACCCACGTTGCAGATGCTGTTAAATTATACCGAACCTCGGAAGGCCCAGGCATATCAAGTGGAGTGCAACTAACTCCTTGTACATGTCTACCTCGTGTTTCAATTTGTGCAGGGTCTTCATCCACATTTTGTAGATCATCAACCCGATCATTAACCTGTTCATTATTTACCTCATTATCCACCTCAGGGTTCGGGTAATTGTTTTGTTCATTGTACTGCTCATTTCGACAACCAAACACATCACCAAATTGAGGTTCAACTAAATCTTCATGGTCGACCTCTACCGGTGGGACACCACACATGATTCCCCCAGCTTCGGTGGCACTTCTTTGGGTGAACACTTGGTTGCTACCACTAAAGGATCCTAATTGTTGGGTATTTTCAAGAGGAGGAATATCATTCCCGATCACATCTCCAGCTGTCCTCTCAGTTACACTGACACATACTTGAGGGATAACTCGATCTTCCCCTAGCATAAACTGCACATCGTTGTCATTTCTTATAAATGTGCGACATATACTGCCAGGAACAATTGATATTGATGACAGATCAACATTGAATTTGTTACATCATAATTCACAATGGTATGCACGATCGCCACCAATTCTTTGTAAGTCATATCCTTTGACACATACATTCCCTGGTTATCCGATCCAACAAACCTTTGACTTCCGTCGGGTAACTGCTCCTATCGACCGTTGTAAGATATTACTATTCTAACTTGATTCATGATGCTGTCAAATTAATCATCACAAAGCATTAATAAAAATTCAGGACTACAAACTTTTTTCAAATATTACATTTACAGAGGCTATGGTGAGGATATTGAAAAGTCTCGGAGAAGACATGAAAATGCTCATAGAATTCTTTAAAAGGCTCGATTAAATCACATGAAAATGCTCGAAAATTTCTTCAAAAGGCTTGGGTAAATCGTATGAAAAGGCTCGAAAAATTCTTCAAAAGGCTCGGATAGTGAATGAAAAGGCTCGGGGAAGACATAAAAAGGCTCGAAAATTCTTCAAAAGGCTCAAATAGTGAATGAAAAGGCTCGGATAGTGAAGACATGAAAAGGCACGGGTTACACATGAAAAGGCACGGAAAACACATGAAAAGGCTCGGATAGTGAAGACATGAAAAGGCACAGGAAACACATGAAAAAGCTCGAATAGTGAACACATGAAAAGGCACGGGAAACACATGAAAAGGCTCGGCTAGTGAACACATGAAAAGGCTCGGCTAGTGAACACATGAAAAGGCACGAGAAACACATGAAAAGGCACGGGAAACACATGAAAAGGCTCGGATAGTGAACACATGAAAAGACACGGGAAACATATGAAAAGGCTCGGCTAGTGAACACATGAAAAGGCACGGGAAACATATGAAAAAGCTCAGATAGTGAACACATGAAAAGGCTCGGGTAACACATGAAAATGCTCGGGCATCACATGAAAGGCTCGGAGATCCAAAAATTCTCACAATGGCTGGTTTACAAAATGTGAACATATTAAAAGAAGAAAGTTCAAGAAATATTACCTTATTTAATAAGTTGAAGATGAAACTCGAGGCAACGACAAATCTTGAACTTTTATTTGTAGATAGATAGAGAGAGAGAGGGGGGGAGAGAGAGAAAGAGAGAAAGAAAAGATCAGAGAGAGAGAGTCGTTTTTGTTGGAAGTGTGGAGAGAGAAAAGTACAAAGAGAATAACATAACCGATTATCTAAGAGCAATTTTGGTAGTTCACCATAATAGATGCCTTTCAAACTTAACTTATTAAACCACTGACAATATCACCAAATGAGTTTGAAAATGTGACATTTCGCACCATTTTTACCACTTGAATATATCCAATATTTCTCTATTGAGAAAAAAAAAAAAAAAAAAAAAAAAACATCTCATTTACTTGTATACTCATATGTACCATCAATCTTGCATTTCTCGGGTCTAAGAAGACACTCAGAGGCACTTGATCTCTTTCTCTAATTTCCATGGATAATACTAATGAACCCCCATTTCAAGATACCTACAAGGTCCTCTTCAAGAACTCTATAACATCCGTGAAAGTCAAAGATCATGATCAGAACCATTAAATGGTTGTTGGTTATAAGGAATGCAAGCTACCTCCGAATGATCTTGACCGGTTAAATAATTTCTGGAAGAGCTACCAAGGTAAAGTTTGAGTTTTGATGTTTTATTCATTTTTATCCTTTTTCATTTATCTCATGTGAATTTTTATACAGCCGGTTGAAGACTCTGAAGTGATCCAAGAGGGAGCTATTGGCAAAAATCTTAGGCCCTGTTTGATGTTTCCACTTAAGACTTAATGACACTAAATGTGCTCCATTCAGTTGTTTTATTTGATTATTTTAGTGATAAAATCACTTAAAGTACCCCTAAAATCACTTGTTTATAAAAGTGAATATTTTTCACTTTTCACTTAATAAAAAACCACTGGATTTTAAAATAATTTTTTACTTCCAAAACTATCCTCACTAATCTAATTTATTTCCAATTTTATCTTTCGTCTAAAACCCAACCATATTAATATATATATATATATATTTTTCTTATCATGTAAAAAACTATAGCATTACAAAAACATAGTTGCTTCAAAATCCAAACAACTCCATTGGAATATAGTTTTGATTTTTTTAATTATTTATATAAACAACTCCCTTGGAATAAAGTTTTTGAGTTCTCGGTTCCCCACCAACAAAATTAATATTACTTCAACAAAATAGGAAAACAGAAAAAAAGTAAAAAAAAAAAAAAATTCTCTATACAAAATTACATCATAGTAGGATTACTACAACTTTATATCATATAATGCAATTCAATCATGTTTGTAGTCAATTAATTCCAATGTTTGATAATAACTTTATTTTTTATATGAGCACATCATGTCATCATTACGATAAAAATATATATTGTTTCAAGGGAAAATAATATATTGTTCAATAAGATCAACATACCTCATCTCATACGTTCATAAAAATAAAAAAAAAAGATCTTCCTTTTGTAATATGACTAAACAAAAAGTTTTGTTAAATTATATGTATAAATTTGAAATATTATTAATAATTAAATAATTTTGCTTTAGAATTATTAAATTACTTGTTATAGTTGTCCTTAATATATTAA
This sequence comes from Acer negundo, assembly GCA_035582765.1. NCBI lineage: Eukaryota > Viridiplantae > Streptophyta > Magnoliopsida > Sapindales > Sapindaceae > Acer > Acer negundo. Next base: position 16,397,892 of record CM069233.1, read on the forward strand.
AATGTAAATATATATCAAATAATAATTAGAAGGCATAGATGTAAAAATATTTATTTTCAGGTATCTGTAACTTAAAAAAACAAACAACTTATCACTTATATTCAGTTTTCAGTGAAAAAAATCAAACATGTTTTTCAGTTTTCAGTTTTCAGTCACTATTCAGTCTTCAGTAACATTCAGCACTGTTCAGTCTTCAAACAAAAAATCAAACGGGGTCTTAGTGGAGAGAAACTTAGAGCATCTCCAATGCTATTATGCATTTGGAGAAAATGGAATGCCACATATGATAGATATTAAAAAAGTTAGAAAAACTCTCTCCAATGCTATTATCTAAGTTGAATATTGAGATGATGTGGACAAAAAAAAGTTATAGAATATGGAGTTGAGTTTCTAATTCTAGAAACTCTCTTAGAAATGCCGACTAGGATTTCTTAGGATTTCTAACTCTCTCCACCAATAAGATTAAAGCTTTCAACTCTCTCCACCAATAAGATTAAACCACATTTAATTGTAAAATAAAAGAGAAGAGAGAGTGTAATAATTGTTTTATTATGATTTGATACAAAATTGATGCATATTTGACTTTAGATAATTGCATTGAAGATGTGAATATGCATTTCTCTAATTTTTTTTTAAAAGTTGGCCTATAATAAGTAGAAATGCCGTTGTGGCACTATTTAGAAACTCAAAAATACATATTTACATTGAAGATACTCTTAGCACTTATATGGAGCTTTGCGGTCTAGCCAATGAAATGGGACAACCAGATCTAATTGTTTATTTCTCTCACCTTATTTAATTTTGTTTACTAATTTCAAAATTGTAGTTGATCATTCTCTAAGATGCAACTTTTCGGTTATCTTTCATATTGTACTACTTTATTTGTTCAAATTATATATTTAGATATGAATTGTCAAGAAACTAAATTGGGTTATGATTAACATTACTAATATCCTATAGCGTCATTATTCACCAATTAATTATAGTTTTGATCTTTTTTATTAACAATATCTTTTTTAAACGTGTCGAAATTAAAAGGTCTCTATTTTACATATTGAGATAATTACATATATATATATATATATATATTTACAGACTTTTCCCGGGCTTAGTTTTTGTTTTTTGACTTGCTTGTGACTGCTGGGTGTTGTCTTGTTGCTTGTTTGTTTTTGCTGTTTTTTCTCTGTTTCTTGTTGTTGGCTTTCAGCCTTTGTTCCTCTCCTTTTTCAATAAAGCTTTGGCCGTTCAAATATATATCACTTGTTTACTTCAAATCTTCATCTTCTCCGGACTTTTAAGTTGCCACCATCTTCTTCTTCAGCTTCTCATGATCTCCCCACAAACACCAACACCCCCCCCCCCCCCATTTACAGGCAAACTAAATAGCTTCAAATAATTTGTTTTTAGTTGAATTTTACAGGTAAACTAAATAGCTTCAAATAATTTGTTTTTAGTTGAATTATATATATATATATATATATATTTTTTTTTTCAATTTCCTATTTACTATTAGATTTCTTTCTTTGATTGTTTAAATAAATTAGGGTTTTAATATCAAAACACTTTTTCTGAGATGCAACTTTTCAGTCTTTCATTCCCCTTTTTCATTCATCTTTTTCATTGTTTCTGTTTTCATGTTGATGGGAACCCTGATTGACTTAATTGAATCTATGAGCAATGAGCTGAATCTTTCTTCTTCTTCATTTGACAGATTTGGCAGATTGTCAAATGCCTTTCATATGTATTATTTCTATGCGTATTTACTATCTGTTATTATGGAAAATCCAGAGGAATCTTGTTTGTGCTTTGCATGCCTTTGCCTAATTTTGTTCTTTATATTTAGTTCGTGAAGAACTGGGAGACATTAACAAGCCCACTGCTGCTGCACTTTCCTATGGAATGAACAACAAGGAGGGGCTCATCGTTGTGTTTAGATCTTGGTGGTGGAAAATTTGATGTTTCTACCACATCTGTTGTTCTTGCACAAGGTCTTATTGCTTAAGGAATCAAGGTTGGTATAGCACAGTGGTGGTTGTAAATTTTATGTTTTACCAGTTGAACAGCATTGTGATCTCTGAGTATGGAGTGCTGCATTTTTAACTGCTCAATTCAATTATTCAGATGGTAGCTGCTGGTGCAACCCGTTTTAATCATGAGGCATTGAGAAAACAACTAAGGCCCTAGTGGCTGAGCTCAAGTCAATTTCGAAGGAGGTAATGATTTAGTGGGAATTTGTATTGTACATGGATTTCAAATTCCGGGACACCATAACATTTGTTGTAAATTTTACCAAGTTATTGCACGAGGGTTTAATGTGGGTAGTGTGACATTTCAGGTTGAAAACAGTGAACTTGATGATGTAGCAGTAGTTAACTGCTGGGAACAAATATGAAGTGTAGGCAACATAATAGCTGAAGCCATGAGTAAAGTGGGTCGGAAGGGTGTGGTGACCCTTGAAGAGGGAAAAAGCACTTGAGAACACATATCTCCATACTTTGTAATTGATAGTAAGAAAATGGCAGTGGAATTTGAGAACTCCAAGGTATACGATCTATTATGGCTTTAGATGTGTTGTTTTACTTTAGTTGTTATCTTCTTCTGTTTTAAAACTTCTGAAGGTTCACATTGGCATTGCATATTCTGGTTGCAGTTGCTTCTTGTTGATAAGAAAATAACAATTAGAGGGTGGATACCCAATTTTGATAATAATTGCAGAAGACATTGAGCAGGAAGCTTTAGCAACCCTTGTTGTGAACAAACTGAGAGGGGCTTTGAAGATTGCTGCTCTCAAAGCTCCTGGCTTTGAAGAGCACAAGAGCCACTACCTTGATGACATTGCTATTCTAACCTGAGGTCAGCACAAATATGACATTACCATTTTTTTTTGACGTCTTTTGGTGCTACATACAGCTTCTTTCTGTTGATGATCTTTTGGACTTGCACCCTTAGCTTATTTTTTTTTTCTTGTTATTAATTTGTTGTCTTCTGGCTATAGGGACGGTAATCAGCGATGGGGTGGGGCTTGCTTTGGATAAAGTTGGCAAGGATGTCCTTGGTAATGCTTCTAAGGTGGTGTTCACAAAGGATACTACCGCCATTGTGTGTGATGGAAACACCCACGAAGCAGTGCACAAACGAGTTGTACAAATAAAAAATCTTGTTGAGGTTAGACTATCTCTCTGCCACACATACGCACGGTTGCTTAGTAATGTTCGATTTTGTTATAGGATTTTGTCATATTGACATGAATATTGAGGATTTTCATGTTTTTGTTTGATTCAGCTGGTTAGATGTTTCCTGAAGCATACTTACTCAGTGATAAAAACTTCATAATACTTCCCTGAGGATGGCTACGAAAGGAGCAGTAATTAGAGAAGTTTGATTGCTGAGGAAAAAAAACAAGAAAAATGAGGAAAAACGAATAAATAAATAAATAAATAAAATAAAGGAAAAAAAAAAAAGAAAGAAAAAAAATTTGACAACATCAACCGGTGCAGGCGGTCACCAAGAGACAAGGGTGTAGTTAAGGACTAGACCACCGAAAATGAGCTTTGGTGGGGAAAGTAAGTTGATCTATGTCTCTCACCTTATTTAATTTTGTTTACTGATTTCTAAGTTGGGTAAGGGATGGTATGAATTTACATTAGAAAATAATTTGGTTAAGGTTGGCGCACAAACTGAAACAGAGCTTAAAGAAAAGATACAGAGAGTTGAAGAGGCTCTTAATGCAACAAAGGTAATTTATTTTGATGCCACTGCATGCAAGATGGGTTTGGGTCATAGGTTGTTTACCTTTCAGGATTGTTCTCACTTCTCACTATATAATATTTCAATGATTTTCAGGCAGCTGTTGAGGAAGGTATTGTAGTTGGTGGTGGGTGCACACTGTTGAGATTTTCATCAAAGGTGGATGCCATTAAGGAAACTTGATAATGACGAAGAAAAGGTCGGCTTGAACTTTCCAGTGTTTTTAGAGTTTTTCACCGGTATTTGACCCTTGTAGAAATTGATCTTAAGTTCTTGAAAGATTCAAATTGGTGTTAAATAGTTCCAACATGATGAGTGTATGATGCATATATAGTTGAAAACTGCTTCTTATTGTTTGATTAATTGTAGTTGGAGCTTATATCGTAAAAAGAGCTCACAGCTACCCACTAAAATCGATTGCCAAAACCGCTGGTGTTAATGGAAGTGTGGTCAGCGAGAAGGTAAAAAGGCTTTGTTCTCTTAGGTTGTTTATTATAAATACTTTCCGGTTTTATTGGTTCTGATATGAGTTGGTATTGTTTTATTCGCAGGTGAAAATCCTAAATATGGTTACAATGCTACAACCGGAAAATACGAAGATTTAATGGCTGCAAGAATTATTGACCCAACAAAGGTTAGTTGCTGTGTCGAGCTTTGCATTTAGAGTGTAGAATGATGGTTGATCCGAGTCGAAATCAAAGATTATCATGCAAAGGATTTTTTGTTTCATGACTTGAATACCGAGATTTTTTCATGTTTTTGTTAGATTCAGGTGGTCAGATGTTGCCTGGAGCATACTTCCTCAGTGACAAAAACTTCATGACACTTCCCTGAGGATGGCTGTGAAAGGAGGAGTAATCAGAGAAGTCGTGGATTGCACCGAAGAATGGGGGAAAAAGAAAGGAAAAAAAAAAAAGACAAGACAAAAGAGAAAAAAATAATAATAATAAAGGAAAAATAAAAAGAGAAAAAAAGATAAGAAAAAAAAATTGATAACATCAACTGATGCATTGGCCACATTGACCGGTGCAACGTCAGGCGGTCACCGAGAGGCAAACGTGAATGATTATAATGTTTATATTTGTTTTAATGGATGTGATTAGTTGTATTAGTTTTTGGGTATGTAAGGAGTATAAGACTATTGTAATTTTACATCATGTATCATTTCCATCGAAGTTGGTATTGTTAAGTTGTCCTAGAGCACAGGTTGGACACGGTGGTAAAATGATCATGCAATTATAGATGTGGCCATTTACACTACAACATATTCAGCATATGGCAACAAATTAGATTTTTTGCATGGACTTTTGATTCCATGCATAGCATGCTGATGCAGCAGCAATGGAACATATGGCATTGGAGTATATAGAGGGGTGGGATAGGAAAAAGGCCAAGAAAAAAGGCCAATCCAATCCTACTAGTCCGGGCGTCGGAGTCAGAATGACGTGAAACTTGGTCAGTTGATGTGTTTCGGCGAGATCTTTAATAGTCACAAGGGCTTCGCTCATGAGGCATATCCTTTTTTAGCCGAATTTTATCTTTTAGGGCCCGAAAAGGCCATTTTTGCCGTTTTAGGAAAGTTTCATTTTTGCAATAAATTGAGATTTCTAAGTCCGAATCGACTTCCGTCAATTCCGGTCTTCTTAGGATTTTCCATAGAATTAGTTTTTGCATTAATCTCAATTTTGCCATTTTGGATAATTTTTGGGTTTTTTCGTATTTAGACTCGTTTTCCTGTTCTGCAAGGATTACGATTAGGGTTAGGAGTTGTTTGCTTTAAATAGTGCTGTAAGCCGAAAGACAACTCAGTTTTTGATTTATAAAATTTAGAGTTTTCTCTATTATCTCCCAATTTCGGTATTCATAGTGAATCAACGAACTTGAAGCCTAATATTCCGGTATTCGTGAGCGAATCAACGGAACTTTAGTAGATTGTTTCTAATTTGTTTCTTGCAAGTTTTTCTCGACAGAGCTTCCGTTACATCAGTTTGGTATCAGAGCCGTGTTCGTTCGAGACGACATCAACATGCCGTCGAGAAGACGTCCACATGTTACCGTAGAAGAAGCCATCGAATGTAACCGCGTGTTACAGTTGGAACAACAAGATGTGCAATTAACGGAGCAGCTTGCGACGATGAGGGCCAACCAAAACCAAAACCCTTTTTAGAACCTAAATCCTGAAACGGGTGGTGACAGTGACGAAGAGGAAGAGAGCGACGAAGAGAACGAGATTCCGCAACGCAGGTGAAGGGTGCTAGAGGCTGATGACAACAGGCGTTGGGAATCAGGGATGCGAACAAAGGTGCCAGAATTTCAGGGCAGTCTGTAGCCAGAGGAGTTCCTTGAATGGGTTGGAATTGTTGAAGAGATCCTAGAATTCAAGAAAGTTCCTGAGAGAGAGAAGGTAGCATTGGTGTCTACCAGACTTTGGGGAAGAGCCGCGGCATGGTGGCAACAACTCAAACTTACTCGAAATCGTTCGGGGAAACCTAAGATTTCCGATTGGGAGAAGATGAAAGGGAAGTTGCGTGCTGAGTTTTCACCCCATAATTTTCAAAGGTTGATGTACCAAAGGCTACAAAATTTACGACAGGGGATGAAATCCGTTGATGAGTATACCACAGAGTTCTATCAACTACTGGTGCGGAACGACATTTAAGAGACACAAGATCAATTGGTGTCGCGCTACTGTGGTGGATTGCGAACACAAATCCTTGACATGATTAATCTCTTTGATCCGATGACAGTGACAGAGGCACATCAAAGAGCTTTACAGTTGGAGAAATGTTTGTCTCGAAAACCTAGTACTGGGACGTTTTCGAATTTCGGAGGAGGTCCTAACAGTCGAAGCGGGGCGACAAATGGGAATAGCAGTGGTGGTACTAACGCAGGGAACCGATGGGGAGCCAGTGGCAGTTCTAATCCCACACAACGAAACCCTACGAATCCAACTCAGCCATCCAGGACAACGAGTGGTTTTCGATGTTTCGATTGTGGCGAGACGGGTCATTGATTATCTGTGGAAATAGGTGTTGATTCGCAAATAGAAGAGGAGGACGTGGTGAACGAAGAACTGGTCGACGGCGACACAGGGACCTTGTTAATGGTGTGTCGTTCATGTTTAACACCAAGAACTGACGGAGAAAATTGGCTTCGGAACAACATATTCCAGTCGACTTGTACCATTCTGGGTAAGGTGTGCAGATTCGTCATAGATGGGAGAAGCTGTGAGAATATCATGTCAGCTGAAGCGATGCGAATATTAGGGGTGAAGACAGAAAAACATCCAAGACCGTATCGGTTAGCGTTGTAGGGAAAAATAATAATTAAAAGTGGTAAACACAGCGGAAGCGATACTAAAAACGATTTAGTGACTTTTAAAATTTTTCCTTTATGAACCTTAAACCCTTTTAATCAATAAACATGCATATATGTTAACAAAAGTAAATTACCTTTTGTCACGTGATCCGATTGACTTACGTCGATGGTAATCCGCAAGACCTTCAATCCGAGCACGAACGTGGATCACCTAGGAGCGTGGTCTCCCTTTTCTTTGAATTGCAAACCTGTGAATGGACCAAACAAAAAAACTTTCTTTTCTTTGTTAGTCACAAAACAATCAAAAGAATGTCAAAAATTATTCCGGTCACTTTTGAGTTCTCAATCTAATGATCGAAACTCGCGTGAACCTAGATCGATATCGTATACACAAGCTTATTGATGATTAAGCAATAGTATACTATCAAAGAACAATTTCACACTTTCTTTGTCTTTTTAGAATAAAAACTCTCTCTTGGAATTAAGAAGAAGAAGAAAGAAATAAAAAACTCAAGTACCATGGATTGTGGTGGCCGAACCCTATAAGAACACATATATAGGTTGGCCGAATTTTTTCTTCTTTTTCCTTTAGGGTTGCCGAATTCTATATAGTCTAAGATTAGGGTTGGCCGAATTCTATAATGTCACTTATATAGGGTGACTTAAATTCAACCCTAATTATTTTCAACTTAATAGACTTCAAACCCTAATCGAACTCCTTGATTTTTATTCTTTTATTTTGACTAAATAAAAAGACTCCTTATTTGATTAAATAAATAAAACTAATTTATTTATTTCCTTGTCAAACAAGTCTTTTACTCTTAGGAAAGATTTGTTTCTTTAATTAAACAATTAATCAATAAATTAATTAATTCTTATTTAATTAAAACAAATGAAACAAAATAATATTTTAGGTTAAAATTTTAACCTTGCCGCCCCACTTGATTAAGATTGGGCCTAACATTATTTTCTTATTTCATTTAATCCATTGGACTTTAAATAAAAAGTCCACATGTGAACCAGACCCATTCTTACTAAAAGAAACAAGCCCACATGTCTTTCATTAATATATTAATATAATTGAGCAGCCCATTACTTAAATAATGTGCAAATTATATTCTTAATATATTAAATGCAATTCTAGATGGACCCTTAAATTGGTACGGTAAAATATATCAAGTGATCCATGCAAGTCCGTGTGGATTGGGGATCTTGGCGGGCCATCTAAATTTAAGCTTCAATAGACATAACCTAATCACAATCAACAAATGATTCACTTAGGTCCGATCCATTAATTTTAACTCATTCCACTAAAGAGCTAAAACTGAACTCTTAAATAAAGATAGAAAAGGAAGATGCTCCTCATTCATACCCTAGACAATCATATTGGAGATAGTGTATCTCGTGATTAATATCAGTAATCGCCAAGAGTTCATAGACCGCCTATAACTCTCCAAGTTACCATATTTACTCATATGACCACGTTTTGAACTTGGATATTTTGACTTGTCCAGAAGCCATGTTTTCAATAGACACTATCGAAAACTCAACGTTGAGATTTAATATCCAATTACCTCAAAACATCCATATGATGATATTATACTCTCATTTAATTAAATGGAGCCACGATGTCCATATCTATAAATGAAGTCCTCTATCGATTAACAAATGAATATCACCAAACTATCGAGGATAGACTATGCGATATAATCGTACTCATTGATAACTCAAATGATATCACTTGCAACCATAAGTCCATCATTTATCTCAGGATTAAGATAGACCCTCCGATTGTCCTGATAATGAAAAGACTATTATCTATTGACGGTTCTAGATAAAGCTTTTCATTGTGATCCAGTTCAATGCACCCAGTGCACTAGATCCTTTTGCTCGAAGACACTCCGATGATTTTAGACTCATCATATCTCATTTGATCCCACTCAAATGCTAGCAAAATAATTCTACAACTTTAACAAGATAAAGGTGCCCAACCTTTAACTTAAGTTGTGAACATTATTCAAGACTAACTAAAGAATTGTGTCTACCACATACATATCCAGATGTACGAACAATTCTTCTTTTCCCATAGTCTTTAGACCTTATGATTATTTACTTTGACAATTATAATATAAACTATAAATGCTATACAATTTGTTAAACCAGAAATCTCTTTATTAATATGAAAAAGATTGTTAATTACAACATTACACTCTTGCTATTGAGCATAATCCTAACAATCTCCCACTTGCGCTATAGCAAATGTGTCATATCTCTCAAGCCCATATTCTCTAGATGCCCATCGAAACTCTTCTGAGGTAGAGCCTTTGTGAAGGGATCCGCTAGATTTTCTGCTGACGCGATTTTGGTAATCGCCACGTCACCTCTTTGAACAATCTCCCTTAAAAGATGATACTTTCTTTCAATGTGTTTACCTCTCTTGTGACTTCTTGGTTCTTTCGAATTAGCCACTGCTCCACTGTTGTCACAGTAGATAGTGATCTGCTTATTCGCACTAGGAACCACTTCTAAGTCAATCAAGAATTGGCGGAGCCAAACAGCCTCTTTGGCAGCTTCGCATGCAGCAACATACTCAGCTTCCATGGTGGAATCAGCAATACAAGATTGCTTGATACTCCTCCATATAACTGCTCCTCCTCCAATAGTAAACACAGCCCCTGATGTGGATTTTCTGGAGTCAGAATCTGATTGGAAATCAGAATCTGTATACCCAACGGGAACCAAATCCCCTCCAGAGTATACAAGCATATTATCTCTCGTTCTCTTAAGATACTTGAAAATATGCTTGACTGCCGTCCAGTGATCAGGTCCAGGTTTCGATTGAAACCTGCTAACTATGCCAACAGCAAAACAAATATCTGGTCTAGTACAGAGCATTGCATACATGAGACTTCCAACTGCCGAGGCATATGGAACTCTACTCATGAATTGCTCTTCATGCTCATTCTTAGGAACTTGTTCCTTAGAAAGCTTGATTCCATGTCTGAAAGGTAACATACCTTTCTTGGAATCCTGCATGGAAAACCTAGACAAGATTTTGTCTATGTATGAAGCTTGGGATAATGCAATCGTTCTATTCTTTCTATCCCTTATTACTTGGATACCTAGAATAAAACTTGCTTCTCCTAAGTCCTTCATATCAAATTGTTTTGCTAACCATTCTTTTACTGATGTCAATACACCTACATCGTTTCCAATGAGTAGTATATCATCAACATAAAGAATCAGGAAAACCAACTTGTCGCCTTTAATCCTTTTGTATACACAAGGTTCGTCAGGATTCTGAATAAATCCAAAACCTTTGACAGCTTGATCAAACCTTATGTTCCAGGATCTGGATGCTTGCTTTAATCCATATATGGATTTCTGCAACTTGCATACCTTATCCACTTGGCCCTTTTCAATGAATCCCTCTGGTTGCATCATGTAGATGCTTTCGTCAAGACTTCCATTTAGGAAAGCTGTCTTGACGTCCATTTGCCAAATCTCTAAATCTAAAGATGCTGCAATGGATAAGAGTATCCTAATGGATTTAAGCATGGCCACAGGAGAGAAGGTTTCCTCGTAATCGATACCTTCTTTCTGTGTATACCCTTTAGCTACCAATTTAGCTTTAAAGGTTTCCACTTTTCCATCCATACATTTTTTCCTCTTGTATACCCACTTGCACCCAATGGGTTTTATCCCTTTAGGCAAGTCTACAAGGGACCAGACTTTGTTATCGAACATAGATTCAATCTCGGATTGCATTGCCTTTTGCCAATGGCGACTATCAACATCCTCCATAGCTTCCTTGTACGTATAGGGATCATCGTCGTCCGGGAGATTCTCCACTGATTCTCCCAGACCGATGTATCTTTCGGGTTGTGTTCTAACCCTCCCACTACAACGAGGAATGGTAGGTTTGTTGATCTTGTGTTGGAACGGAACTTACAATTAGGTTAGGTTGTGTAACCTCTCGTGGAATTGTATCTCCTGATATCTCATTCAGGACAATTCTACTTCTAGGCACAGAATCATTCATATAGTCCTTTTCCAGAAATTTAGCATTTGTCGAAACAAATACTTTAAGATCTGAAGGACTATAGAAATAATATCCTTTAGTTTCTTTTGGATACCCTACAAATATACATGTTTCTGAACGGGACTCCATCTTTTCTGTCTTTCCTTTTAACACATGCGCAGGACAACCAAATATCCTTAAGTGTTGTAAACTAGGCTTGCGCCCAGTCCACAACTCATGCGGTGTTTTAGGAACAGACTTAGATGGTACATCGTTTAGAATGTATATAGCAGTTTGTAAAGCATATCCCCAAAAAGAAATAGGAAGCGTTGAATAACTCAACATAGACCTAACCATATCCAAAAGAGTTCTATTTCTCCTTTCTGCTACCCCATTCTGTTGAGGTGTACCTGGTGCAGAAAACTGAGAAACTATCCCATTATCAATAAGATATTGCTGAAACTCACCAGATAGATATTCTCCACCACGATCAGATCTCAAGATTTTTATGTGTTTCTCAAGCTGATTTTCCACTTCAGCTTTGAATGCTTTGAACATGTCAAAAGCATCCGACTTATGTCTCATGAGATACACAAAACCAAATCTCGAGCAATCATCCGTGAAGGTGATGAAGTACTCATATCCACCTCTAGCTTGAATGCTCATAGGTCCACATACATCAGTGTGTATCAATCCTAAACATTCAGTGGCTCTTGCACCTTTGGCAGAGAACGTCCTTTTGGTCATTTTACCTTCCAAACAAGATTCACAAGTTGGTAGATCATCAACCTTTAAGTCACTCAAAGGTCCGTCACATACCAATCTTTTAATCCTATTAAGGTTAATATGACCTAAGCGTAAATGCCAAAGGTAGGTTTCATCTGTTGATAATTTTACTCTTTTATGATTAGGTTCCGTTATTTCTGTGTCTAACGAGTGAGAGATATTTCTATGCAAAAAGTATAGACCGTTTTCCAATGTACCTTGGCAAATAATTTTGTCATTCTTACTAATAATAAAAACTTTATTAAAAGTAACCGAATATCCAAATTTATTCAAACAAGAAACTGAAATTAAATTCCTCTTGAATTGAGGTACATAATAAACGTCTATTAAATCTAAATGCCTTCTAGAATCCAAATAAACTCTAATATCTCCCACTGCACTTGCAGACACTAACGTTCCGTTGCCCAAGCGCAAATTGATTTCATTCTTACTCAGCTTTCTCCTTTCTTGAAACCCCTGCAAGGAATAACAAACATGATTAGTGGCTCCTGAGTCTATGATCCAAGAATCTGTAGAATCAGCCAAAAAACATGTTTCTAGATAATTCAAATTACCTTCTTCCTTCTTGTTCTGGGACTTTGGGCAATTTCTCTTCCAATGTCCCTTTTCACCACAAAGAAAGCATTTCCCTTTGATCTTGGTTACTTTCTTGGTCTCCTTCTTGATAGGCCCAAGTTGCTTTTTCTTCTGTTGTTTCTTGACCTTTTGACGGGCCTTAACAGTAGCAACTTTACCAACCATATGAATCTCTTGACCTTTGCCTTTCACAAGGATCTTTTCAGCACTTTGAACATCTTGCATCAGGCCTTGTAAGGTGTATTCCTTTTTGTTCAAAGTGTAGTCCAATTTGAACTGATCAAAGGAATCTGACAATGAATTGACAACCATATCAATCTTTGTCTCACCATCTATCTCAGCGCCATGCAGTTCAGCAATGTTGAGATGTGCTATGACTTTCATCATGTGATCTTTCACAGCCTGTCCAGGTTTCATCCTAAGATTCATAAAAGCAGTCACTGCCTCTCTCTTAGTCGTCCTAGACTTTATAGCAAACATCTCCTCTAGAGACATCATTATATCAGCAGCGGACTCCATTCCTTCATGCTGCTGTTGCAACACGTCGGAGATAGTGGCCATAATATAACATTTTGCCATATCATCTGAAGTCTTCCACTGCTCATACTCATCTCTATACATTATGCTAGATTCATTATTAGGAGCAGGTGGTTTAGGAGTAGTTAGAACAAACTTATGTTTTTCACTTTGCAGTAACAACCCAATTTTCCTTTTCCATGTGACATAATTATCTCCAGTTAAAGTGTTATCTTTCAGGATGTTCATAAGTGATGGGGTCATGATTTCTGAATAAAACAAAACATATATAAGTAAATAATCATGATAAAGCACTTTTAAATATTTATCTTGAATTAAATAAATAACTCAATCATAAAATTCAACGGTGATCTAACACCCATAAATGTTACGCCTCCTTTGGGAGTTCGCACCATTTACTAGTTAGACTAGGTCCCACCTAATTGTTAACATAACAACCAGCGTTTTCAATTTTAGCCTTGCAATTTTATTAACAAGAACTCTTGGGAGGATATCAATAAAATTACATTGAGTGTGTTACCAAGATATCGACCCTCAATTTTCTCTCACGAAACTCCCTCATTGGGGAGTAGATCTCGTTTGAGCCCATTGTCTAGTCTATCCTTGTAAGGAAGTATGTTGCTAAATTCCATTCATGGACGCCCCTTGGGGGGATTACCAATAAATAATAAAGCTCAACTAACCTTGGAGGCCATAGGTGTTACCAAAACACCTTCTCCCACTCAATTATTTAAGGCGTGTGATTAAATCCCATAGAATGATTTACCGAGTTATCTAGATGCCAATTTAGATACCTAAATCATTCAATGCATGTTCATACCAAAAAGAGATAAATGCGTGGCACTCCTATTCTATATGTCATGTTATCATACAATAACAAATATTGTAATATTTAAGCATAAATTAAATAGCAACAACTTTGGCCCATCCTAGAAAAACAAGTAAATTACAATTTGTCAGGAATACAAGATCTTCAGGTGGCCCATCAACCATACGCTCATCCTTCGGCCCAACCCACGGGCGAGCACAACTCACAACCCCACTAAGGGGCTGCCGTGTGCAGCCCATGAGGACTCCAGGGCTGCCGTGCGCAGCCCACCAAGCTTGGGCTTGCCATGCGCAGCCCAATCCACTCCTAGGGTGTGCACGGTGCTCGTTCATGGTTCCCGGTTGCTTCGTTTTGCTTCGTGTCTTCGAATCTTCAAGACCTAAACATGTTACGGCAGTATATATATATAATAAATACTGCAGTATTAATTTTTTTTTTTTTATTCACTGCAGTATTTTACAAACAAAAAACTGCACATACTAAAAAAAATAAAAATAAAAACTGCAGTAACCCTAAAAAAATACTGCACATATAAAAAAAAATAAAAATAAAAAAAAAAACCTAGCAATCTACCAAGAGGAATTATGGCGATAATAGACCACCCTTCTTGTTACAACTCCGAAACAAAAATTATATTGAAAATCTAGGGCCAAAATCGAGCAATAACAAACCACATAAAACATATATAAATCCATACATCACATGTAATTATATATTTGAATACCTAGAGTGCCATCTCTTTCTAAACATGCATAATCACAATAAAAAGAAATAGATCCACGTATATATACGTTAATTAATTAAAAGGGTTCAACCTAGGCTCTGATACCAATTGTAGGGAAAAATAATAAATAAAAGTGGTAAACACAGCGGAAGCGATACTAAAAACGATTTAGTGACTTATAAAATTTTTCCTTTATGAACCTTAAACCCTTTTAATCAATAAACATTCATATATGTTAACAAAAGTAAATTACCTTTTGTCGTGTGATCCGATTGACTTACGTCGATGGTAATCCGCAAGACCTTCAATCCGAGCACGAACGTGGATCACCTAGGAGCGTGGTCTCCCTTTTCTTTGAATTGCAAAACTGTGAATGGACCAAACAAAAAACTTTCTTTTCTTTGTTAGTCACAAAAACAATCAAAAGAATGTCAAAAATTATTCCGGTCACTTTTGAGTTCTCAATCTAATGATCGAAACTCGCGTGAACCTAGATCGATATCGTATACACAAGCTTATTGATGATTAAGCAATAGTATACTATCAAAGAACAATTTCACACTCTCTTTTGTCTTTTTAGAATAAAAACTCTCTCTTGGAATTAAGAAGAAGAAGAAAGAAATAAAAAACTCAAGCACCATGGATTGTGGTGACCGAACCCTATAAGAACACATATATAGGTTGGCCGAATTTTTTCTTCTTTTTCCTTTAGGGTTGCCGAATTCTATGTAGTCTAAGATTAGGGTTGGCCGAATTCTATAATGTCACTTATATAGGGTGACTTAAATTCAACCCTAATTCTTTTCAACTTAATAGACTTCAAACCCTAATCGAACTCCTTGATTTTTATTCTTTTATTTTGACTAAATAAAAAGACTCCTTATTTGATCAAATAAATAAAACTAATTTATTTATTTCCTTGTCAAACAAGTCTTTTACTTTTAGGAAAGATTTGTTTCTTTAATTAAACAATTAATCAATAAATTAATTAATTCTTATTTAATTAAAACAAATGAAACAAAATAATATTTTAGGTTAAAATTTTAACCTTGCCGCCCCACTTGATTAAGATTGGGCCTAACATTATTTTCTTATTTCATTTAATCCATTGGACTTTAAATAAAAAGCCCACATGTGAACCAGACCCATTCTTACTAAAAGAAACAAGCCCACATGTCTTTCATTAATATATTAATATAATTGAGCAGCCCATTACTTAAATAATGTGTAAATTATATTCTTAATATATTAAATGCAATTCTAGATGGACCCTTAAATTGGTCCGGTAGAATATATCAAGTGATCCATGCAAGTCCGTGTGGATTGGGGATCTTGGCGGGCCATCTAAATTTAAGCTTCAATAGACATAACCTAATCACAATCAACAAATGATTCACTTAGGTCCGATCCATTAATTTTAACTCATTCCACTAAAGAGCTAAAACGAACTCTTAAATAAAGATAGAAAAGGAAGATGCTCCTCATTCATACCCTAGACAATCATATTGGAGATAGTGTATCCTCGTGATTAATATCGGTAATCGCCAAGAGTTCATAGACCGCCTATAACTCTCCAAGTTACCATATTTACTCATATGACCATGTTTTGAACTTGGATATTTTGACTTGTCCAGAAGCCATGTTTTCAATAGACACTATCGAAAACTCAACGTTGAGATTTAATATCCAATTACCTCAAAACATCCATATGATGATATTATACTCTCATTTAATTAAATGGAGCCACGATGTCCATATCTATAAATGAAGTCCTCTATCGATTAACAAATGAATATCACCAAACTATCGAGGATAGACTATGCGATATAATCGTACTCATTGATAACTCAAATGATATCACTTGCAACCATAAGTCCATCATTTATCTCGGGATTAAGATAGACCCTCCGATTGTCCTGATAATGAAAAGACTATTATCTATTGACGGTTCTAGATAAAGCTTTTCATTGTGATCCAGTTCAATGCACCCAGTGCACTAGATCCTTTTGCTCGAAGACACTCCGATGATTTTAGACTCATCATATCTCATTTGATCCCACTCAAATGCTAGCAAAAGAATTCTACAACTTTAACAAGATAAAGGTGCCCAACCTTTAACTTAAGTTGTGAACATTATTCAAGACTAACTAAAGAATTGTGTCTACCACATACATATCCAGATGTACGAACAATTCTTCTTTTCCCATAGTCTTTAGACCTTATGATTATTTACTTTGACAATTATAATATAAACTATAAATGCTATACGATTTGTTAAACCAGAAATCTCTTTCTTAATATGAAAAAGATTGTTAATTACAACATTACACTCTTACTATTGAGCATAATCCTAACAAGCGTGGCTGCAAAAAGGCGGAGAGGTAACGGTGTCGCAGCGGGCATTAATCTTGTTTTCTATGGGTTCTAACTACAAAGATGAGATATGGTGTGATGTGGTGAATATGGATGCTTGCCACCTATTGTTAGGGAGGCCGTGGCAACATGATAGAAAGGTACATCATGATGGGTTTAAAAACACATATTCATTCGATTTTAATGGAACCAAGATTGTGCTATTGCCGAGCAAACCAACTGAAAAATCAAAGTTGCCTGGAGATAATGCGAACCTACTGACCTATGAGAAGTTTGAGTTGGAACTGGAGGAATCTGAGATGGTGTATGTGTTGGTTGGAAAAGAAACAAGTGCTGAATTGGAGGTTCCTGAAGCTGCAGCTCCTCTGATTTCAGAATTTGGTGATGTGTTTCCAGAAGAGTTACCAGAAGGACTTCCACCCTTACGAGATATTCAACATCATATCGATCTAGAACCAGGGGCGATGTTACCAAACAAGCCACATTATCGTATGAGTCCTACAGAACATGAGGAATTACGGAGGCAGGTTGAAGAGTTACATTCAAAGGGGCATATTCGTGAGAGTCTTAGCCCGTGTGCTGTACCCGCCCTTTTGATTCCAAAAAAAGATGGAACGTGGAGGATGTGTGTCGATAGCCGCGCTATTAACAAAATCACTGTGAGTTATCGTTTTCCAATTCCAAGACTGGATGATTTATTGGACCAGCTTAGTGGGGCAATTGTGTTTACCAAACTGGACCTGAAGAGTGGATACCATCAAATTCGTATTTGGCCTGGGGACGAATGGAAAACAGAGTTTAAAACGCGAGAGGGTTTATATGAATGGCTAGTCATACCTTTTGGGTTATCAAACGCACCTAGCACCTTCATGAGAGTAATGAATCAAGCCCTTCGACCCTTCATTGGTAAGTTCGTCGTTGTTTATTTTAATGATATCCTGATTTACAGTGCAAACTCCGAGCTGCACATTCAGCACATTCGAGAAGTATTGTGTATTCTACGCAAGGAAAAATTTGTTGCGGCAACAAAAAAATATGTTTTTATGACGCCAAAGGTGCTGTTTTTTTGGTTATATTACTTCTGGAAAGGGCCTACAAGTGGATGAGTCCAAGATCGAGGCAGTGAGGCAATGGCTCCAACCGAAAACAATTACTGAGGTTCGCAGTTTTCATGGATTGGCTTCATTCTATCGCCGGTTCATTCCACACTTCAGTAGCATCATGGCCCCTGTCACAGAATGTATGAAGGGAGCCAAGTTTCAGTGGACACCCGAAGTAGAAAAAGGGTTTCAGAAAATAAAGGAGCAATTAACAACAACCCCTATACTAGTCTTACCTGATTTTTCTCAACCATTCGAGTTGCATAGTGACGCCTCCAAGGTAGGCATCGAAGCTGTTTTGAGTCAAGCCGGGAAGTCAGTGGCGTATTTTAGTGAGAAACTGACAGGGTCTCGAGTTCGTTACAGTACATATGACATAGAATTCTATGCTGTGGTCCAAGCGGTGAAACATTGGCGACATTATTTATTCCATCGTGAATTCATTTTGTACACTGATCATGACTCATTACGGCACCTTCATAGCCAAGATAAGATTTCTGCCCGACATGCAGCATGGTCCGCCTACCTACAGTAGTTTACATTCGTTCTAAAGCATAAGGCGGGAGTTTCAAACCGGGTGGCCGATGCTCTGAGTCAGAGAGTCAATTTGCTGTCAACAATGACTATCTAGGTACCAGGTTTTGATTCCTTTCGTGATTTATTTGACTCTCATAGGTACTTTTCTGAAGTGATGGCTGCTGTACGAGCGGGGGAAAAATCTGAATTTTTTATGGTGGATGGCTTTCTATTTTAGGGAAATCAACTCTGTGTTCCAGATTGTAGTCTGCGCTTGCAAATTATTAAGGAGTTACATGGAGAGGGCCATGTAGGCAGGGTCGTACTCTTCAGTTAGTCAAGGCGTCCTATTTTTGGCCAACAATCCGGAAGGAAGTAGAGAGATATGTCGAACGCTGTAGGATCTGTCAAGTGTCCAAAGGGAAAGCAACGAACGCAGGTCTATACATGCCATTGCCCGTTCCTACTCAACCATGGACAGATTTGAGTATGGATTTTGTCTTGGGGTTACCAAGAACTCAGCGGGGTTCTGATTCCATCTATGTAGTTGTTGATCGATTTTCGAAGATGGTTCACTTTATTCCGTGCAAAAAGACTACTAATGCTGTTCAAGTTGCCCAATTATTCTTTCGGGAGGTATATCGTCTTCATGGGTTACCTACGTCAATCGTGTTTGACAGGGACACTCGTTTCCTCAGTCACTTCTAGCGGAGCCTTTGGAAAATGGTCAATACGAGGTTGGATTTCAGTAGTGCATACCACCCACAAACAGATGGGCAGACTGAGGTGGTGAACCGCGCTCTGGGAGATTTGTTGAGATGTCTAGTAGGGGACAATGTTCGGTCATGGGATCTGAAACTTAGCCAAGCGGAATTTGCATACAATCATGCTATCAACAGAAGTTCTGGGTTCAATCATTTCCAGGTGGTTTACACATTGGTTCCTCGCAGCCCACTGGATTTGTTGCCTCTGCCTAGCAGGACTAGGGTGCATGGAAAGGCTAAAGATTTTGTTCACGGGTTACAGGAGATTCATCAACAGGTGCAAAAAAATCTGTTACAGTCAGGCGAGAAATACAAGTTGGCTGCTGACAAAAAGCGGCGTCATTTGGAGTTTAACGTGGGCTATTTCGTGTGGGCAATCCTCACAAAGGACAGATTTGCTGTGGGGGAATATAACAAACTGGCTGCTAAGAAGATAGGGCCACTCGAAATTCTGGAGAAAATTAATCCAAATGCATATCGCTTGAAGCTTCCAAGCCACATTCGTACCCATGATGTGTTTAATGTCAAGCATTTGATTCCTTTTCTTGGTGATTCTTCTGATGATGATGCTGTCGGAAATTCGAGGACGAATTTTCTCCAACCTGGGGAGAATGATGCAGCAGCAATGGAACATATGGCATTGGAGTATATGGAGGGGTGGGATAGGAAAAAGACCAAGAAAAAAGGCCAATCCAATCCTACTAGTCCGGGCGTCGAAGTCAGAATGACGTGAAACTTGGTCAGTTAATGTGTTTCGGCGAGATCTTCAATAGTCACTAGCGTTTCGCTCGTGAGGCATACCCTTTTTTAGCCGAATTCCATCTTTTAGGGCCCAAAAAGGCCGTTTTTACCGTTTTAGGAAAGTTTCGTTTTTGCAATAAATTGAGATTTCTGAGTCTGAATCGACTTCCGTCAATTCCGGTCTTCTTAGGATTCTCCATAGAATTAGTTTTTGCATTAATCTCAATTGTGCCATTTTGGGTAATTTTTGGATTTTTTCGTATTTAGACTCGTTTTCCTGTTCTACAAGGATTACGATTAGGGTTAGGAGTTGTTTGTTTTAAATAGTGCTGTAAGCCGAAAGGCAACTCAGTTTTTTATTTATAAAATTTAGAGTTTTCTCTATTATCTCCCAATTTCGGTATTCATAGTGAATCAACGAACTTGAAGCCTAATATTCCGGTATTCGTGAGCGAATCAACGGAACTTTAATAGATTGTTTCTAATTTGTTTCTTGCAGGTTTTTCTCGACAGAGCTTCCGCTACATCACATGCCAAGGCCATGGAGAAAGACTATTATATTATATTATATTATATATTTTTTAGTTTATAGTTATTATTTACATGTTATAAGTTTTCATATAAGTAGAATTCCTAAGTCAAAGTACATAATTCTTTAATTAAATTATGAATTAGTTCTATTATAGATAGGTTGAGTAAAGTATTGTAAGTAGTTCTATTAAAATTTTTGAAATGGAATGGAATGGAAGTGATGTGTCATTATTTAATGTTATTATAAATAAGTTATGGAATTGATATATTTTATTAATAAAGACAGTTTTTTGGGGCTTAGTTTTTGTTTTTTTTGTCTCGCTGGTGACCGTCGGGTGGTGTCTTGTTGCTCGTTTGTTTTTCTTGTTTTACTGATGTTTTGAAATAACCGGAATAGGCTAATTGCATGTTATTAGGCTTAACAATAATGTTTATAATGCAATATAAACATGTTAGGTATGTCACTTTTTTCATGTTAGGTATTATAAAAGTTGAGAGTCAAAACCTAGGAATAATCATGTTTTAGTTTTTTTTTTCCTTTACCATGTCTGCAAGTAGGTCTAGGCTCGGGATAGAGCCCGATAATAATAACAGTATTGCATGTCAATCTGTAGCAAATTATGAAACAAATTGGGGTGATAAAGACGTAGTAAACTGATAGTTACAAGATATCCAACAATATAGCATTTATCGAAAAAGCATAACCCTAGATTTTAGAACTCTCTTAGATCAAAAGACTAAAGAGATTAATGTTAAGTTTCATGACATAACCATAGTTAAAATAACTCTGGTTTAAAATACAATAATTACAAATCATGATTGTAGTTTGTACAATACTGTTATATTTGTTAGTTCTCCATTTTGGTATCAGAACCTTGAGACTTGTTGAAGAAGAGTTAATTTAGTTTATTCTCTAGGTGCAAAAGTTAGTAGTCACCAGGTTAGCCGCCAGCCGGGGAAGGCATTAGGCAGACCTATAGACAAGCTGTGAATCAAAACCCAGGAATAATCGTGTTTTAGTTCTTTTTTCTTTACCATGTCTACAAGTAGTTCTAGGTTCGGGATAGAGCCCGACGATAATAATAATATTGCATGTCAATCTGTAGCAAATTATGAAACAAATTGGGGTGATAAAGAATTAGTAAATTGACAGTTACCAGATATCTAACAATATAGCATTTATAGAAAAAGCAGAACCCTAGATTTTAGAACTCTCTTAGGTCAAAAGACTAAAGAGATTAATGTTAAGTTTCATGACAACACTTTTAGTACAAAATTGTTAAACAAAAATAGCTTGAATCATTATCATAAGATTGGCTATAACGATTTGCATGTTGGTAGTGTTCAAATTGGTTGAAAACCTCTTGCCAAGATTGGTCTCAACAATTCCCTTTTGGTAGTCCTTCGAGATAAAAGGATCACCACCAATTATAAAGAATTTATTCTGGGAATTGCTTAAACTAGTCTGACTTATGGACCTATTTATTTTCAATGCTATCAAAATTTCACTATTGCTTTGAACTATGATGAGCATAAAGAAAAATGCCTTGTTATTGACATATAAACGCATAATTACCAATTTTTAAGGGGTTCAAGCCCATTTAAACTCATTTATAAGATTCATTATCGTGTATTAACTTCTGGACTTATCCCTAGCTATATTCCTCCGGTTGTTCCTGTTGGACAAACTATATGTTATAATGCTTGTCCTACAGTTAACTTGATGGTTCCCACACCTGTCAAATGGGAAGATATAACCTTCCCCGAGACCTGGTTAAAGGAATATGCAGATAGACCCACTTATCGACCACCTATGAGGAACCTCAGGGATTGTATCTCAGACCAAGATGGGACTCTTCAAATCTCCTTAAAAGATCGATCTCTCTGATCCAAAGAACCTATGATACGGATCTCATATTGTGATGAAGAACTTCAGTCAGCAAGGAATTTCCTATCAAGTCTATCTCGACTTAATATCAGAAACCAAATACCTAGTCTAATAGAACAACATCAACACCAAAGTAGACATAATCCAAACACTAGAGACCAATTACCTAGTCTTGAAAACAGATACAAGCAAGGAACTAGTGAATTATCTGAACTCGTGAACCTAATACCCAGACAAAAACGCCCACCTATTTCTACTACTATTGAAATACCCACAGGTGAAGTACCCACTCATATTTCGAGAGTCTATAAAACTCTAGAACAAGTTGCTCATCCCATCCATACATATGACCTAGAAAGACCAAGCTCTCCCACTCCATCACAAGTCCTCATAGAAATACCTGACATAGAACAACATATTATAACCATAAATGTCCTTGATACCAACCCTATCAACTATGAAATCCTTATAGCAAATTACCTCAACCACAAATCCAAAACCATGTAAGAGTCTAGCTATAGCCAGAAAAAGTATGACAAATTAAGAACAAGGTGGATGCAAAGTGTCGAAATGCTTAACAGAAGCATACCCTTCTTTGAATGGTACGTTGACAGAAAGGACATAGAAATTGAATGCCAATGCCTTGTCATAGACAAATCAACATTCAGGACTTATAAAACCAAAAGGGGAAATGAAATACCTTCCCATCCTTCTCCGAGATCATGCTAGATTGAAATGGAGAATGAAGATCAAGAGACCCTAGGAGCCACTGAAACTATGACTTGCTCTCTATACATCCTTATTGACTCGTCCCTACCCAATAATGTTTCTGCTTCCACACAACAAATGGGAGTGGTCATGAAACAGAATAATTATGTGAATGCCTATCTAAGAACTGTTGGAGACCAGCTTGACAGAATCGAGATCAACCAATACCAAACTTTGACCAAATCTGCCCTTGAAATTCAAACAATACCAACATATGAAAGCATATCCAGAAATACAGCCAAGTCTCATGATCCCCAACCATCATACCAATCTAGTGTCCTTTTATTTCCAGATACCACGGGGATTGAGAAATGTTTGATAACCATAACCTTCTTGACACAGAAGAACTATTAAAACTTTTAGAAGAAAGGTTATCACAGACACAAATCTCTACACCAGAAGATCGAAACCAACCAGAAGTCCAAACCTTAGACACAAATATTGACAATCCTCATATCCCAGTGACAATGAGCCTACAAAAACCCTTAATCAAATGATATATAAACTGACCAACCAAAACACTACTAACAACAATAGTTATACCCGATTTTATCACGGTACTAAACCATATTATCCAAAACCTACTCCACCTGACCTCCAATATGAAGAAACTGTCCCTTACAGGGCATACAGTGACAATGCATGTTATCAATTTAACATTGACGGTCTTTTCGAATATCAGACTATGACCATAGTCAGACAAATCAACACAGTTGGCTACATTTACATCAAAAAGCAAAATATGTCCCATACCGATGCAGTAATAGCTTTGACTGGTGGTTTTGAAGGTCAACTACTTGGATGGTGGACAAATACCCTGTCTCAGGCAGCCAAAACAAATATTATAAACCATACAAAAACCATATCAATTCCCTCTACATCCAACCCAACTTCTTTCCTCCATGCTACTACTACCACTACCTCCCAGCCTAATGGTATAGATGTGTTTTGTTATACCATCATTTTGTAGTTCATTGGAAACCATAACCGTTTCCAAGATAAAGACTATTCCAAACTCCAGAATTTGAAATGTAAAAAATTGAGTGACTTCAAGTGGTATAAAGACATATTCTTAACCAGAGTCCTAGAGAGGAAAGACAATGCCAAAGCATACTGGAAAGAAAAATTCATATCAGGCCTACTATCTCTTTTCTCCAACAAAGTTTAAGACAAGATGAGGGAACAAATGGCTAGCTCAGATTGGTCTTAGATCGATTTAGAAACATGGACTTATGGAGAAATCATTGTAACCATCAACATTGTCGCCTTGCAACTATGCAATGATATCAGACTTAATAGTCAATTAAAGCAACAGAAGTTAACCACTAGAAGAGAGCTCGGCTCATGGTGCGAACAATTCGGAGTTGACAAGCTTCGAGCACATAAACAATGGAAGACTCACAAGTCCAAATATCAACCCTCTAAAAAGAATAAGGAAGCCAGCAAAGATAAAAGAAAAATAGAAAAAACAAGAAAAAGAGACAAGAAACCTTTTCGAAGGGCGTTTACCAAAAACTCCAGCTCCAAAACCTGTTTTAGTTACGGAAAGAAGGGACATTTTGTAAACAAAGGTCCTAACCTCAAAAGCAAAATCAAATCCTTAAACATTGACGGAGGATTCAAAAATAGACTTATCCAGGTCATCTTCGACCAATAATACACCACAGACTCCTATGAAGGATCAATAAGTTCTGATGAAGAACTTCTGATCTGTGGCCAATCCAGTACAGAGACTTCAACGCAGTTGGAATCAGATCACATGCAAGCTTACCTCTGCGACCAAGTCAATGTCTTAGATCAATCTGACTATTCCATGGTCATTGGCATGATTAACAATATCGGTGATCCTATCCTCAAAGCAGACTATATCAAACAGGTCCAACAAAAAATATCTACCCAAGACGCCAATAAACCATCAATCAGCCAAAGGACCTAGCAATCCCAAACTTTGAAGAACATGTTATAAAGCTATTTTCCTCAAAACAAAGAAAAGTCGCCATCCCTGACCTGTAAAAAGAAATCAACCAAGTTAAAGAAGAAATAAGAAACTTAAAGCTCACCACCTAGAAACTCAAGGCAGAATTACTAAAACATTCTTCAAAATTAGAGAAGCAAAAATCATCTAAGCAAAGTAAGCAAAGCAGCTTCAAGAGTTCTGATGATTCAGAAGAAGAACACCCTAACCAAGAAGAAGATCAATCCAATCACCAATTAGCTAGTCTTCTCTGTCCTAATTTGGTATAACAACAAGAGACCTCTATTGTTAGGGAGATCAGAATCCAGAAGTGGTACACGAAGGTCGATATACGTGTCTCTTCCAGCTTCTACCTTATAGTCAACATATTAATTGACACAAGAGTAGACCTCAACTGCATGAGAGAAGCCCTTGTCCCCACTAAATATTTTGAGAAAACCACAGAAACTATTTATGGTGCCAACAAATAGCAGCTTAGCATACAATACAAATTAACCAATGCCAAAGTCTGCAATAGTGGAGTCTGTTACAACACTAGTTTCCTCATGTTCAAAAACCTTTCCCAAAATGTAATCCTAGGGTTACCCTTCATCCATCTTATATCTCCTTTTAGGGTTACCTCCGAAGGACTTATTTCAGAATACCTAGAAAAAGAGATACTTTTCCCTTTTACTTTCCCCGTTCTCATTCGAGACCTAAATTCCCTCAAAAACAAATCAGTTTTCCTAGATCAACATATTGCCAATATTAATATTAAACAAGACTATCTATCATTTTTGAAGGATGACTTTGTTAGGATTATGCTCAATAGTAAAAGTTTAATTGACAATCTTTTCATATAGTGATTTCTGATTTAACAAATCTTATAGCATTTATAGTTTATTATTATAATTGTCAAAAGTAAATAATTATAAGGTCAAAAGACTATGAGATATAAAGAATTGTTAGTATATCTGGATATTTATGAGGTAGACACAATTTTTTAGTTAGTCTTGAATAATTAAAGGTTAGGCACCTTTATCTTGTTAAAGTTGTAGATTTTTTTGCTAGCATTTGAGTGGGATCAAATGTGGTATGATGAGTCTAAAATTATTAAAGTGGCTTTGAGTAAAAGAATCTAGTGCACTAGGTGCATTGAACTGGATCAAAATGAAATACTTTATCTAGAACCGTCAGTAGATAAAAAAATTTTCATTATGAGGACAATCGGAGAGTCTATCTTAATCTTGAGATAAATGATAGACTTATGGTTGCAAGTGTTATCATTTGAGCTATCAACGAGTACGATTATATAGCATAGTCTATCCTCGATAGTTTGGTGGTATTCATTTGTTAATCGATAGATGACTTCATTTAAAGATATGAAAATCGTGGCTCCATTTATTTAAATGTGGCCCCATATATTTAAATGAGAGTATAATATTATCATATGGATGTTTTGTGGTATTGGATATTAAATCTTAACGTTAAGTTTTCGATAGTGACTATTGAAATATGGCTTCTGGACAAGTCAAAATATCCAAGTTCAAAATGTGGTCATATGAGTAAATATGGTAACTAGGAGAGCTATAGGCGGTCTATGAGCTCTTAGCGATTACTAATATTATTCACGAGGATACACTACTCCTATAAGATTGTCTAGGGTTTGAATGATAAACATTTACTTGTTCTATCTTTATTTAAGAGTACAGTTTTAGCTCTTTAGTGGAATGAGCTAAAATTAATAGATCGGGTCTAAGTGAATCATTTGTTGATTGTGATTTGGTTATGTCTATTGAAGCTTAAATTTAGATAGTCCGCTAAGATCCCCAATCTACACGAACTTACATGGATCACTTGATATATTCTACCGGACCAATTTATAGGTCCATCTAGAATTATATTTAATATATTAAGAATAAAATTTGTACATTATTTATTTAATGAGCTATTAAATTATATTAATATATTAATGGAAGGCATGTGGGCTTGTTTCTTTTAGTAAGAATGGGTCTAGTCTATATGTGGGCTTTTTATTAAAGTCTAATGGATTTAATAAAATGGAAAAACAATATATAAGCCCATATACACATGTTGGGCAGCTAGGTTGAATAAATAGCCTATTATATTGTTTTATTTTATTATTTAATTAAATGGAAATTAATTAATTAATTATTTAATTATTTAATTAAAAATCAAAATCTTTTTCTGATTAGGAAATATGTTTCTTAATAGTATACTATTGTTGGTAGTATAAAAGGAATCAAAGACTTTATTTGGTAAGTAGATAAATAAAATAATTTATTTATCTAGTCAAATAAGGAAGTCTTTGATATAGTCACAAATATACAAAAAAGTTGGATTAGGGTTTTGAATTCTAAAGAATGATAGGAGTCATTGGTGGAAATATAAATCCTTTTCAAGTAAGGATTTCGGCTAACCCTAATTGATTTAGGGAATAATTTCGGCCAACCCTATTCTTTTTAGGGGAAGAATTTCAGTCACCATATATAATCCACATCATAGAATTTGCCCACCCTCCAGTTACTTGAGAGAGAATTATTTTTCTAGAGCTTGAAAAATAGAATCCATCTATTAGACTTGTCTGGAAAAATTCGGCCAAAGGAGAGATAGTGAGTAGAGACGTTTTATTTCGATAGTGCATTAGAAGCTTTTACATCAAAAGGCTTTGTGCACAATTTCGATTTATGGTCATGCGAGTTTCGATCAAAAGATTGATAATTCAAAAGTGACCGGAATGTTCTTTATAATCTCTTGTGAGTTTTTGTGACTAACGAAAAAGAAAAAGTTTTTGTTATCCATCCTCAGGTACTCAATTCAAAGAAAGGGATACCACTCTCCTAGGTGATCCACGTTCGTGATTAGATTGGAAGATCTTGTGGATTACCATCAACGCAAAGTCAATCGAATCACGCGACAAAAGGTATATTACTTTTGTTTATACATTAATTTAATTAAGGTTTAAGGTTCATCTTTTAAAGGGAATTTTTTTTATATACCAAACCTATTGTTCGCATTCCGTTGCGCGTATAAAACCGTTTTTCCCTACAGACCTGCATTTTGAAAGGCAGAAAAAACACCTAGAAGACCCTAAACTTCAACAAAACATCCAAACTTTCAAAAAGAAACTTGAAGATGAAGTTTGTTCTTCCTTCCCAAATGCCTTCTGGAATAGGAAGAAGTATATTGTTTCCTTCCCTTATAACAAAGAATTTTCCGAAAAAGGAATTCCCACCAAAGCCCGACCTATTCAAATTTCCTCATCTCTCCTTGAGCACTGCAAGAAAGAGATCGTCGACTTATTACAAAAAGGCCTAATTCGACCTTCCAAATCCCTATGGAGTTGTCCAGCCTTTTATGTACAAAAAAATGCAGAGATAGATAGAGGAGTCCCAAGACTGGGTATCAACTATAAATCCCTGAACGATGCTCTCCGGTGGATTCGGTATCATATTCCTAACAAGTCTAACTTATTGAAAAGGCTTTATAATTCTAACATTTTTTCTAAGTTTGACATGAAATCAGGATTTTGGTAAATACAGATTGATGAGAAAGATTGCTACAAAACCGCTTTTACTGTGCCTTTTGGCCAATATGAGTGGAATGTTATGCCTTTTGGTCTTAAAAATGCCCCTAGTGAATTCCAACATATTATGAATGAGATCTTTAACCCTTGCTCTGAGTTTTCTATTGTCTATATAGATGATGTCCTCATCTATTCAGATTACATTGACCAGCATTGGAAACACCTAGACATTTTCTTTCAAACTGTCACACACCAAGGTCTAGTCATCTCGGCAACCCAAATTCTTTTATACTAGACAAAAATCATATTCCTAGGTCACAACATTGAAAGAGGAACTATCATACCCATTCAAAGGAGTCTCGAGTTTACTGATAAGTTTCCAAATGTCATGAAAGACAAAACCCAGTTACAGAGGTTCTTAAGATGTCTCAATTACATAGCTAACTTTTGCCAACAACTTCTTTCATCTGCAAACCCATTTTCCAAAGACTCAAGAAAAATCCAACACCATGGACTGATGAACATACTTCGGCTGTCCAAAAAATTATAGCTCAAGTAAAAAGCCTCAAATGTCTTGTTATTTGTCATCTCACAGCCCCAAAAATAGTTAAAACATATGCCTCTGAACTTGGTTACGGTGGTATCTTAAAACAAGTCATCAACAACCAAGAATGTCTGGTGTTTGGAATGACACCCAACAAAAATATTTCACAGTCAAAAAAGAAATCCTAGCTATTGTTATGACTATCCAAAAATTGCAAGATGACCTTGTTAACCAAAAATTTGTTTTAAAGGTCAATTGTCAATCGGCAAAATTCATTTGAAAAATAATGTTAAAAATCTTGTTTCAAAACAAATATTTGTTAGATGGCAAACTCTTTTATTTGCTTTTGACTTTGACATTGAACACATCAAGGGCTCAACTAATAGTCTACCTGATTTTCTGACTAGGGAATTTTTGCAGGGAAAACATGAGTAGTAGCAGAAAGAAGAAGGCACAGGGCTCCAAGCCCACTATTAAGCCAGATTTATCAACCGACTTATCATCTGACTTATCAATGACTCATCGGGGCAACAACATGGTTGCATTGACTTATAATACCCAAAACCCAAAGCCTAGCCACAACGACAAATATGCCCTAAACCTATTGTCTCAACCCAGCACTCTACATGGCCACACTAGGTCATCATCTTCTCCAAGACCCAATGACCCAATCCCAATCCAGATAGCCAATCCTTATAGCCTACTTGACACAGAATCTTTATCCTTTAAAACTATTACTTCATCGAAAATTAGCCTTCACTCTACCAAACAAGAAAAACTATCCCTGACTAGGCAAGCTTCACAAGCTATTTCCCTAGCTCTCCCAAAAGTCAATTATCCAAGCTACCCTTATATAACCAAACCATATTTTGTTAGATTATTTTCAATAGAAACACCGCTCCTCCTTGACAATTATCTCAATGAACCTAAGAAACTCGCGGATGCAGTTATTGATCCCTTGTTTTGCATGGTTCCAAAGGTCTTATCAAAAAGACATATCTTTTATGAATTCATCCTGGTTGCCACAGATTCTGTTTTTATCTTCGATTTTTTTAACAAAACAAACACAGCAAAACTAATTTTCAGAAAATTAATACTTTGCAAGGTCATCACCTTGGATCAATGTCGGTGGTGATCCAAATAGGATGATCAGGTTTTCCAAACCTTTTATCCTTTAAGAATTCTCTTATTGGGACTATATTGATGCATGGACAAATTTTTTATATGGCCAAAACCTAGGGAACTCCTTATCCTGGTTTATTTACTTTGACAAAAAATTCCCACTCCATGTTCCTTTTTGGTTTATTGAATAGTGGGATAAGTATGGCCTGACTATTGACATCCTACCCCATATTGTCAAATAAGGATATGTCTATTGGCTTAACCATCTCTCAAAACCCACAGAATGGGACTATGTCCCCGATTTACTGCTTTTCTTCAAGCATTTTAGCCTCACATGGATCCTAATGCTTGAATATATGATCAAGGACAAATTAGTCGGAAACACCAACATTCCATACTTTGGTTGCCAGACCAAGATTCAGTAGTGGAGTGGCATGAATTTAGCTGAACATAGTAAGAATAATGTAGCAAAATGGTTCTCTGATAACCTTTATCTTTGTAAATCTTCTGACTAATCGTCTTTCCTAATGGCCAAATCTCATAATCAAGCAAAGATTGCTGCAACCAAAACTCCTACAGAATTAATAAAAGTTACAAGAGAAATGGAAAAATTATAGGGGAAAAATGGTTTTATATACGCAGCGGAATGAGAAAATAAGTTTGGTATATAACAAAAATTTTCCCTTTTAAAAGATGAACCTTAACCCTTAATTAAATTAACGTATAGACAAAAGTAACATACCTTATGTCACGTGATCCAATTGACTTTGTATCGATGGTAATCCACAAGATCTTCCAATCCAATCATGAACATGGATCACTTAGGAACGTGGTCTCCCTTTCTTTGAATTGAGTACATGAGGATGGAAAACAAAAACTTTTTCTTTTTCGTTAATCACAAAACTTCCAAGAGATAACAAAGAACATTTCGATCACTTTCGAGTTATCAATCTTTTGATCGAAACTCACGTAAACCTTATTTGAAGTTGTGTACAAAGTCTTTTGATGTAAAAGCTACTAGTGCACTATCGAAATAAAAACGTTCTCTTGATGGCCGAAATTTCTCATACTAGTCTAAGAGTTGGATTCTATTTTTCAAGCTATAGAAAAAATAATTCTCTATCAAGCAATTAGAGGGTGGCCGAATTCTATGATAGGGATTATATGTGGTAACCGAAATTCTTCCCCTAAAAGAATAGGGTTGGCCGAAATCCTTACTTGAAAATGATTTGTATTTCCACTAATGACTCCTATCATTCTTTAGAATTCCAAACCCTAATCCAACTCTTTTGTGTATTTGTGACTATATCAAAGACTTCCTTATTTGACTAGATAAATAAATTCTTTTATTTATCTACTTACCAAATAAAGTCTTTGATTCTTTTTATACTACCAACAATAGTATACTACTAAGAAACATATTTCCTAGTTAGAAAAAGATTTGATTCTTAATTAAATAATTAATTAATTAATTAATTAATTTCCATTTAATTAAATAATAAAATAAAACAATATAATAGGCTATTTATTCAACCTAGCTGTCCAACATGTGTATATGGGCTTATATTATTTTTTCCATTTTATTAAATCCATTAGACTTTAATAAAAAGCTCACATGTGAACTAGACCCATTCTTTCTTAAAGAAACAAGCCCATATGTCTTCCATTAATATATTAATAAAATTTAATAGCCCATTAAATAAATAATGTACAAATTTTATTCTTAATATATTAAATACAATTCTAAATGGACCCATAAATTGGTCTGATAGAATATATCAAGTGATCCATGCAAGTTCGTGTAGATTGGAGATCTTGGCAGACTATCTAAATTTAAGCTTCAATAGACATAACCTAATCACAATCAACAAACGATTCACTTATGTCCAATCTATTAATTTTAGCTCATTCCACTAAAGAGCTAAAACTGTACTCTTAAATAAAGATAGAACAAGTAAATGTTTCTTATTCAAACCCTAGACAATCTTATAGGAGTAGTGTATCCTTGTGAATAATATCAGTAATCGCCAAGAGCTCATAGACCGCCTATTGCTCTCTAAGTTACCATATTTACTCATATGACCACATTTTGAACTTGGATATTTTGACTTATCCAGAAGCCATGTTTCAATAGTCACTATCAAAAACTTAACGTTAAGATTTAATATTCAATACCTCAAAACATCCATATGATAATATTATACTCTCATTTAAATAAATGGAGCAACGATGTCCATATCTATAAATAAAGTCCTTTATCGATTAACAAATTAATACCACTAAACTATCAAGGATAGACTATGCTATATAATCGTACTCATTGATAGCTCAAATGATAACACTTGCAACCATAAGTCCATCATTTGTCTCAGGATTAAGATAGACTCACCGATTATCCTCATAATGAAAAAACTTTTATCTACTGACGGTTTTAGAGAAAGTATTTCATTGTGATCAAGTTCAATGCACCTAGTGCACTAGATTCTTTTACTCAAAGCCACTTTGATGATTTTAGATTCATCATACCACATTTGATCCTACTCAAATACTAGCAAAAGAATCTACAACTTTAACAAGATAAAGATGTCCAACCTTCACCTTATGTTGTGAACACTATTCAAAACTAACTAAAGAATTGTGTCCACCTCATACATATCCAGATGTACAAACAATTCTTCTTTTCTCATAGTCTTTTGACCTTATGATTATTTACTTTGACAATTATAATAATTAAACTATAAATGCTATAAGACTTGTTAAACCAAAAATCATTTTATTAATATGAATAGATTGTCAAAAACACTATTACACTCTTGCTATTGAGCATAATCCTAACAAAAATCAATGACCAGCATGTCTCAAAAGGATTCAGATTCAGATAACCAAGACGATGATGACCTCTTTGATGACGATGGTCATGAGGCCCACAACTATTTTGGCTATGACCTGTCTCAATATCCAGACCAGAAACTTTAGCCTCACGAGACTTGTCTTCAGACATCATTATATCAACTTTGACCA
Organism: Acer negundo; assembly: GCA_035582765.1. Classification (NCBI taxonomy): domain Eukaryota; kingdom Viridiplantae; phylum Streptophyta; class Magnoliopsida; order Sapindales; family Sapindaceae; genus Acer; species Acer negundo. The sequence continues at coordinate 16,431,299 of CM069233.1, forward strand.
GCAGGTCCCTTCTGGACCCCTCCCTCACTCAACATCTATCCATTCTGACTCAGCACCAATCCATCCACTATGCCGTCGGCACATATGGACAAACACAATTCCTGACACGACACTATTAATCAACAACATTTTGCAATCATGGACACATCTTTAACAGTATCTACAATCATGATTTCTAATTATTGTATGTTAAACCAAAGTTATTTTAACTATGGTTATGTATGGGTTATCTCCCTGGTTTTCCTATATAAGGATCTGTGAATCCTTGAAAACACAGGTTTTGGTTTTTAGAGCTTTTGCTCTACTTTGTAACCTTCCTCTCTATTGTAAAAAAGCTTGAAATCAGTAAAGTATGCGACTTATTCCTATATATCTTCATTGTTGTCAGACTAGTACTAATCACAATAAGTTTATGATAATTTTATTTTCTATAATACAATTTCATGTTTTATTATTTTCTGCATATTGTCTTGTGCATACTGTTATATTTGTTAGTTATTTATTGTAATAAATGTGTTGTCATGAAACTTAACATTAATCTCTTTAGTCTTTTGACCTAAGAGAGTTCTAAAATCTAGGGTCCGGCTTTTTCTATAAATGCTATATTGTTGGATATCTAGTAACTGCCAATTTACTAAGTCTTTATCACCCCAATTTGTTTCATAATTTGCTACAGATTGACATGCAATACTATTATTATTATCTGGCTCTAACCCGGACCTAGAACTACCTGCAGACATGGTAAAGAAGTAAAAAAAAACTAAAACAAGATTATTCCTATGTTTTGACTCACGTAATATTTCGGTAGTTCTATTATAAATAGGTTTAGCATGTGTAATTATTTCATGTTATTATAAAGATTTTTTTTTTAATTAAGTAATTAATTTATAATATTATACTTCTGTCATATGATAATAAAAATACGTTATGGAATTGATATATTTTATTATTTCATATTATTAAATAAAGATTTAATTTTTTTAATTTTTAATTTATGAGTAAGTAATTTAAACTAATTAATTTTACATATATAATATAAGTAGATTTATAATTGTTTGGGTTTCTGGTAGTCCTTTTGCTTTTTGGCCATGTATTTTGTGTAGTTTTTTAAAAATAAATTTAGATAGCCAAATTTCGCTAGTGTTTTTAGTTATACTAACTAATTAATTTAAGTAATATAATATAATGTAATATAATATAATACGTATGTTATTTAAGATGTAATTTAATTTTTAATTAATTAATTTAGTAGGTAACTTAGAAAATTATATATAATTATTAATAAATTTTTTAATTATTATAATATAATTTATACTAATTATTAATTTAATAGGTGATATAATATATAAATATAATAAAAGTAGCTTCTTTGTCATATGGAATGGACGGGATGGGACGTGGCAAAACCCATGGCCATGAATGAATGATTATAATGTTTATATTTGTTTTAATGGATGTGATTTGCTGTATTCGTTTTTTGGTATGTAAGGGGATAATCCCAATTTATTTTATTTATTATTTTCTAGTTCTTAATATTGAACGAATTATATATTTTGCATGGAGTTTTGATTCCATACATAGCATGCCAAGGCCATGGGGAAATGTTATTATATTTTATTTTATTTTAAATTGTTTTGTAGTTTATGGTTATTATTTCCATGTTATCAACTTATCATATAAGTAGAATTCCTAAGTCAAAGTAATTTAGATTAATTGTATAATTATTTCATTAATTATATGCATTAGGTAGAATATAATATTTCGGTAGTTCTATTATAAATAGGTTGAGTAAAGCATGTGTAATTATTTAATGTTATTATAAAGATTTTATTTTTTGAAATTAAGTAATTAATTTATAATATTATACTTCTGTCATATTATAATAAAAATAAGTTATGGAATTGATATATTTTATTATTTAATATTATTAAATAAAGATTTAATTTTTAAAAATTTTAATTTATCATATTATTTTGAAGTAATTAAACTAATTAATTATATATATATATATATATATAATATAAGTAGATTTATAATTGTTTGGGTTTCTGGTAGTCCTTTTTGGCCATGTATTTTGTTTAGTTATTAAGAAATAAATTTAGATAGAAAACCATGTGCCTTGCATCCAAATTTCGCAAGTAACTAATAATTGGGGACCGACAAACCGGAAAAACAGCTATTGCTAACCAAAAGCAAAAAGCAAATGAACTCAAGGACCACCTCTGAGAGTAATTATTTTAGTTATACTAACTAATTAGTGTAAGTAATATAATATAATGTAATATAATATAATACATATGTTATTTAAGATTTTTTAATTTTTATTTAACATTAAAATTATACTAATTAATTAATTTAGTAGGTAATTTAGAAAATTATATATAATTATTAATAAATTTTTTTAATTATTATAATATAATTTATACTAATTAATTAATTAATTTTTTTAATTATTATAATATAATTTATACTAATTAATTAATTTAATAGGTGATATAATATATAAATATAATAAAAGTAGCTTCTTTATCATATGGAATGGACGGGACGTGGCAAAACCTACTCATGGCCATGAATGAATGATTATAAGTTTATATTTGTTTTAATGGATGTGATTTATTGTATTCGTTTTTGGGTATGTAAGGGGATAACCCTAATTTATTTTATTTATCATTTTCTAGTTCTTAGATTTAATGTAATTTTACATCAAAGCTGGTATTGTTCAGTTGTCGTAGAGAAAGTGTTGGACGAATGATCATGCATTTATAGATATGGCCGTTTACACTTCAGCATATTCAGCATATTAGATTTTTTGCATGGAGTTTTGATTCCATGCATAGCATGCCAAGGCCATAGGGAAAGGCTATGATATTTTATTATATTTTTTCCGTAGTTTATAGTTATTATTTACATGTTATCAACTTATCATCATATGCAAGTTTTCATATAAGTAGAGTTTCTAAGTCAAGGTAATTTAGCTTAATTGTATAATTCTTCATTAAATTATATGCATTAGGTGGAATATAATATTTCGGTAATTCTATTATAAATAGGTTGAGTAAAGTATTGTAAGTAGTTCTTTAAAAAAAATTGAATATGGAATGGAAGGAAGTGACATGTGTCATTATTTAATGTTATTATAAAGATTTTATTTTTTGAAAATAAGTTATTAATTTATCATATTATAATTTAGTGGAAATGGTGCGAAATGTCACAATTTCAAACTCATTTGGTGATATTGTCAGTGGTTTAATAAGTTAAGTTTAAAAGGCACATATTATGGTGAACTACCAAAATTGCCCTTAGATAATCAGTTATGTTATTCTCTTTATACTTTTATTTCTCCACACTTCCAAAAAAAACGACTCTCTCTCTCTCTGATTTTTTCTTTCTCTCTCTCTCTCTCTCTCTCTCTCTCTCTCTCTCTCTCTCTATCTACAAATAAAAGTTAAAGATTTGTGGTTTCCTCGAGTTTCATCTTCAACTTATAAAATAAGGTAATATTTCTTGAACTTTCTTCTTATAATTTGTTCACATTTTGTAAACCAGCCATTGTGAGAATTTTTAGATCTCCGAGCCTTTTCATGTGTTACCCGAGCCTTTTCATCTGTTCACTATCCAAGCATTTTCATGTGTTCACTATCCGAGCCTTTTCATGTGATTCCCGTGCCTTTTCATGTGTTTCTCGTGCCTTTTCATGTGATTCCCGTGCCTTTTCATGTGATTCCCGTGCCTTTTCACGTGTTTCCCGTGCCTTTTCATGTGTTCACTATCCGAGCCTTTCATGTGATTCCCGTGCCTTTTCATGTGTTTCCCGTGCCTTTTCATGTGATTCCCGTGCCTTTTCATGTGTTTCCCGTGCCTTTTCATGTGTTTCCCGTGCCTTTTCATGTGATTCCCGTGCCTTTTCATGTGTTTCCCGTGCCTTTTCATGTGATTCCCGTGCCTTTTCATGTGTTTCCCGTGCCTTTTCATGTGTTTCCCGTGCCTTTTCATGTGATTCCCGTGCCTTTTCATGTGATTCCCGTGCCTTTTCATGTGTTTCCCGTGCCTTTTCATGTGATTCCCGTGCCCGTGCCTTTTCATGTGTTTCCCGTGCCTTTTCATGTGTTTTCCCGTGCCTTTTCATGTGTTTTCCGTGCCTTTTCATGTGTTTCCCGTGCCTTTTCATGTGATTCCCGTGCCTTTTCATGTGTTTCCCGTGCCTTTTCATGTGTTTCCCGTGCCTTTTCATTCACTATTCGAGCCTTTCGAAGAATTTTCGAGCTTTTTATGTCTTTCCGGAGCCTTTTCATTCACTATTCGAGCCTTTTGAAGAAATTTTTGAGCATTTTCATGTGATTTAATCGAGCCTTTTAAAGAATTCTATGAGCCTTTTCATGTCTTCTCTGAGACTTTTCAATATCCTTAACATAGCCTTTGTAAATGTAATATTTGAAAAAAGTTTGTAGTCCTGAATTTTCATTAATGCTTTGTGATGATTAATTTGACAGCATCATGAATCGGGTTAGAATAGTAATATCTTACAACGGTCGATGGGAGCAGTTACCCGACGGAAGTCAAAGGTTTGTTGGATCGGATAACCAGGGAATGTATGTGTCAAAGGATATGACTTACGAAGAATTGGTGGCGATCGTGTATACCATTGTGAATTATGATGTAAACAAATTCAATATTGATCTGTCATCAATATCAATTGTTCCGGGCAGTACATGTCGCACATTTATAAGAAATGACAACGATGTGCAGTTTATGCTAGGGGAAGATCGAGTTATCCCTCAAGTATGTGTCAGTGTAACTGAGAGGACAGCTGGAAATGTGATCGGGAATCATATTCCTCCTCTTGAAAATACCCAACAATTAGGATCCTTTAGCGGTAGCAACCAAGTGTTCACCCAAAGAAGTGCCACTGAAGGTGGGGGAAACATGTGTGGTGTGCCACCGGTAGCGGTCGACCATGAAGATTTAGTTGAACCTCAATTTGGCGATGTGTTTGGTTGTCGAAATGAGCAATACAATGAGCAAAACAATTACCCGAACCCTGAGGTGGATAATGAGGCAAATAATGAACAGGTTAATGATGGGTTGATGATCTACAAAATGTGGATGAAGACCCTGCACAAATTGAAACACGAGGTAGACATGTACAAGGAGTTAGTTGCACTCCACTTGATATGCCTGGGCCTTCCGAGGTCCGGTATAATGTAACAGCATCTGCAACGTGGGTTATTCCCGGAGCAGATTCATACTCGTTTGGTATTGATAAAACTAGCACCTTGGCAACGCCAGAACCTAGAACCATGATTTATAAAGGTCAATTTTTTCCGAGTAAAAAGGATTTGAAGAGGCTAGTTGGCCATTTTGCAATGCATCATAACTTTGAATGGAAGGTGAAAAGGTCTAATAAGACAACTTTACATCTGGTTTGCATCATTGACGACTGTACATGGAAATTAAGAGCGGTGAGGAGAGATGAAGGGACATACTTTCAAGTGAGAAGTTTTGTCAACGAACACAGTTGTCCCTTGGAGGAGATTCACCGTCGCCACCGACAAGCTAGTGCAGTCATAATCGGAGAAGTCGTTGCACCTAGACTTCAACAACATGATGGTCGTCTCATGCGTCCCAAGGACGTCATCGCCGATATGAAAACAATGTATGGCATACAAATCATGTACAGTAAGGCACACGATGCCCTTCAATATGCATTATCATTGACCTATGGAACGCATGAAGAAGCTTTCCAACTCTTGCCATCTTTTGCATACGTTCTGGAACAGCAAAATCCTGGCACAATCACCGACTTACAGTGCACTGACGATGATAAATTCCTCTACTTTTTCATGTCGTTAGGGTCCTCAATTAGAGGTTTTCGGAGGTGTATACGTCCTGTGATTGCAGTTGATGGTACCCATTTGAAGGGAAGATTTGGCGGTACAATGTTTGTGGCAACTGCACAAGATGGAAACGAACAGGTGTATCCAATTGCTTTTGGGTATGGTGACTCAGAAAATAATCTTTCATGGGAGTGGTTTTTGGAATGCTTGAGGGGTGCCCTTGGTAATATAGATGATCTGGTTTTCATTTCCGATCGTCATCCAAGCATTGAAGCAGGGATATCTAAAGTGTTCCCTTATGCAACACATACCATATGTTGCTGGCATTTTGGGGAAAATATGAAGAAGCGATTCCATAGAAAGGATGTTGCTGACATAATGAATGATGCAGCTAGGTCGTACAGTGAATTAAAGTATAATCGTCACATGGAGGAGTTACGTAAGCTGCACAAGGCTGCATTCGATTATGCTATTGCTGCCGGTCCTCACAAATGGTCCCGCGTACACTGTCCCCAAAGAAGGTACAGGGTGATGACCACAAATGTTGCAGAGTGCATAAACTCATGCCTAAAATTCGCACGGCAACTGCCATTGATGACGCTGGCAGAGTTCATTAGGAATATGCTACAAAAGTGGTTTCACGATCGTCATGAAGCTACACGGTCCATGCGTCATCGATTGACCGACGCAGCACATCTTGTGATCCTGAAACGGGTCGAGAAGTGCGGTTTTATGACCGTAAATCCAGTTGACTGGAACATATTCTCCGTCAGACACAAGGGAAAACAGTGGACGGTTGACTTAGCCCGCAAGACTTGCACATGCAACAAATTCCAAATGGACTTTTTTCCATGTTCACATGCACTCGCAGCGGCAAGGTACTTGACAAGTTATAGTTAACACATTATATTACCCAAACGTGAATCTCACTATTTTCATTGTTGCAGGGAGCGAAACTTGGATTTCACATCTCTGTGTGCAGACTACTACAAAAGGGAGACACTTATTAATGCATACTCGGTCCCTATTATGCCTGTTGGCCATCCTTCTTCATGGGTTGTGCCATCTGACATCGCAGCGCGGGTGGTTTTAAATCCAAAGACAAAGAGACAATCAGGTCGGCCGATGGAGGGTCGACATGCCTCGTCTTCAGAGAGGACAACCACACAATCGTGTAGAAGATGTGGGCAACCTGGACATAATAGCAGGAGGTGTTCCAACCCGCCTATGGTTAATGAAGGTCCCAGTAGAATTGTCCCTGAGGAATATCATCGCAAGTGCAGCATCTGTCATTCAATTGGACACAACAAACAAACGTGCCCTTATAAGGAAGGCAATCAAACATAACAAGGCAGTACAAGATGAAGACGAATTGCCACCAGAAGCACCTTGAGGAACATGTCTCCAAGTTGATGTCTTCAAACATCGTTCAGACTTTGGGAACCATGCTCGATACAGTTATGTTGTTTAAATCGTTAAAGGTTTAGTTGTTCATTTTCATTGTATTATTTAATTCGTGTTGCAACGCACTAAATTGTTCACGCGCGGGTTGGAAAGTGAAAAAAATTAATTAATTAATGAAAATAATATATGAATCTGTTATGTACATCAATTACAACTCAGGGAACAACCCATATATAAATCATCTATACAACAGTGTTGTGGAGCGAGTTACAATAAACCTCCACAGCCATCTTCTCCCGGATGGTGCCCATATCCTCTTCTTTCCAATCGAACTCTTCTTGTTTGCCAACAAGTACTCTGCCAATCTCAAAGTATGGGCACCACAGTTACCGCTGCAAATCACCATATGAACAACCATTAGAATGGAATTTAATTAAAACCAAGTGAGGTATAATAAAATGTTGAAACAGTCATACCCCTGATGCTGTTGGGGCACCCCACGGGATCCGTCCATGATGCTCATCCGGAAGGCCTTCTTCGATAAACTGTATGTCACATCATCCTTCGTTCGGTTTGAGTGAAACTCGACCTGATGCAACATCGAGGGTATAAACCAACGTAGGCACGCAACCTGCTTATTCCTGTACTCCCATGTGACCTCCTGTCTGAACGGGTCTAACAGGTAGATCTTCCCTTGGGTGAGGTCGACGCTGGCCAGTACCCAATGGTTGCGTCCAAGGTTGCAAGGTATCATAACCTGTTAGTGTTTCAACACAGTGTTATGTGCCTGAAATCTAAACATAGTATTAAACACATTGAAACCTTGTAATTTAAACACTCACCCAATCAACCGCGTGCCATGACCGGTTTCCTGACGGGAGTAATCCTCGGACCGTCTTCAGGTCATCATCGTGCCACTTGTGTTTCAGCATAGACCACTCCTTAGGGGGTGCAGCCACCCCACTGCCGAACATCCGCTCCCACTTAATATCTAACCATGACTGTATATAGAAAATTAACCACAATGTTAAGTAATAAATCTAGTAAACATATCAATTAAAAAATGAAAATCGTATTGTACAAGAACTTACATAGAACTGGGAATCCAATACGTTAACCCTCTGAGCGTAGACAGTGGGGTATGCTCGTTGACGCTTCCGTAAAATCAACAAGTACGCATCGATGTGCTGACAATGTAAACATTTTATATTGTTAGGATTCTACCATTACTGATAAAAACTTATACAAACAGTTAAAGTAAGGAACGTACCGTATCCTCCAACTCCATGAAGTTGGTTTGGAACCGTTGGAACCAAGTGACACCAACTGGTATATGTATATCCACATCACGTCTGTATAATTGCTGAAGAAGTTAGATGACCAAGTAATATTAATTAAAAGATTGTGTAATGAACGATTATACGTACAATTCCCCCGTGGTGTTCCTCTTGTAGGCTTGGTACGCAGTAACGTGGTCAGGATCTAACAAATCATAGGGCTTGAATGCATGCACTGATGACGCTGGCCTAGTCCTTGGCTTCTTCGGCCTACATGGGTCAGTGTATGGGGTCATCAGCTGCCAACCTGGCCTGCGAACCCGCAACTGACGCTGAATCTGGGGCGGACTACAGGCTCCAGAACTAGACTCCACCGGAGGTGTGCGCAGTGAGGAGGATCTCTGCCTCTATGGACTACTGTGAAGAGGGCTGCGCTGTGAGGACGACCTGTGCCGCCGTGTATCTCTATGAGGAGGGCTGTGATGTGAGGAGGATATCTCCCGTCGTGTATCTCTCCGAGAAGGGCTACGCTCTGAAGAGGATCTATCCCTCCGTGTATCGCTCTCTCTCCCTGTATCGCGCTGATGAGTGGGGGAGTTGCGCCTGGATCGCTTCAAGGGTCGCACTGCGCTGGGATCTACTGGAGGTGGTGTACGCTGTGAGGATGAACCATGTGCTAGGTCATGTGGAAGAACATGTGGCACAGATCACCAGGTAGCTCCCGTACTAGAAGTCCTGTCTCTGTACCAGCACTGTCGTCGGGTAAAACTGGAGGAGGCACCTGCTCTAATAGTGATATCTCTGTACCACCGGGAACCTCTGTTCGTTCTGTCATAACATGCCCCGGGTGATCAGATACTGTGTCTGCAGTATGTGCCTCCGTAGTAGGTGTCTGCTCATGTGTGATCTGTGGGTCTATCCCATGCTGATGTGTACCTGTCCTGCCTGTGGGACTAAAGTCTCTGTGATGGTCATCGAATGGTGGACCATCCATACGGGACTGCGATGTCTGACCTTGACCCTGACCCTGAAGCGCCCGGATCATATCCAACAACTCCTATGCTGCTGATCTCGCTTCTCATCACTCTTTCGGATAGCCTCCATCATATCAACCCGTAGAGATTGGACAGCATCCATCACTTCAGCGAATTTACCATCCCAGCCCTGAAACGATTTCAAGTTTTGTCAGCACTTAAACTGTTCACTCAATTGAAATTAAATAATGTGGTTCTAATATCTTTTACATACATGTGGATGCCCGCCAACGCCTCCTCGGGAATCACCTCCAGGTCGAGACTGTCTGGGCATAGTGAATCGTACCCGTCTATGCCTTTCAGGACTCTCATCGCGACCCTCCAAAACTGAATCACCCCTAGGTCGAGGCTGTCTGGGCAAAGTGAAACGTACTGGCTGATGCCTCACGGGACTCCGACTCCCACCCTCCTGGTCTGAACCCTCTGTATCATTGGCTCCGGAATATGCACCATCCCTATCACTGGGTCCGGAATAAGGACCCTCCCTGTCACTGGGTCCTGAATACGCACCCTCTATATCACTAGGTCCGGAATACGCACCCTCCATATCAATGGGTCCAGCACTCCTACGTCGTTCGTGCTCAGGGACGTGACTAGGTATATCAGAAACATCGGTATCATACAGACTGCCTCCCAGGTATATGCCTTCGTAGTAAGGTTGAGCCATCTCAACACTCGTTGGCACCAATTCACGCCGCGCAAACATCTGAAATCGGAGTTAGATCATTGTAATTGTATACATACTAAAAACTATGAAAATTAACAACAACAATACTTACCCTTTCAGTGAAAATGCCATCCAGTTTTCTCCCCCACTGTCGCTGACTCAACTCCCATTTCAGAATACGTGGGGGTGGTAGCTCGGAGATTGCCCTACGGATCCCACATTTTTTATTCCCAAGCTCGGGGATAACCTCAAAAGCAAATATCTGTATAATATATAAGTACGATATGAAGTAAATACATTAGTCATATAAAATAAAATAAAAAACTATAATTAAAATACAGATTCAAATTTTAAATTCTCACCAATAGTGCGTGTGGTAGTCCATATATGTTGTACGTCTCAGTCGTGTGTACGTCAGCACCCCTTTCTTGCTGTCGTTGTTCAAACCGCTCCCGTCGACCATCCAACGCATGCTTGAAACAATAAATTGACCGCCTATACACGTGTGCGCCCCACGGGAACGCATCAAAAGCGTCCAAATCCTCCACTAGCCTCCACTGCCATACTGGAACTCTATCTCGCTCGTCTACCCCCATTAGTATCCAGTTGAGCATAAACAATAAGCATAGCTTTACCGCATCGTACTGCTCCACAAAAATACCAATCCGCAGCACTGCTCTCAACTCTTCAAACTCGATGTCTCTACCCCGGAAGTACCGCTCGTGTATGCCATTCTCTACCATATCATACCTTACCGTGTCGGGAATGACTCCGAACTTCAACCCAGTGATTAGACAAAACTCAACCTTCGAGAACCGGACCGAATGCTTACCTAACAAAAATCTCATCTCATCTTCCGGCCCATCGTGATGCAACTCGCGTAAAAGCAGCCGATGGACAATCCCAGCCGAAAAATGAATCTCACGATGCATCATTAGAAAATGACCAAAACACGACTCAGTATACCGACGTCGGTCTTCGATCCTCAGATGTTCAGGTACACTATTAAGTGCGTTGTCGATATCAACCAGGTCATGGAAATGGTCATGCCGTATAATTTTTCCCTTGAACCATTCTCTTACTGGGGTTTTAAGCGACTCCTTTAGCTGATTCCTCATCTGCATTCACAGAAAAAAAACATATGAGTTCATGAAAAGGCTCGAACAAAAAGGCTCGGGCAGTGTATGAAAATGCTCGGGTAATGTATCAAAAGGCTCGAACACTTCAGTAAAAGGCTCGGGTAGTGTATCAAAAGGCTCAGGTAGTTTGTGAAAAGGCACGAACACTTTATTAAAAGGCTCGGGTAGTGTATCAAAAGGCTCGGGTAGTTTGTGAAAAGGCACGAACACTTCAGTAAAAGGCTCGGGTAGTGTATCAAAAGGCTCGGGTAGTTTGTGAAAAGGCACAAATACTTCATTAAAAGGCTCGGGTAACGTCTGAAAAGGCTCGAACAAAAAGGCTCGAATAACAGTTCAAAAAGACTCGATTAAGTTCAAAAAGGCTCGAAATAAAAGGTTGAAAAAGGCACGATAACAGTCTAAAAAGGCACGATAACAGTACAAAAAAGCACGATAATAGTACAAAAAGGCACGATAACAGTACAAAAAGGCTCGATAACAGTTACAAAAGGCACGATAACATTACAAAAAGGCTCGAAATCACTTCAAAAAGGCTCGATAACAGTTCAAAAAGGCACGATAACAGTCCAAAAAGGCACGATAACAGTACAAAAAGGCACGATAACAGTACAAAAAGGCACGATAATAGTACAAAAAGGCACGATAACAGTACAAAAAGGCTCGATAACAGTTACAAAAGGCACGATAACATTACAAAAAGGCTCGAAATCACTTCAAAAAGGCTCGATAACAGTTACAAAAGGCACGATAACAGTTCAAAAAGGCTCGATAACAGTTACAAAAGGCACGATAACAGTACAAAAAGGCTCGAAATCACTTCAAAAAGGCTCGATAACAGTTAAAAAAGGCACGGTAACAGTACAAAAAGGCTCGAAATCACTTCAAAAAGGCTCAATAAAGATTCAAAAACACTTACTAACCTAGATCTTCATCGTCTTCAAAAAAAATTTTTTTCTTAAACTAAAACACTAACCTAATCTCATCAAACAAACATAATGAACAACAAATCAAATCAAACCTAATCTACATCAAATACACAAAACTTATCTAGAACAAAAATGCGTGAGAAACAAAAACGTACCGGTCTCGTTTTTCTTCGCCCTTCAGTTCTATTCGACATCGGTACTGTAGCGCCGTCGCCGGTGGTTCTTCGTCAGGTTTTGGTCCTCTGTAGCACTGTTGCGCCATCGGGGTTTCTTTCTCTGGCTTTTTCTTTCAACGTTTCAAAACCAGACAAACCGACAAAAAGGGTAATTTTGTCTGGTCACATAAAATGGTGCCTTTTATACTTCTTTGTGTCATATAATAAATAGCTTCATAATTATTTTATTATAATAATTAGTATAATTAATAATATAATAAAAATAAGTCTTATAGAATTGATATATTTTATTAATTAATATTATTAATTAAAGATTTAATTTTGTTAATTTTTAATTTATCATATGATTTCGGAGTAATTAATTTTCCATATATAATATAAGTAGATTTATAATTGTTTGGGTTTCTGCCATTTGCTTTTTGGCCATGAATTTGGTGCGTTTTTTTTAAGAAATAAATTTAGATGGAAAAGCATTTATAATGAAATATACCTTGTATCCAAATTTTGTATCCAAATTTTCTTTACGCCAATGTTTTATAAATATCTTAAGTAATTAATTTTTTTAATTATTATAATATAATTTATACTAATTAATGAATTTAATAGGTGATATAACATATAAATATAATAAAAGTAGTTGTCATATGGAACGGACGGGAAGTGGCATGTTACGTTATTCAACGTTATTAATATATTTTTAAAATTTTCAAATTAAGTAATTAGTTTATACTAATTAATCATTTAGTAGATAATTTCAAATTATATATAATATAATATAAATAGGTTCAATTTTATATGGAAGTCCCATATTTACCTTTTTTTTTTATAGAACAATTTTATACATAGGTATTGTATAAATAATATTTTGCGAATGTCAATATTTAATATTATTAATAAAGATTTAACTTTTAAAAAATATATGTAATTAAATTACCCCTTTATAATTTATACGTATTAATTATTTTAGTAGGTAATATAATATTTAAATATAATAAGTAATTAATTTATCTTATTATAATTTATACTAATTTATTAATTTAATAGGTAATATAATATATATATATATAATAAATGTAGCATATTTTCATATGGATGGAAAGAAAAGACTCATTATTTAATGTTAAAGATTAAATTTTTTCAAATTAATTTATAATATTATAATTTTATACTAATTGATTAATTAAGCAGGTAATTTGAAATCATATATAATATAATAAGATTAGATTTAATTTTACATGGATGTGACATGTTATACCACAAATAGGTTGAGTATTAAACAGTTATATTAAAAAACTAAATAATGGAATTAAATAATTAATTTTTCATATTATTTAATAATGTAGGTAATTTGAAAATAAATAATATTTTTACGAATTTATTATAATTACCACACATCTTATAATTACCACAAATTTATACATAGTTAGAGTAATTATTTAATGTTAATAATAAAGTTTTGATTTTTTTGTGTGAAATTAAGTAACTAATTTATCATATTATAATTTATACTAATTAATTAATTTAATAGGTAATATAATGTATAAATATAATAAAAATAGCGTCTTACTTGTGTCATTATTTAACGTTATTAATAAAGATTTAATTTTTTCAAATTAAGTAATTAATTTATAATATTATAATTTATACTAGAAGAATATCATGAGCTATCCCGCAATAAAACCAGTTGTTGTCGATACCTTCTTCTCGGTTCATAACCCGAGCTCAGAGAAGTAAGAGATAAGAGGGCACTATGGAGAATGTAGTCAGAAATCCATAATAGAGTCCGACCACAACAACCAAATTGATTATCTTCATGAGGTAATTTTAAATCATATATAATATAATAGGATTAGATTCAATTTCATATGGAAGTGGCGTGTCATAAATATTAAATTCTTAAGTAATTAATTTATCCAAAAATTATAAATAGTTATATTAAAAAAACTAGATATAGAATCGCATTTTAACGAAATATGGTCCTAGATTTATCCAAATTTCTCTAACAAATCCCTTACAAAATTTTGAATAACTCCAAATTTGTTTACCTATGTAGAAATGTAGGATAAAGTATTTTGTGTAGTTTTATGAAAAATATTAACAATGAAATATGCCTTGTAATATTTTACCCAGTGTTGCAAATGTCTTAAGTAATTAATTTATCATATTATAATTATACTAATTAATTAATTTAATAGGTAATTTCTAATATAATATAATAGATGTATCATTATTTATTATTAATAAAGATTTTTTTTTTCAAATTAAGCAATTAATTTATCATATAATAATTATATTAATTAATTACTTTAGTAGGTAATCTCAAAATCATATATAATATAATATAATATAAATAGCTTATTTTCTATGGAAGTAACATGTTTTATTAATAAATATTAAAAATTTTAATTTATCATATTATAGTTTATACTAATACATTAATTTAATAGGTAATATCATATTATTATAATAAAAATATATTCGTATGGAAGTGACACATGTCATTATTTAATATTATTAATAAATATTTAGTTTTTAAAAATTAAGTAATTAATTTATAATATTATAATTTATATTAATTAATTAATTTAGTTGGTAATTTCAAATCATTTAAAATAGGGCGATTACTAATTAGGTCATGGACATTTTTTGTCCAAGTTTTTACGACTTTTACAAAAGTGACCAAATCGGTCCTTATATTTTTCCCAAGTGCCAAATTAGTCCCTCTAATCGAGTTCCGTCAGTTAACTTTAATTGTATAGTGGTAGAATTGTACTTTACTCTTAAACAATATAATAATGACACATGCACCATTTTTTTAACACGTACATTTTTGTTTATTTTTTTGTGGGTTTTGATTTTTGAATAATTTTAACAACAGTGCTTGTATAATATTAAAAAAAAAAAAAAATTATATAAAAATGGTAAAAAAACTAAACTAGGAATGGATGGTACTAAAGGTATAATTGACATTGTCATATTAAAATATTTTTAGATACAACTTTGCTCTAATTTGACAAATAAAAGGTATTTACGTACTTTAACTAAAATTATTAAAGTCAATTGTTATATTTAACATCGTTAAACCGTTAGAGGAACCAATTTGGTCACTTCTTAAAAACTAATTTGGTACTTGGAAAAAATATAAGGACCAATTTGGCCACTTTTATAAAAGTCGCAAACAAATTGGAATTTGAAAAAATGTCCAGGACCAAGTTGGTAATTATAGCTTCAATTTCATATGGATGTGACATGTGTTATTATTTAAAGTTATTAATTAAAATTTATTTTCTTAAAAATTAAGTAATTAATTTATCTTATTATTTTATTCTGTAGGTTATTTCAAAAAAAATAATTTGTTTGCGAATGTCTTAGAATTACCATAAATTTATATATAGGTAGAGTAAATTATTTCAAGTAGTTCTGTTAAAAAGAAAAGTGGATAGAATCGCATTTTGTAATGAAACATGCGTTTCGTAATTTTTTGTCCAAATTTTCATAACTAACTCCTTATAAATTTTTATATTTTATGAATGTCTTAGAATAACTCCAAATTTTATACCTAATTAGAATATAGTATTCTTTGTAGTTTTATAAAAGAAATTTAGATAAAAAGCATTTTACAAGTTTGATAAAAAATTGTTGAGATGGTCCTAGCACCGGGTGTCGACCAAATATATATATATATATATATATTTATTTATTGTCGACCCGCAAATATATTGGATAGTAAAATTCGAGCAAAAAAAATTGATTCAAATCACACTGCAGAGCGTTGTCCTACAATATGGTTTTAAAAGGGGAAGAAACTCGAACCCACGACCTCGTAGTGAATGTGTAAGAGGCATTCCAAATAAAACAATCAAATGTTGTAACATTATAAAAAAATAGTATTCGTTGTGTTCAAATATTAATCAATTGTGAAGGTAATCTAGTAACATTTGGAAATGTAATCATCTAGGGATAAATTGTTTGGTTATTAATTTCAAAAATGTATTCACTTCGTATAGTCTAAAATATACATCAAACTGGAGTTCATTTTTCCTAATTATTGTATGAAATAATAACTATATTAATATTTGAACAATAAGGTCCTATTCGGTGTGCGGGATTGTATTAGACTATCTCATGAGATTGGATTGGATTAAGATGGGATTGAGATTGAATTGGACTGGACTGGATTAAATTAATATTATGGAGTGTTTTGAGAAATATGAAATTGGACTGAATTAATACTATGTTTTGTTTGATGAAACATGAGATTTGACTAAATATAATAATATTTTTAATTTGTAATATTTTGAAATTGAATAATAAATTATTGAAATATGTATTTGAAGAAAATAAATGTTTTAATTTATATATTATTAAAGTAAAAATATCCAAAAATATTTTGAAATATAGATTTATATTACTTTTAAATAAATTTAAACATTTTCAATTTTATAATTTGTTTATTTAATAAAATAATTTTTTTTCTAAAAATATATTGGTGGGATTATGGGGGCCCAAGGAATTTAGATTTTTCAATTTCATTGAGAGAAATTAGGATTGAAATAATTTCGGTACCTAATAAACGAATGAAAATTGAATACAAATTATTAAAAAAAGCAGTTGTACGTCTAATTGGAGAAGCCTAAATTTAAAATTTTTCCAAGTAGATCTTTTGGAGTTTTTTTTAATAACACTAAAATCTTCATTATAACCCTATAATTTAATATTTGTTAGAGTATTTTGGTAATTCTATAATTAAAAAGGCTCTTTTTTAATCTTTTTAATTGACAACCAAACGACCAACGACTTTCATTTAAAAGATTTACCTCTAAAAGATATACTGTAAAAAAATCTACTTGAGAAGCTCTTTCAAACGTACTCTAAAAACTTTACATCAACCATCTGTTTATTCTAATCTTGTCAAAATTGATGAGGAAACCGATTGTTTTTGTGTAGTTTAATGTGGAAAGAAGAAATACAGATACTTAGATTGAGATTTGCCAGGATTGTTACTGTCAACAGTAACAACACCGGAAGAACTTGTCAAAATTGTGGTAATTTGTTTGGGTAAAAAAAAAAAAAGTTGTAATTGTTATGTACTAAATTCATTTTCAGTTTATAAATCTACCGTTCTTAAATATGAAACTCCTTTATTCCAAAAAAGAGAATAAACAAAACATCAGAGTTTTTTTTTTTTTTTTTTTTGAATGATATATTTTAGGTTTGTAATGTGGAAAGCAAAATGAAAAAGTAAATTTTGATCGCACCTTATCTTAAAAGCCACTTGTCACTTGATCCTTGAAAGGACATCCTTGAAAGGACATCCAGCATAGGAGAAGTTCAATAGAGGATCTGGCCACAACAAGAAATTTGGTCAGTGACAACATTCAATTAACAAAACACATGAGGTATATGTTGCGAAAAGTCACCTACCGTAACGCATAGAAAATGTGTGTTATGGAAGTGATTTACGGCAACATACAAACGTATGTTGCCAATAATAAGACACATACAACAACACACAATCGATAGATGTTATAAAAAGTCACTTATTGTAACATACATTGCACGTTGTTAAAAAAAAAACATAATATATAACAACGCGTAAACTTTACGTGTTGTTAAAAGGTAAGCATTTGGCAACACGCAACTTTGTGTGTTGTTGAAATACTAGGATTTGGCAACACACATCTTTGCAGTTGTTAAAAAACTAGTATTTAGCAATGCCCATCTTCACATGTTGTTAAAAAGTTAGTATTTAGCAATGCACGACTTCAAAAGTTGTTAAAACTTTAGGATTTAACAAAACGCATATTCGCATGTTGTTAAAAGTAATGTATTTCGCAACATGCTATTATTGTAAGTTAGCATAGAGATATTGTTAGGTTTTTGGTTTGTCTTAGCATATATTCCATATCAAAACGATGTTTTTTCTTGTATTGATTAGTGGTCTTATGATTGATGATTTGAAGCTTCAAAGAAAGACTCGGCTACATTTCATGCAAGTTGGTGTTGTTCAAGGAGGAATGTGTTTTATTGCATAATAAAAGTAAAATAGACCTCATTCCTCTTATAAGGCTAAGCACACACGCACATGGCATTCATTTGTAGAGAAAAATGGGTTTATATGCACAGCGGAATACGAATATAGGTTTGGTAAATAACAAAAAATTTTCCTTTTTAAAAGATGAACATTAACCCTTGATTAAATTAACATATAAACAAAAGTACCGTACCTTTGTCGCGTGATCCAATTAACGTTGCGTCGATGGTAATCCGCAAGATCTTCAAATCCAATCACAAACGTGTATCACCTAGGAGTGTAGTCTCCTTTTCGTTGAATTGAGTACCTGAGGATGGATAATAAAAACTTTTTCTTTTTCGTTAGTCACTTAACTTTCAAGAGATAATAAAGAACGTTACAATCACTTTTGAATTATCAATCTTTTGATCGAAACTCACATGGACTTAATTCAAAATGGTGCACAAAATCTTTTGATGTAAAAGCTACAAATGCACTATCGAAATAGAAACGTTCTTCTCACTTTCTCACTTTGGCCGAATTTTCTCACACACTAGTCTAAGAGATGGATTCTATTTTTCAAGCTAAAGAAAAATAATTCTCAAACAAGCCTTAGGGTTATTTTTTTTCTTTTCAAAAATTCACTTTGCACAAATATATATATATATATATATATATGGCTCATTCTTGAGTGCAACATGACACCATACAATTTTAAAAAATAGCATGTGATCACATATGATTACATGTGATCATAAATATATATAATGTTATCAAATATGAATTGCATGTGATCACACAATTAAATTATTGTGATCGCATGTTAGAACATACAATCACATATTAGCTGATGTGGTTATACAAAAGAAGACATGATTACAATTAAAAAAATTTAGTTACATCATGTAACGTTGTACCCAATGGCAATCCTATAAATAAATATATATATATATATATATATAGTGCACCAAATACTCTTTGCACAAAAGTATAGATATTGTGCACATAATTATTATTACCTATAAAATAATATATATACATATATATATATATATATATATGTATGTATATATATATATACCCCGCAATTTCTTCTTCCCTTATATTAATATACATATCAGACAATTCTTCTTGCCTATCATTATTATATCTTGGCCGAATTCTCTTGAAAATTAAATAGTGTTTTCCAAATTCTATTACCATATAGGATTTATGCATTTTGATCTAAATCCTAATCCTAGGTAGATTTCTTTAGAATTCCAAACCCTAATCCAACTCTTTAGTGTATTTGTGACTATATCAAAGACTTTCTAATTTGACCAGATAAATAAATTCCTTTTATTTATCTGCTTACAAAATAAAGTTTTAATATTTATTATACTACCAACAATAGTATAATACTAAAAAACATATTTCCTAGTCATAAAAAGATTTTAATTCTTAGTTAAATAATTAATTAATTAATTAATTCTCATTTAATTAAATAATAAAATAAAATAATATATTTAGACTAATATAATAGCCTTGCCGCCCAAGTACCATACATGGGCCATATATTATTTTTCCATTTTATTTAATCCATTAGACTTTAAATAAAAAGCTCACATGTGAACTAGACCCATTCTTACTAAAAGAAACAAGCTCACATGTCTTTCATTAATATATTAATATAATTTAACAGCTCATTAAATAAATAATGTGCAAATTATATTCCTAATGTATTAAATGCAATTCTAGATGGACCCATAAATTAGTCCGGTAGAATATATCAAGTGATTTATGCAAGTCCGTGTGGATTGGAGATCTTGGCAGGCTATCTAAATTTAAGCTTCAATAGACATAACCCAATCACAATCAACAAATGATTCACTTAGGTCCGATCTATTAATTTTATCTCATTCTACTAAAGAGCTAAAATTGTACTCTTAAATAAAGATAGAACAAGAAAATGATTCTCATTCAAACCCTAGACAATCTTATTGGAGATAGTGTATCCTCATGAATAATATCAGTAATCGCCAAGAGCTTATAGATCGCCTATAGTTCTTCTAGTTACCATATTTACTCATATGACTACATTTTGAACTTAGATATTTTGACTTGTCCATAAGCCATGTTTCAATAGTCACTATCAAAAACTTAACGTTAAGATTTAATATCCAATACCTCAAAACATCCATATGATAATATTATACTCTCATTTAATAAATGGAGCCACGATGTCCATATCTATAAATGAAGTCCTTTATCGATTAGCAAATGAATACCACTAAACTATCTAGGATAGACTAAGCGATATAATCGTACTCATTGATAGCTCAAATAATAACACTTGTAACCATAAGTCTAACATTTATCTCAGGATTAAGATAGACTCTCCGATTGTCCTCATAATGAAAAACTCTTATCTACTGATGGTTCTAAATAAAGTATTCCATTGTGATCCTGTTCAATGCACCTAGTGCACTAGATTCTTTTACTCAAAAACACTTTGATGATTTTAGATCCATCATATCTCATTTGATCCCTCTCAAATGCTAGCAAAAGAATCTACAACTTTAACAAGGTAAAGGTGCCCAACCTTTATCTTAAGTTGTGAAAAATATTAAAGACTAACTAAAGAATTGTGTCTACCTCATACATATCCAGATGTATGAACAATTCTTTATATCTCATAGTCTTTTGACCTTATGATTATTTACTTTGACAATTATAATAATTAAACTATAAATGCTATAAGATTTGTTAAATCAGAAATCACTTTATTAATATGAAAAGATTGTCAATTACATTATTACACTCTTGCTATTAAGCATAATCCTAACATCATTTGTGTCCCTGCATGTTTGAATAACATTTATTTAACACTTTCACACACTTGGCAATATATGCTCATGCATTAGATTTAAATTGATATTCATTGGAAAATGCATGTTATAGGACCAAGTCTAGGAAACAGCATATGTGTGTGACTTGGTGTCTATTTGTTTTTGTTTTCTTGTTTTTAGACTTGAACATGATGTATTATTATTCCTTATTGAGTCCCAGTCATTTTGGTTACTCATTCATTAGGTTTCGAGTCCAAACGATATAGCTACGTTACTTTGTGTTCTCATTAGTTGAGTTATTTTCGTCGTTGTTTTTCGGGATGAATTCTCAACTTTTTTACAACGTTTTATAGTTTTCATTGTGCGTGAGGGAGTCATGATTCGTAATCTTAAGACAGATTCAAAATCAGAGTTTGGAGGCTCGAATACGGTCGAAGAACGTGAGCAATACGCAAGAGGAGCAATATTGGCCAATAGCCAACCTTGCATGGCCACATGTGAGCCACGTGTGGCATACAGGCTAGTCCCATCTCTGCCCACGTGTGCCACACGCGCCACACATGGGCTAATGACATGGCATGCTCTAGTTGGTCTGTAATTTCCCTCTCTTGAATTCTTTCAAAAATTCTCCTTTCCCTCCCACTCATTCCAAGAAGAAAAATTAGAATTTCTTATGTGCAGAATTTTCTCTCAACTTTTTCTCACCTTCCAAACACCATAACTTTCTCATACGAAGTTAAAATTTAAGTGATTCAAGTTGAAGATTGTTTGTATTTGAGTTCTCTACCTTTTCCAAGTGGTCTTACAGCAGTTTGATCGATTTTTCGAGTGGTTCTAATCAGAAAACCGTGACAACTCATGATTTGAAGGTATTGGTCTTATCTTTGAGATTTTTTCTTTTATAACCTTCAATTTGCTTGGGGTTTCTTCTTCTATATGTATGTATATGTATGATGAATGCTATTGAGAAAGATAACTTCATAATCAAACCTAATCAAAAGTCTAAGAACTAGTTTCTTTGATTCTATGATTTTCACATGTTTGAGAGTTGTATTGTGATTAGTTTGATATCTAAGATTGTTTGAGACTTGATTTAATCATTTTGATGATAAATGACCTTGAATTTTGTTTTGATCCTATGATTTATGTAATCTAGGATTATTGTATATGTATGTGTTTTTAGATAAATTTAGGATTTACTTGAGTAATCATTTTATCCTTTCTCTAATTCTTTGGCTAGAATTTTCATTGAAATCATTTTATGATTCTAGCATTTTATTATATATGTGCATGACATCTTGAATATGTGCTTCATGAATATGATCCATTCAAGTGTTGTTTGTTTGAATGAAACTAGGAGTTTTTGTGTTAGGTGTTTTCACTTGCTCTAAGTTTAATTCATATTTTTGCATCTAGACTATTAGACTTGTGTTTCACATGTTTAGGTCTATTTATGCCATGGAATGTATTGATCATATGTTCTATGTTGAATTGCTTGATTGCATCATTTTACATTCACATGATCACAGTAGGAAGCCCTTGTGAAAGGCATGAAGTCTTAGTTAGGACGGGATGTTCGGATAGCCAAGCAAGAAGTCTTGTTTAGAGTTGGGATGACTCGGATATGCAAGCAAGAAGTCATGGCTAGGATCGGGAAGGTCCGAATAGTTATGCAAGAGAGGCTCTCTCGAGGCATGAGTGTCTTGGATAGAAAGTTGGCTACATTATTGGTAGGCGTAGATGTATGGATAGACATAGACTCCAATAGAGCGGGGTGCACGGGATGTGTATGCACTCATAAGGAATTTCTAATCTTCCATCGATATTGGTTTGGTATGTTGTCCAATATATGGTGGCTCCGCATCATTGAAGGATTTCATTCTTTCCAATAGGGTTGGGTAGACATAGACTCTACATGGGTTGGTGATCTAGGATTGGTCACTTTGTGGAATTTCTAATTTACCATCCAATATATATAGTACCCAATGGTTGTAGTTCAACCCATGGATGTTTCCTCCTTTGAGGTTTTACCACGTTAAAAAATCTCATGTGTTAATTTTTTTTATCTCTCTTTATTACTTGTATTTATATGTTTGCTCTTAATCTTGTAGTACATTCATCACTTGTGAAGTTGTTGGAATTAAGATTTGTTAAGTGTGATTTGTAAAGCAATACATATTCGATCATTCTTATATTCTTTATTCTTTTGTATACTGTTACTTTGATGTATAGCTATATTTGTGTTTTAGACCTCATGCAACTCCTTATATATGTAAACATTGCCTAAATGATTACATGATTATATTGTCTATGTATGGATGTTTTTGGATTATGTGTTGTATGTAAAGCCACCTTGAGAGACAAACGAATATTTGTTTCAAGGGATTGAAAGATGTGTAAAAACATATTCACCCCCCCTCCCCATCTCTATATATACTTTAAGCAATTTAAATATGTTTGTATTATTTTCAATGGGTATCAGAGTGGGTCTTCGAACGTCACTCGACGAGATCCGGGTTGTACTTACTAGTGAATTGCTTAGGTTTTTGAAATATGGTCTTGCAAGAAGATGTGATAACCAAAGAAGCTTTAAACTCTAGGCCTCCTCTTCTCAAGGTTCATAACTACGGGTTTTGAAAATTGAGGATGAATGCTTACATTTGTTCTATTGATGAAAGAGCTTGGATGACCGTGGAAAAAGGTTACCTCTCTCCCAATAAGAGTAAAAATGGAGTGAACGTTTCCAAGCCTAGAAGTGAATGGTTGACCAATGAGTTTGAGTTAGTGAAGTGGTATCATCAGACGGTGAATGCTATTTTCAAATGTGTGGATAGTAGGAAATTTTCCTACATCCAAAATCTATAGACCGCAAATGAGGCATAGGAAGCTCTTCATCACCAGGTGAGGAGACTAAGACGGTAAAGAAGTCTTGTCTTCAATTGCTCACAACTAAATTTGAGTCTGTGCAAATGTGTGAGAAAGATAAGTTTGTTGACTTCCAAGACAAGTTTCTAGACATTGCCAACCAATGTCAAGCTCTTGGTACTCCTATCTCTAATGAGAGGCTAAATTGGAAGATTCTAAGATCTCTACCAAAGAGGTTTAAAGCCAAGGTAACAACCATTGAAGAGAACAAGGACATTGACGTAATGGGCTTAGATGAGTTGCTAGGATCTCTTCAAACCTTTGAGGCGTGCTTGAAGCCTAAGGCTAAGAACAAGGGTTTAGCTCTCAAAGTCGTCAAAGAAACTAGTAGTAGTAAGGATGACGAGGAGATAGCTTTATTGGTTATGAATTTTATGAAGTTCTTGAGGAAAGGTGCCAAGCCAAGTGGCAAGTACTCAAGAGAAAAAGAAGTCAAAAAAATCTTTTACTCCACCTCATGAGAGGAGTGGTCATGCTAAGAGCAATAGAAAGGTCCAATGCTTTAAGTGCAAGAAGTTAGGACATTATGTTTATGATTGTTCTATTGGTGATACTAAGAAAGACAAGAAGGGAAAAACTATGGTGGCTACATGGAGTGAAGATGATGACTCTAGTGATGAGGAGAGCTCTAATGATGATTCTTCTAATGAAGAAGAGTTGGTGAGCAACTTTGTTGCATTCACGACCTCTCTCTTTATCCTAGAGGATGTATGTCAAGATTCATTGGACAAGGAGGTTGATCCAAATCATCAAGAGTGCTTAAGTGATAATCCAACCTATTTTGATCTTTTGGCTAAGGTGAACTGCCTTGAAGAAGATTTGAATGTAGCCTTAAGAGAGGTTTTTGAGAAGGATAATTTGATCAAGCTAAAAGCGGATTAGTTTATTTCAACAACTCGGAGGCTCTTGGGTGAAAAGAATGCTCTTTCCAAGAAGCTTAGAGAAGTTGAAGGGGTTGTTCTTGAGAGAGATAGGACCATCTCTAGGTTTTCATTAGGAGGCTCAAGCGTCTTGGTAGTTGAGAAGAAGCTTATAGAAGCATCACTTCCTACAAGCGAGGAAAAAGTCATTGTCGACAAGAAAGCTCCTAAGAAGAGACGTTACAAGACCAATAACAAATTGAAGAAAAGGTACCTCTTAAAACTCCCATTTGTGCTTCTCCAACTCTGGAAGGTAAAATCTCTTCTTTTGTTCCCATATGTCATTTTTGTAATACCGTAGGTCATATCAAGCCCAAGTGCTATAAATTCATTGAATATTGTGAAATAGAAATGCATCTAGGAATAAAGAGATTGTGTCTCATTTTAAGCATCCTAAAGCTTTTGAATATGAAAAGCATGAAAATGTCAAAAAGTATGTTAATAATGTCCGGTTTGATAAAAAAGCAAACCTTGCTAATATTGACAAATCTTATATTGCTAAGAATGTTGAAGCTAAGAGTATCAATGATATTCTTGTTGAGCAAGTCATAGGAAGTCCTCATTCCAGATACAGCATTGTTGTCAATAGGAATCTTGATAATGTTTGTGCAGGTTCACCCAAGACAAAGTTTGTCAAGGGTGAGTGCTCTTACCATTAGTGTAAGTTGCACATGTGACTTAGCTTTAATATTAGTGTTATGTTGTTAAGACACTTAGCTTGTTTGCTTTGTGTCTCTATAATATGACATGAACTTAGCTATCTCACATTTGTGTTATGATGGTCGAAATCCGTTGATTAACTTTTAAGAAGTTGTTTTTATGAAATCTATATGGTGACAATCATGTTATGACTTTTGAAGAAAGTTTTTTTTTTTTTTTTTTTTGAGTTTAAATGCATAGTCTTTAGTCTCTTGGAATCGACACACCTATAACTTGTTGTCATGAGGACAAACAAACCAAAAGGAATCATAAAAAGGGTAAAGGCCTTGCATTTTATGAAAACAGCTTGCGAAGGTATCTCTATATCATATTGTTTGTTTTCTTAATTTTCATCTCTCAACTCATTGTTTATACCACTTCATGAAGCGTGTCATATTAGAGAACTAATATAGTGTTTATATGGTCCTTCTTGACATTTGCTTCTTTAAGATCTTTTGGTGATAATTATTCACATTGATCTTAATCATGATCTGTGTTATTGTTTGTATGATTGTTGAGTGGCATGTTTTGAAAAATATGAGTTTCATATTCTTTGAAAGCTACTCTCTTGAGAAGTAGAGATCTTAAGTAAGTCTCTTTACTTGCTTTTTGATCATGTGCTTTTAAACCGAAAAACTTGGTTTCAAAAAATGAACTTTGCTTCTCTTGTATGCTTGGTTGAGTAAGTTGAGTTTGATATATGTAAGTTGTGGATACACCTCGAAGTTGTAGGACTAGAACATTTAAAAATGACCTATGGTTGGTATCCATTTGCTTCGACAACATAGAACTCAACGAGCACCTTCATGGAAAGAGCTACACACCTTGGTTGTGAAGCCGCCCAATGTAGGAAAGGGCTACACCATTGTGATGAGTGAAAGTCGCCATGAAGAGTATATGTTTATATTAGAAAAAATCAAAGAAATGTTGAAAAGAATTAATTAAAAAAAAAATCTTTAATTCAAGCCTAAAACAAAACAAAACAAAAGGCTTTATGGAGTATAGTTAAATAATCAAATTAGCTCGGGTTGTCAAATAGAAATGAAATAAAGAGCCACATACACACACAACGCTCACATGTTGAAATCTATTCTCTTTTAAAGCAAAATTCCGAATGATTATCGGTTTCACCTTTTTTATGGAATGGCTTAAGATAAATAGTTGTTGAAATTGTTTGCATATTTGATTATCAAATTACTTTTTTTCATATACTTAAAGCAAAATATTCACACGCTCATTTTTGCTTATTTGGTATTTTGATACCTTAGCAACTTTCGAAGACATATGAGAGTGATTGAAAATCTTGTTATAACTCTCTTTGATATGTGGAGCTTATTTGAAAAATATATTGAAATTGCTTGGTGATGTAAATGTGTGGCTATTTTTTATGTGAACAATTGTCTATCTAGATCTTAAATGGGGCATATATCAAGAGGGAGCATAATATGATAAATTTGTGTTCTTTTTTATGATATGTTCACATGTGCTTCAAGATAGTTGTTTGTTAGCATTATATATATATATATATATATATATTTTTTTTTTTTGATAAATCTTTAAGATGTTATGCTAATTCTTGATATGCATATTGATTTATTCAAAAATAATGATGATGATGTTTTTGTCTTTGATATATGTTTATTGGTCAATAACGTGCTTGATGTTTCCACTCATATTTGTTTTTAGTGTTTGTGTAATACAAGGTCATGGGAAAAGCAAAGAAAGTTGGGACTAGCAATCCTACAAAGCCGTTGACAAGTCAAAACCTTCCTTCTCTTCCAAGAAGTCCAAAGCAGACAAGTCAAAGCAATTGGGAATTTTTGGGGACAAAAAGCTTATTCTAGAGAAAGGTATTGATTTAGATTCTTGTGTTGATTCTTATATCCATAAGGTTATCATTGATAGGAATTGGAGTACTTGGATCGAAATGCTAGGATTAGTTAATAAAACCATGGTTAGAGAATTTTATTGTATATTCGAGAATAGTATTACCTTTCAAAATGCTCTTATGGATATGAGAGATGTTGTCTTTAGAGTTAACGTTTGGAAATTGAATGAGTTTTTAGGATTATCTAATGATATTGAGTCGGATTTCCTTAATGTTGATGTCTTGGAGAACCTTGATTTGATAGGAAAAACTCAATGTGACAATGTTGATTTTGAGTGGGGAAAGTGTGCTTTTATTAAGCAAAGTGAGTTAACTAAGATAAGTGTTTTTTGGCATTTATTTGTTTGTACCAATCTTGTTGTATCTACTAATGCTACCGAACTTAATAGAGAGAAGATCAAGATTGTGTATGCCTTAGTGACTAACAAACCCATAAATCTTGGTGAAGTGCTTATAGAACATATTGAGATTGAGGCTTGCTCAACTCATTTGGAAAAAAAGTTGGTATTTCCGGGGTTTATCTCTCATTTGTGTTTAGCTAAAGGGTTGAAGAAACAAGATGATGATGTGTTACTACCTCCCTTAGAGAATTTTAGTGATAGACGTGTTGCTACCATGTCATATAAGGAAAAAGGAAAGTCTAGTGATACATTTAGGCTCTTTGGTGAATCTTGTGATTCAAGCCTTATATCTAGGACACATATTCTTCCAAATTGGGCTACACAATTGAATACTGAGGTTGAAGATTCATGTAGAATGATTGAGGCGTCACAAAGGAAGATTGAAGAGCTCAATGCTAAGGTAGTGCTACAAGATGTGAAGATCAAAGAGTTGGAAAGTAAAGCATCTACTTCAAAGCATTATATGAGATTAACCAATCGCACAACTTACCTTGGCGACAAAAGTGACTAGAAATGGTCGTGAGTTATATTTTCTTACTCTTTCGGCTTCATATCATGTCAAAAAGGGGGAGAAATATGGGGAGATATAGGGAGATATATAATAGTTTCTAGCTTGCTTAGTCTCATTTGTAGTTTCTTTGTATTTGGTGTATTTTGGTATCATGTTTGAACTTTATGGCATGTGATATTTTTTGGTGATCTTGGCTAGAATATTTTGTTGGATAGCATGTATTAATGGGGATTATACATGATCCATTTGAACTTAAATGTTTTATATTTCTTGCCTAAGAATGAATATTGTCATATGTGTTGTCTCTTGGATATTCTTGTGCTTCCAAGTTAGTTTTAGGTGATATCAAGAGAAGACCAAGATGAAGTTCAAGACTTGTTGTTGGAAATTTTATCTAGAAATGTGTAACTCATTGTACTCATTGTGACCAAATTTTCTTTGTAATTGTTTTAGTTTATGTATAGGTGTTTTGACATGGAATTTGCCAAATGGGGAGATTGTTAGGTTTTTGGTTTGTCTTGGCATATATTCCATATCAAAGCGATGTTTTTTCTTGTATTGATTAGTGGTCTTAGGATTGATGATTTGAAGCTTCAAAGAACGACTTGGCCACATTTCATGCAAATTGGTGTTGTTCAAGAAGGAATGTGCTTCATTGCACAATAAAGGTAAAATTGACCCCATTCCTCTTACAAGGCTAAGCAATCATACAAATGACATTCATTTGTGTCCCTACATAGTTGAACAACATTTATTTAACACTTTCACACACTTGGCAATATATGCTCAAGCATTAGATTTAAATTAATACTCATTGGAAAATGCATGTTCTAGGACTAAGTCTAGGAAACGGCATATGTGTGTGAGTTGGTGTCTATTTGTTTTCGTTTTATTTTTTTTGGACTTGAACATGATCTCTTATGATTCCTTATTGAGTCCCGGTCATTTCGGTTATTCATTCATTAGGTTTCGAGTCCAAACGATGTAGCTATGCTATTTTGCGTTCTCATTTGTTGAGTTGTCTTCATCGTCATTTTCCGAGATGAATTCTCAACCTTTTTGAAATTTTTGTAGTCTTTGTTGTACGTGAGGGAGTCACAATTCTTAATTCAAAGATGGAATCAAAATCGAAGTTCGGAGGCCTGAATACGGTCGAAAAACGCGAGCGGTGCGTGAGAGGAGCAAGATTGGCCAACGACCAACCTTGCATGGCCACGTGTGAGCCACGTGTGGCACACGAGCTGGACCCCTCTCTACCCCACGTGTGCCACACGCACCCCACACAGGCTGATGATGTGGCATGCTCTGGTTGCTCCATATTTTCCCTCTCTTAAATTCTTTCAAAAGTTCTCATTTACCTCTCATTCATTCCAAGAAGAAAAATTAGAATTTCTTATATGCAGAATTTTCTCTCAACTTTTTCTCACCTTCCAAACACCATAACTTTCTCATACGAAGTCAAAATTGAGTGATTCAAGTTTAAGATTGTTTGTATTTGAGTCATCTACCTTTTCCAAGTGGTCTTACAACAATTTGATCAATTTTTCGAGTGGTTCTGCTCAGAAAACCGTGACAGCTCGTGACTTGGAGGTATTGGTCTTATCTTTGAGATTTCCTCTTTTATAACCTTCAATTTGCTTGGCATTTCTTCTTATATATGTATGTATATTTATGATGAATACTATTGAGAAAGATAGTTTCATAATCAAACCTAATCAAAAGTCTAATTACAGACATATGTGAACTAGTTTCTTTGATTCTATGATTTTCATATGTTTAAGAGTTGTATTGTGATTAGTTTGATATCTAAGGTTGTTTGAGACTTGATTGAATCATTTTGATGATAAATGTCCTTGAATTTTGTTTTGATCCTATGATTGATGTTATCTAGGATTACTGTATGTGTATGTGTTTTTAAAGAAATCTAGGATTTAATTGAGTAATCATTTTATCCTTTCTCTAATTCTTTGGCTAGAATTTTCATTGAAATCATTTTATGATTCTAGTATTTTATTGTGTATGTGTATGACATCTTGAATATTTGCTTCATGAATATGATTTATTCAAGTGTTGTTTGTTTGAATGAAACTAGGAGTTTTTGTGTTAGGTGTTTTCACTTGCTCTAGGTTTAATTCATGTTTTTACATCTAGACTATTAGACTTGTGTTTCACATGTTTAGGTCTATTTGTGCCATAGAATGTATTGATCATATGTTCTATGTTGAATTGCTTGATTGCATCATTTTGCATTCACATGATCACACTAGGAAGTCCTTGTGAAAGACATGAAGTCTTAGTTAGGACGGGATGTTCGGATAGCCAAGCAAGAAGTCTTGTTTATAGTTGGGATGACTCGGATAGGTAAGTAAGAAGTCATGGCTAGGATCAGGAAGGTCTAAATAGCTATGCAAGGGAGGCTCTCTAGAGGCATGAATGCCTTAGATAGAGAGTTGGCTACATTATTGGTAGGCCTATGTGTATGGATAGATATAGACTCCAATAGAGCAGGGTATACAGAATGTATATGCACTCTTGAGGAATTTCTAATCTTCCATCGATATTGTTTTGGTATATTGTCCAATATATGGTGGCTCCGCATCATTGAGGGATTTTATACTTTCCAATAGGGTTGGGTAGACATAGACTCTACATGGGTTAGTGATCTAGGATTGGTCACTTTGTGGAATTTCTAATTTACCATCCAACATATATAGTACCCAATGGTTGTAGTTCAACCCGTGGATGTTTCCTCCTTGTAGATTTTACCATATTAAAAAATCTCATGTGTTAATTCTTCATATCTCTCTTTATTACTTGTATATATATATGTTTTTTCTTAATCTTGTAGTACATTCATCACTTGTGAAGTTGGTTGAATCAAGATTTGTTAAGTGTGATTTGTAAAACAATACATATTCTTATATTCTTTATTCTTTTGTATATTGTTACTTTGATGTATAGCTATATTTGTTAACACTTGTAATTCCTTGAACAATATCATAATACAAGTATTCTTTGTTGTTGAGAATTTTTATATATATACCTCATGCAACTCCTTATATATGTAGACATTGCCTAAATGATCACATGATTATATTGTCTATGTATGGATATTTTTGGATTATGTTTTTCAGATATCATTAACATCATGTGTTTTTGTATGTTGTTGTAGATATATATTTAGCAACATGCATTTTTTTATATGTTGTCGTAGAGTGACAATTAACAACATACATTTTTTGTATGTTCCGGGAGAGATAGCAATAGCAATATACATTTGTATTTTGCTAAAAGTCTATTTTTTCTTTTTTTTTGAAACTAAGTCTAATGTTTTTTTCACAACATTTTATCCATAATAATAAAGGTCTATTAAATTATTAAATTTATTTAAAAGTTAATTTTTTTTAAATATATATATATATATATATAATGTCGTTGTTTCTACACTAATTTAATCTGACCACTTTAATTTAAAAATTAGAAATTCATTTGTAAATAAACAACTATGTGTATATTAACAATATATAGAAAGGTATATGTCCGTAACTAAATTATTATTTTGATTTTTAGATCTTTAAATCTATTTAATCTCATGTATTCTTGTTCATAGTAGAAAATACATAAACATTTAGGGAGTCATGAAATTAGAAGTTGAACATTCTATTTTTATGTTGTTGTATGTCTCTTGTTATTGTCAACCAATGTTTGTGTGGTCACTTTCACAAAACATATTTTTTGCGCGTTGTGGTAGGTGACTTTTGACAACGTGCTTTTTTACTAAGTTGTTAAAAGTCTTACTTTTTTTTTAATTAACATTCTTTTCTTAATGACAAATGTTTTTTAAATTATTAAATTTATTTAAATATTAATTTTAAAAAATAATGGTGTTTCTATCCCTCGTAAAATTATTTTCTACACAAATTTAAGATGTCCACTATTTAAAATTAGAACAATATTTATCCAAAAATATTACCGGAAAAAATAATGCTAGAATGCAAAAAATATTTGTGCAAATAATGAGGCATGTGAGTTCTCAAGATTCTGAAAATCATAAAATTATGGTGTGAGTGATATGACCTTTTTATTTTTTGGGCTAATTGGTACAGATGCCCCTAAACTCTTCAAAAAATTGCATTATGCCCCATATACTTTTTTTTCGGGCACTAAACCTCTTAAACTCTCGTAAATTTGTAAAAACTAACGGATTGCCGGATTGGCAACGGAAGCAACATTCCCTCTGTTTTCAAGTCACATGCGCTTCACGGGCGTCCCATATAACAAGAACTAATTACACCAACCTCCCCTAAGGTTTGCCCTAAATAAATATTTTTTTAAAGAATATAATTAAAATTTTTAATTTATTTCAATAAATAGATTTTTTTTTTAAAGAAAGATTGATCTCCACCGTCCATCAATCACCATGATGGACGTTGGAGATCAAATTAATTTTAAAAAACGAATAAATTTTTTTAAAAAAATAATCATATTATATCTTCTTCAATAATTCCAAAAAAAAAAATCATAAAAAAATCATAAAAAAAAATCCACAAATCTCATTCAATAATTCATATCTTCTTCCTTCTTCTTCAATCAATTCCAAAATGAAATCACAAAAATAAAATCCACAAATCTCATCTTCTTCAATCAACTCCAAAAACAAAATAAATGGTAATAACAATTAGGAAAAAATCTCATTCCATAATTCCATAATTCTCCTTTCTTCCATCAATTCCAAAAGAAAAATCCATAAATCAAACCCACAAAATCCACAAATCTCATCCAACAATCTTTTTTTTTTTCCTTCAATCAATTAAAAAAAAAAACCCAAAATAATCTGGAAAAAAAAAATCAAGATCTAAACCCAAAATAATCTTTAAAAAAAATTGAGATCCAAACACATTCATCAGCCAAAATTCCTCTTCAATTTTTCTTCCAAAAAAAAAAAAAATCAATCGATTGAGCAAGAGATGGAGCTCCCTGTCCATTGCAAATGAAAACCCGACTCCATCTGAAGTCGGCGAAAGGAGCCGCCGATCCAACTGGATGCGACGTCGTCTATCCAATTGGATGCAACTAGATCCAACTGGATGCAGCTCCCTCTCCATGGCAAATGAAGACCCGACTCCATCTAAAGTCGGCGGAAGGAGCCATTGATCCAACTAGATCGCTTGGGCATGCATCATCGTTCCATCTATAGTAGAGACAAGGCTCCATCTAATGCCAGCGGTGGAGTGCCAATCCAACTCATGCCAGCGATGGGGAGGTTGGCCTCCTCTAGCGTTCCCGGTAAACAATTGAGAGAGGGTCGTGTGACCCTCCCAATTATTAGAACAGATCTAGTTCTAGACCAAGTCTGGTCTTCGTATGTGTGTTTTAAAAATAAAACCTTCAATAATTGTTTTTTTTGAAGGGAAATGCAATAATAAAATCTTTTTTCCCGATTATTATTACCTTTTATTTTGTTTTTGGAGTTGATTGAAGAAGATGAAAT
Organism: Acer negundo; assembly: GCA_035582765.1. Taxonomy (NCBI): domain Eukaryota; kingdom Viridiplantae; phylum Streptophyta; class Magnoliopsida; order Sapindales; family Sapindaceae; genus Acer; species Acer negundo. The sequence goes on from CM069233.1 coordinate 16,465,435, forward strand.
TTGTGGATTTTATTTTTGTGATTTCCTTTTGGAATTGATTAAAGAAGAAGGAAGAAGATATGAATTATTAAATGAGATTTGTGGATTTTTTTTGTAATTGATTTGTGGATTTTTTTATTTTTTATTTTTTTTGTAATTGATTTGTGATTTGTGATTTTTTTTTGGAATTATTGAACTATAAGATATGATATGAATTTTTTTTTTATTTTTTTTTTTTACTTTTTTAATTTCATTTAAAAAATAAAAACTTAATCTGATCTCTAACATCCATCATGGTGATGGACAGTGGAGGAAGAAGATATAATATTAATTTTTTTTAAAAAAAATTTATTCGTTTTTTTTTTTCTAAAATTAATTTGATCTCCAATGTCCACCATGGTGATTGATGGATGGTGGAGATCAATCTTTCTTTTTTTTAAAAAAAAATCTATTTATTGAAATAAATTAAAATTTTTAATTATATTCTTTAAAAAAATATATTTATTTTTCTTTTAAAAAAAAGGTATTATGGCAAACCTTAGGGGAGGTTGGTGTAATTAGTTCTTGTTATATAGGACGCACATGAAGCGCACGTGACTTGAAAACAGACGAAATGTGGCTTCCATTGCCAATCTGTTAGTTTTTTATAAATTTACAAAAGTTTAGGGGGTTTAGTGTCCAAAAAAATATATAAGGGGGCACAGTGTAACTTTTTGAAGAGTTTATGGGGTATCTGTGCCAATTAGTCTAATTTTTTGAAGTATTACATAAATTCGGAGTTTTATTTTAGATGTGGGAGAACTTGAACATGCAACCTAATAATGTAGGTGTGAGAGACATATTATTGAACCATTTTTATCTTATCAAATGTATAATATGATTTCAATAACTCGTGTGACATATCTTTTAGATATAATTTTAAACAAATATTTTTGACAGTTTAGCATTACTCATTACCGGAATGAGTTTAAATTATTGAGTACTAAAAATGTTAAGTTGTTAAATAAAATATTAATTAAAAAATTAATAAAATTTAATAACATATATAGGTTATATACAAATAAGTTTATAATAATAACAAAGTCAAGTTGCAGTAAAATTGTATCGCATCCACTCTTAACTTATATTGCGAAAAGCTTTTGGACTTTATAGATCAAATTTCTTGTAGCGGATCTTTTGAATGGTATTTTATTTTTATTTTTATTTTTATTTCCTTTTTCAAATGAGATTTTATTAGTAGACAATTAATGCAAACTCTTGGATCCATTTTGGAATGATCCAACGATCCAAATGATTTACTATTCACCACTGTGAGATAAAGGGATTTTTCATTCTCTGCATAGTAGTGATCCCCATGTTCTAAAACATGTTTGAATACACGCAATTCCTCCATCACTAAATATGCAATAAATTTGGAAGATTTGGCTTCACAATTTAGCAGGCAAAGCCAATGAATGGTGATCATCATCAATTATTATACAACAACATACATCACCTAATAAAAAAATTGTCGTTCAGTGATTTTGTGACACAACATCATGATTTTACTGAAGTGAATTGATGGGGTTCCGTATTTTGTTTTCAGTCTTTGTAAAATTTTTGCTTTCAATTTGACTCATGCATTCTGTAAAACACACTCATAATTTATTTAGTAGTGTAGTACTGATGTAGAATTCTCGACTAGTCTTTCACGTATCTTAATGAAAAAGTGTCATGTATGACGTATGCGTTACATTTTAAGGATTTTTAATAGAGAAGTTGTCGACTTCTTGCGGTCCTGAATTGTTGTGGATGATAAGGGACAACAATACATCCCTTTTTCTTTGAAAATACAAATGGATAAAGATATATTAATGTGCTAATTATTTATTTATTTTTATTTTTTTTCTTTTTTACGAAAATGACTCCAACTTAGATATTTTAAATAAATAAACGTATTTTACTATCAAGACATATTAGTCCGGTATTCTGTAACATGTAGTGTTGATCGGAAACGCACATACATATATTATTTAAAATATAATAACCGTGATACAATAATATTACTTCGTCCAAATTTGATATTTAAATGATGTCGCATCACTATAATTTATTCATTTAAATTGTATTAAATATGATTTAAATGAATATATTATAGTGATGTCACATTATTTAAATATTAAATTTGGACACCCAATTTTGATAAAGTAATATTAATCATAGTGATATATATATATATATATATAAATATATCGCAGCATAGAAGATTTTACACTAATTACTAAAACAAGTGCATTAAAACAATTTGATGGATAAGATGAGGTCTTGTACTTCTAGTTAAAAAATAATAATAATTAAAACTATAGCACTAGGAAGCACGGATACAAATACGGATACGAATACGGGATATGAATATGGTATGATACGGTGATATAGTAAATCTCAAAAAACTAGGATACGGATACGGTAAGGATACATTAATTAAAATAATATATATTTATATTTTTTTTAAATAAGAATATATAAAAGGATATTTGATAATTCATTCAAAAATCAAAACATATTCATATCCAATCATCCAAATAAAACATGTCACATAACAACTTAAGTCATAACAATGTAACATATTACAATATCCAAATTAAGTAGTAACATATTACAAAATCGAAAATCCAAATAAAATATACGTCATATAAATCATAATATATTACAATCTAATCCAATCCAATCCCTACAATCCAATCCCCACAATTGTTTTAATTAACGACCTAATGTTAAAAGCTTAGCAAAGCAAACAAGATTTTATAATTATCAAGCTGTAATTACATCACATTCTTTTTTATTCTTCTTCACTCTTCCACGGCTTTAGGTTCATAATACTTCCCTCACTAACCATAGATCAAAGCAAAGTGTGGTATACAACAAACAAAATAAATGCTCATATCGGTGTTTTGCCACCATGTAAAGTATAAAAGATATTCAAAGTAACTCTGATAGTCTGATGGTAACTACCAATAAATAAGGCAGAAATTTGGTAGATTAAATGAAAAGTCACGAGAAACACAACAACAAAATCACATTAAATTCTCTTGATAAATCTTGCTAAATCAGTAAATCCTATTAATAGGAAAATCCATGATTAACTTTGTTCCACACCCAAACAACCAAGATTACAAAACTTTGAAAACGACCAACTCCCCTTAAGAGATCAATACAAATATCAGTAACTAAGTTGTATTAAAAAGCAACTACAAGCAAGTGATTTTACCTGAAAATGCAAAGAAGAACATGATCTCTTGAAATCTTGATCTCTTATTCGCAAATTCTCTTTCTTCTTCTTCCTCTTCTCTTCTCCTTCTCCTTCTCCTTTTCTTCTTTCTACGCTTTCTTTCTTTCACTGTCAAGCGGCTGATTGAATTGAAAGGGAAACGAACCCTAATCCTAATCAAATATATTTCTTCAAAATTTCATTTTGACCCATATAGTTTTGAAATTATAATTTTGACCTCGTTTTGTACTAAAATATTTATGATTTTGCCCCAAACGTATATCTAACGTATCCATGGCGTATCCTGCCATATCCATGGTGTATCCTTGCCGTATCCTCCACGTTGACTTTTGGAAAATTCAACAGATACACCATTTGGTGTATCGGATACGTATGCTAATGTATTTGAGAAGTATCGGAACTGTTTACGAGTTCGATACGAGCTACCTTCCAAATGGAGTATCCGTGTTTCCTTCCTACAACATCATTTGACATCAATTTCACACTATATACGACAAGATAGCTGACTTAAGTTAGCCCTTTACTCAAACATCTAAAAAGTTGTGGGTTCGTCATGTATCTTCCTCACGATTCTAAAATATATAATAGTTAAAAAAAAATTCAAGGTATATATCAATATTTAATTTAGTTGATTAATCCCTTTCTGTCTTGCTAGGGATCAAGGTTTATCTTTCTCTTATGAGCACACAATTTTGAGTATACTAATATCATGTCAGCAACATAACTTCAATCATAATAATATACATATCTAAAGTGTGGTGATTTTTATTAGTATACTTAAAGTTGTGTACTCATAATAGAAAAATCGTAAGGTTTAAGTATGAATAAAGAGACTTCTCCCCTAACTCCTATTATGGAAGTATCCTATTATGAAAGTATTTATCAGCATTTGTAATATATGTTTGATCTAGTTAAGTTTTGGACTTTTGGTAGACCATCGTCCCGTCGTTATGTTAGTCAAAACAGATTAAAATAAGAAATTATAACAAATTTTACAAGAAATAAACACCCACCAATGGAGGCAATGCCAGCTAGAGCTTATATAGATGCATAAATTAGTTGTGTATCATTTTCAAGCTCACTTTATAATTAATGTAATTTATTATATGAAAATAACACAACCCACATCTTCACATTTATCTGCATATAATTAATCTATGTGGGTGATTTCCACTTTCTCCATAAACACACGTTTGCAATATACTAAACAATAATAATATTTTTTTTTTCAAATTTGATATATAAATGATGTGGATCTTTAATTTCTCTATATTAGAATTGGATAATTTTTCTAATATAAATTAAACTAGACACTTTAATATAATTTTTCTTTCATTTGAAACATAACAAAATCTTAATTTTTAAAAGGACTAATTGTAAAAACATTCCCTGATTTTAGGTATAATTGCTTGTATATGAAACTTTTACCTATAATTACACAAACAACCCCTATCGTTAGTTGACTTCCGTTAACTCTAACTGTTGACCACAATTTTAATCTAAAATGACTAAGTGCCACCAGTTAACTATTTTATTATTAATTTTATATATATACTTTTTTTGGCAATATATATATATATACTTAAAAAAATAATTATATATATAACACTTAATTTATTTATTTTAAAAGATGCAAAAAATGGATTGTAAAAAATGTAAAATATGGATTAAAAATGGATTGTAAAATTGGTTAAATAAATTAATTAAGTATTATATATAATTAATTTTTTAAGTATATATATAAATTGTAAAAAAATAAAATAAAGTATATATAATTAATAATAAAATAGGTAAATATGGGCACTTTAGTCATTTTAGGTTAAAATTGTGGTTAACATTCAAAGTTAACGGAAGTCAACTAATGATAGGGGATGTTTATGTAATTATAGATAAAATTTCTATATACATATAATTATATCTAAACTCAGGGGTATTTATGCAATTAGTCCTTTTTAAAAATATCATCAATCAAATCAGTTGCTCAACAATTTATCAATCAATTAATGTGAACACTTCACCTCCAAAAAAAAAAATTTAATGTGAACAGTTGGATACATGATCAAGTCATTAAAACAAAACAAAAAAATTGGATTAATTAGACTAGCTAGTCGATCATTATATGAATAAATCTAGATTGTTTCAATCGGATGGAATTAAAATGTACAAGTTTATGGTCCGTACGATGTATGTATATTGAAAATTAGTCTCTAGTTTAAGAGTGAATAAATTTATTTAAAAAAAAAAATTACAGTAGAACCTCTCTAAATTAATATTTTTGGGATCAATTATTGAGTATTAATTTGAAGGGTTTTATATTGTAAAGTGTTATTTTGTTTTAGAAAATATGTGGAAGTCGGTTTTTTTATTTAGGGAAGGTTCTTTTTCAAGATTCCTTGTTTAGTCGGTTTTCTTTTTTAAGGAAAGTATTTTTTTTTCCCTCAGGATTCCTTATTTAGAAAAGATTTATTTAAAAAAATTTCAATTCCTTTTAAAAATGTGATTACTTAGTGACCAAGGATACTCACCATATAAATAGTGAGGCTAGCTTGTTTTTTGGTTGTATATAACAAGAGAGATCTCATGATATACCTAACAATTCTATTCCCAACGGTTCTTAAAAATTATATTTTTTCTATCTTCTTTGTTATAATAAAAGGACAATTTAAAAGATGAATGATAGAGTCAAAAATATCAAACATTGTGGCCTTGTGCAAACTAGTATCTTGAAGGACTTTTCTAGTTCTTAATTATTTTCGAACCACTGCGTCCATTTGTAAAAGTATATGATCAAGTATTTAAATAGAAGAAAAAATAGAAGACAGATGATGCTAAGCCAATATATATATATATATATATATATGTATTATATCTACATATTTTTAGAGAAGATGATTCGAATAAGCAGAAAATCATTTTTTCTCGATTTAAGGGGTCCTAAAGAAACCTAACTTTATCTAAAGAAACCTAACTATATCTGTTTTCGATCATCCCACCTTAGACCCAGTGTTTTGAAATCATCACACTTATAAGCCCAATACTGCCATCCAAAAGTTGAATGCTTGAAAACCTACTGACTGTTTTTATTTTTATTTTTTGTACCGTATATATAACTCAAATTTTTGTGTTGTGTGTTGATCTTAGTACGTATCGATATAAATATATTAATATCAACATATATGAGTTATTGAATTCAACTACTTCAAATAAAAGTTGATTTGTCCAATTGGGAAAAAACATTATATTTATTATATATATATATAAAAGAACGAACGTAAAGGGCTCGTAAGCCCTAAAACATTAATCTAAAATTAGAAAAACCATCGAGAGTAATAGTAATGGTAAAAATGGAGAGTCTAGTTTTCTTGAAACTATTAGTTTGCTTCCTTGCGTACATCTGGTTTCTCAGGAACTTTGGGTCCATCTATGATTAAAAAAATCAAAACTAACAAACAATACTTCAAAATAATAATCATAAGAACAATAATTTTTTCTATAAAAAAAAAAAAAACAACCCTTTGGTGGAGGTGTGGCGGTGCCTTTTGGGTTTCTTGATTCCATTCATGTGAGCCTTGCTGTGTGATTCTACTAATTCTCCATGACGCCTTTTCTGTTGCTACTTAAAAGAAAATAAAAATAAAAATAAATCACATTTGTACCAGAGTCACTACGTGTGCTTGAAATCAAAAAAAAAAAAAAAAATGTTTTGAAATCAAGGGTTTGAGGAAAGAGATTATCATTATACACCTAGAAGTTTCTTTAATTGATTCAGAATTTAGTCTTGAATTTAAGAAATTCAAACACAACTATTTATTGCAAATAAATACATGCCAGGAACTCCAGGTTTGGTGTTCCAGGACTCCTTGGAATTGCCCTGCTTTTTCTCCATTGAATTAGAGCTGAAAGACTCTCTCCCTAACACCTAAATGATCAACAACAAAAATTTAATATTGAGAATTGCTTCAATAAACATCAAGACAAACACATAAACAAACATTGAAATTGATTGAGAACATAACATAGATTGAAATTGTTTCAATCTCTCTAATAGTTTTCCCAATTTTTTTTAATAAAAAAAATCCAATCTTTTATTCGTTAATTAAAAACAAAACAAAACCCATGTTCAAAGAAATATCATTCAAATTCAATACCGTGAAATGAAGAAAACCCATCAAAAATAATTCAATACAAAAACAAAAGCAAACTAATCATTTAAAAAATAAAAAAATAAAAAAATAAAAAATAAAAAATAAATAAAAAAAAAAAAAACTGATTAAAAACAACAAAATCTTAGAAGGAGGAGCGAAGATGGCACCGAAAATCCTAGAAGAAGACGATTCTTTGGAGCCAAACAATTCATTAGTTATCGAAGAAGCCGAACCCACTTGCTCTATTTGTTTGATTTTGAAAGTAATGTTCAAATTATCTTTAAATATGGCTATAATTACATCACTTATCTTGGTTACTACTATTCATTACTTTTTGTTCACCGTCCTTTAAGAGTGGAAGTAGACCTGATAAACTTTTACACGATCTAATAATACTACATAAACCCATTTGAAAATAATGGTTGATGGGTCAAATTTATCTGATCGGGTTGTTAATGGATCAACCCATTAAGATACGAAATATAATAGATCAGTTTTAGGTTCACCCTTAAAAAAACCGTTAATTCGATAACCTATTAATATAAAGATTTTTTTTTAATGTGTCTATGAAAGTTATTAAAAAAATCTTTGTATAGTCATGACCTACTAATTAATATTTTATTCATATTAACATGGATGAACTCATTGAAGATGTCTTCAATTTGAACATCAAGGCTGCTGTTAATTCAACTCAAGGGACTGAGTCTGTTATGCTTAATTGAAAATTGAAATGTATGATTTTATTTACGAAGGTATTTGATTTATTAGTGTATGTTAATTCTTCTTTTGTTAACATTAAGTACTTTAACCTTTTAAGTCTAAATGAGGATTGAGATTCTCAATCATAACATATTGAAGATTCAAGAGGAAGATTAATAGAAGATTTCATTTTCAATTTTTTTAATTTTTTAATTTTATTTTGGACTTTTTTTTTTATTATTTTTTATTATTTTTTTATTTTTTAAATTAGATGTTTTTAAGGGAGACTTTTGAAGATGCTCTAACACAATTAATTTAACCTTGTATGTCTAAATGAGGATTGAGATTCTCAATCGTAACATATTGAAGATTCAAGAAGAAGATTAATGAAAGATTTCATTTTCAAATTTTTTTAATAATTTATTTATTTTGTACTTGTTTATTTTTAAAATTAGATGTTTTCGGTTGATTGTTGGTGCTTATGGTGGAATTTTTTTTTTTTTTTTTTTTTATGAAGTTTTAGGTGTCTACGGTAAACTTGATTGCATGAGTTTGATCATGTTTTAGTACTATTTATTTTCAACTTTTTAATAAATCTCAAATATAATATTTTGTAACGAGCCGGGTCAGGTACCCATTAATTTAACAAATGGTTTTGGGTTTGTTTATTTCAATCCATTAAGCTAACGGGTCGGGTTTAGGTGAAGCAATTTTAACACGACCCAAACATGAAACGATACGAATTCGCAATAACATGACTCATTGCTAGGTCTAGGGGTGAGCATTACCCGTCTCCCCCAACACATGACATGTGTCCAGGGAGAGGGCATTTTTATCTAGACACATGACAGTTTTTAGACAAGAATACCCCTTCCTTAACACATGTCAAGTGTTTTTAGGGGGGTGATGCTCACCCCCTTTCGAGGGGTGAGCAAAAGTAATCTCTAATATTTAAGTGTCCTTATATGGTTCCTTTCAAAAAAGAAAAATTAAAAGTCATCTCGGTATGTTTAAATTCAGCTTCATCCTTTGCCAATATATACCAAAAGATACATAATTATTAATAATATGAATTTAATAATTATTAATAATATGTGTAATAATTAATAGAATTTAATCTAGTCTAGGTTCCATTATAAGGTATTAGAGCATCCCCAATGCTATTATGCATTTGGAGAAAATGGAGTGCCACATAAGATAGTTATTTAAAAAAAAAAAAGTTAGAAAAACTCTCTCCAGTGCTATTATCTAAGTTGAATATGGAGATGATTTGGCAAAAAAAAAGTTAGAAAATATAGAGTTGGGTTTCTAATTCTAGAAACTCTCCTAGAAATGATGACTAGGATTTCTATCTTTTTTCACTAATAAGATAAAACTTTCAACTCTTTCCACCAATAAGATTAAATCTCATTTAATTATAAAATAAAAGAGGAGAGATAGTGTAATAATTGTTTTATTATGATTGGACATAAAATATATGTATATTTGACTTTAGATAATTGCATTGGAGATGTGAATATGCATTTCTCTAATTTTTTTCAAAAGTGAGCTTGTAATAAATAGAAATGCTGATATGACACTATTTAGAAACTCAAAAATGCATATTTGCATTGGAGATGCTCTTATATAGATAATTATTAATAATATGTATAATAATTAATAGAATTTAATGCAATCTGGGTTCCATTATAAGGTATTATATAGATAATAATTAATAAAATTTAATGCAATCTGAGTTCCATTATAAGGTATTATATAGATAATTATTAATAATGTATATAATAATTAATAGAATTTAATGCAGTTTGGGTTCCATTATAAGGTATTATATAGATAGATAAGGAACTTGAGTATATTAAATGTATTTGCATAATAATTGAATTTAACAAAAACAAGGCTTTGGAAAAGTTGCCTAAAATTGACAAAGAGTAAGCCCCGTTTGATTATTTGTTTAAAGACTTAATAGTATTGAATGTTATTGAAGATTGAATAGTGACTGAAAACTGAAAACTGAAAAACATGTTTTTTTTTTTTTACTGAAAACTGACTATAAGTGATAAGTTTTTTGTTTTTGTTTTTTTTTTTAAGTTATAAATATCTTAAAATAAATACTTTTACATCTATGTCATTCTAACTATTATTTGTTATATATTTACATTTTAATATATTACAAACAACTCTAACATATAAACTAATTTTAAGGGTTTTTACAATTTGGTCACAATCTAATTGGGAAAATACACTTTTTTACTTGTTAATTGATTTTTCAACAAATTGGTCCTAATATAATTCAAAATATAACAAATTGGTCCTAAGGTTAGTAAAAAATTAAGACTAATTTGTCGTATTTTGAATTATATTATGACCAATTTGTTGTATTTTATGACTAATTTGTTGTATTTTGAATTATATTATGACCAATTTATTGAAAAATCAATCAGTAAGTAAAAAAGTGTCTTTTCCCAATTAGATTGGGATCAAATTGTAAAAGCCCCTTAATTTTAAAATAAATTTATTTAGTTATTAATAATATTTCAAATTTATATTATTGTATAGAATCTAATAATTACTAAGCTATTAGCTAGTGATATTATAAAACTGATGGGCTACTTCATGTGTATATTACGGTCAAAATGAAGTTCATCAATATGTTCTTATTAGCAATTTACTTCATGTGTATAATTTATTCTTTAATTGATTTGGAATAAACTTGGATAATTATATAATTTATAGATTTCATGTAAAAAAAAAAAACATTAAAGAACAAGTGGTTAGTTTTGGAAATAGATTAAATTAGTGAGGATAGTTTTGGAAGTAAAACTTTGTACAAAATTCTACTGGATTTGTGTTAAATGAAAAGTGAAAAATTTTCAATTTTCAAAACAAGTGGTTTTAAAGGTTCATTAAGTGATTTTAACACTTAAAAAATCAAACAAAATAACTGAATGTAACACATTAAGTACCATTCAATGTTAAGTGGAAAAATCAAACGGGGTCTAACACTTAATTGTGAACTTAATTCAATTAATAATTAACAATTATGGATGTGGTCATAACTCGTAAGGCATAGCTTTGTGGTAACCGCACCTTTTATCATTGGTTGAGGTCTCAAGTTCGAATCCTAAATTTTAAAAATATTTTAAAAAAAATTAACAATTATATTATTGTAAGATGAAAGTTGAGGTCATTCATTGCAAAGTCTTTCATACATTCACATCAATAAGATTATGATGAGCATGGTGCATCGGAATTTTGATACATGTGATCGTACGTGAATAGCATGAGATCGCATGTATATAATGTTATCTCATATAAATTATATGTGATCACGATAAAACATGACTTCAAAAAAGTCACGATCACATATAAATGTTTTAAAGGTGTATGGTAAACTGACTCATATATATAAATATATGGCTACCCTTATGATACAACGTTAAATGATGCAACGAAATTTTTTTAACTGTGATCATGTCTTCTTTGGTACAACCACATAATCTAATATGTGATTGTATGTTCTAACATGCGATCACAATAATTTAATTGTGTGATCACGTGTAATTCATATACGATAACATTATATATATTTATGATCACATGTAATCATATATGATCACATACTATTTTTTAAAATTATAAGGTGTCATGTTGCACTCAATAACGAGCCATATATATATATATAGATATAAATTTTAATGAGCAACGATATGCTATTACATGTGAGTCTTTATTGGCTCGAGGCTCTTGATTTTTTTGTTCTATAAGCGGATTCATCTAATTATGCATGAATCATTATTGAATTTATGCTTTATTACACTGCGTTTTATGAGATGACTCATCGACCTTAAATATTGGAATCATATATCATTGATATTTGCATTCTCTCTTTCTCTCATCCTTCCACTTATCCGCTTACTTTTTTTCTATTTTGCTTTTCGACTTAGAACTTCACAACTCATAATCCGATTGCTTTTTTTATCTTTATGCAAAAAAAAGATTTCTCCTATTCCGGTCTGGTCCGATGAATGAACTTATAATCATGGAATCGACTCGATCATCAGATTATAGATTATAAGTTCATAACCCTAGCCCATTCCCATTTTGGGCGGAACAGATCTACTAATTCTTTGATTCCAGTTAGTAAGAGGGATCTTGAACTAAGAAATCGATTCTAGAAGCTAACTAGAAGCTAAAAAAGGGTATCCTGAGTAGAAGAAATAATAAAAAAATAGATTATTTCCAGATATCTTAATTGATCAAATATTCGAAGTAATTACTCCCCTTTGATGAATGCCCGAAAGATTCAAATAAAGATTCCAATAATGAATATTTTTCGGATTTCGAAATGAAAGAACTTCCTGTTTATTAAAAAAGAAAATAGCAAATATTTCGATTCATGGACCCAATTCAATTCAGTGGGATCTTTCATTCACATTTTTTTCTACCAAGAACGTTTTATAAAACTCTTAGACCCATGAATTTTGAGTATCCTACTTTCACGCAATTCACAAGGTTCAACAAGCAATCAATATTTCACGATCAAGGGTGTAGTACTATTTGTAGTAGCGATCCTTATATATCGTATTAACAATCGAAATATGGTCGCAAGAAAAAATCTCTATTTGACTGGGCTTCTTCCTATACCTATGAATTCCATTGGACCCAGAAATGGTACATTGGAAGATTCTTTTGGGTCTTCCAATATCAATAGGTTGATTGTTTCGCTCCTGGATCTTCCAAAAGGAAAAAAGATCTCAGAGAGCTTTTTCCTGGATCCGAAAGAGAGCTGCTTTTGCTAAAACCCGAGCGGTTTCTTGAAAACTTGCTTCAGATATAAAACTTTGAGTATTCAGAGATGCTCTCGTTATTCCCAATAATATAGCTCGATAACATATCGCTTCTTCCAAAGCACGCCCCGTTCGCTCCGCTCATAACAATCCAGTAAGTTCACCGGGTAAAAAAATATTAGACATTCCATCTTCTGAAACCAACACTTTTGATGTTATTTGACGTACAATAATTTCGATATGTCTATTATGGATTTGGACCCCCTGGGATCGATAAACCTTTTGGATTTGGCTCTACCCATGAATTTTCCAGTAATGGATCTTTCATAATGAGATATACCTTATACAGTAACGGTATTTAATTATGAAGATTGGTTGGGTGGCTGACCTTGTGAGTCCGTTCTTCTAAACATAATATTTCTACTTTTTTAAATAGGATTTTCCCTGCTTAATGGGTAACTATTTGTTACCAATGGGGAATTCTTTCTCATCTTAAATTGAAAATTCAAGTGATTTAATTTGCACCAATTGAAACCATAAATTTCATACACAATAGAAAGATATGATAGATCCATCTTTTTAAATAGTGAATGGAGTTCTTCCATTCTATCCGAAAGTCATTAATCAATTAAAAATTTTAAGTCTAAAAAAATATGTTTAGAATATTTTTAAGAAGCGATTAAAAAGGAATATCTTTAAGAATATATTTTGGCCCGGTGAGGGATTGAACCCCTACGGAGCATTAATTGCCTCCGCCCTTGGTTATATGTAATCACATATGAATTGATTTGATCGTGCCAAAAATTTATAATCATAATGAGTACAACGGTGCAATAAAAGAGGCCACACCTTCACACACACACACACACACACACACACACATATAGGGTTGCCCTTGGGTGCAACGTTACATGATGCAACATAGAAAATTTTGACTGTGATCATGTCTTCTTTGGTACAATCACATCAACTAATATGTGATTACATATTCTAACATGCAATTAATCACAATAATTTAATTGTGTGATCACGTGCAATTCATATGTGATAATATTATATATATTTGAGATCACATGCAATCATATGTGATCACATGCATACTGGTGTATCGTGTAATGTTGCACCGAAGAATGACCTATATATATATATATAGAGAGAGAGAGAGAGAGTCTCTCATAAGGGATCCCTTATTTTAATTTCGATAAGGGCAACCATGAAATCACATCAATCTGAATGAATTTTGTTCTAAATTTTTGTGTGGATGATAAGTTCATTGAAATCTACCTATGAATAAAATTTGAGAATTTTTCAAGTACTAGAACTAGTTTTCTTGAATTTTCCTATATTTCACCAATTTTTCTGATGCCTTCATATTAAAAAAAATCAGGATAAATAGTTCTAGCGTTTGAAAATTTTTCAAATTTTATTCATATGTAGATTTCAATAAACTTATCATCCACAAAAAAATTCAGCTAAAAATTCATTCAAATCAATGTGATTTCACGGTGGTCCTTACCAAATTTAAAATAAGGGATCTCTTATGAGAGACTCACTATATATATAATCTTTCTATTGTCAGATCAAACTGATTTAAAATAAATTAGTTCCTTGCATGTAGGTCATAAGATTTAAAAGATGATTTGATAAGTGCATACAACCAAGTCAAATCATTTAAATCCAATGGCCCTCACATGCAAGGAACTGATATATTTTATATCAGTTCGAACAAACAATAGAAAAACTATATATATATATGGCCTACCATTGGGTGCAACATTGCATGGTGCAACATAAAATATTTTGACTGTGATCATGTCTTCTTTGGTACAACCACATCAATTAATATGTGATTGCATTTTCTAACATGTGATCACAATAATTTAATTATGTGATCACATGCAATTCATATACGATATATATATATATATTTGTGATATGTGATTGCATACTGTTGCATCGTGTAATGTTGCACCGAAGAATGACAATATATTAGGGGTTTTATAGCTTATAATCTTTTGTGATATTTTTTCCACTTAGATCAGTCCAATTTTAGAGTGAATCCTTCATGACTCTCATGAAGGATTCATTTTTTTAATTTCGGTAAATGCCTTGATGAAATCACATAGATTTGTATTAATTTTGATCAAAAAATTTTTGTGAATGATAAGTTAATTGAAATCTACATATGAATAAAATCTGAGAATTTTTCAAATACTAGAACTATGTTTCTTGAATTATCCTATATTTTGCCAAATTTTCCAATGCCCTCATATTTAACAATATCGAGATAAATAGTTCTAGTACTTGAAAAATTCTCAAATTTGATTCATTTGTACAATTCATTGAACTTATCATCTATAAAAAAATTCAAATCAAAATTCATAAAAGTCGATATGGTTTTATCAAGGTCTTAACATAAATTAAATTAAGGGAACCCTTATGAGATTATATAATATATATGCATATATATATATATATATATATATATATACATTAGTCTAATTTTAGAGTGAGTTTCTTATAAGGGATCACTTATTTTAATTTCGGTAAAAATCATGATGAAATCACATCAATTTGAATGAGTTTTGATCTGAATTTTTGTGTGGATGATAATTTTATTGAAATCTACTTATGAATAAAATTTGAGAATTTTTCAAGCACTAAAACTATTTTTATTGAATTTCCTATATTTCATCTATTTTTTTTATGCCTTCATATTTAAAAAAAAAAAAATTGATAAAAATAGTTTAAGTACTTGAAATGTTTTCAAATTTTATTCATAAATAGATTTCAATAAACTTATCATTCTCAAAAAAATTCAAATCAAAATTCATTCAAATTGATGTGATTTTATGGTGGTCCTTACCAAAATTAAATTAAGAGATTCCTTATGAGAGACTCACTATATATATATATATACGGTCCCGTTCCTACCAGGGCATCCTTATATAACTTCATCAGGATATTGAATGTGAGCCACTCATTTATAAAAGTGATTTGACAAGTACATACATACCAAGTCAAAGTATGTAAAACGAGTGGCTCACATTCAATATCTTTATATAATTTTATCAAGGCATCTTCATATGAAAATTTCCGTATATATATATATATATAGAGAGAGAGAGAGAGTTGCCCTTGGGTGCAACGTTGCGTGGTGTAACATAAAAAAATTTGACCGTGATCATGTCTTTTTAGGTATGATCACATCAACTAATATTTGATCACACGTCCTAACATGCGATCACAACAACTTACTTGTGTGATCACATTTAATTCATATGTAATAACATTATATATCGATGTGATCAGATGCAATCATATGTGATCACAAGTCATTGCATCATGCAACATTGCACTGTAGAATGGTCCATATATATAAACTTATAAATGAGAGATCTCTTACTTTAATTTCGATAAGGACTTTGATGAAATAACATCAATTTTTATGAATTTTAATGTGAATATTTTTTTTATGGGTGATAAGTTCATTGAAAGTTACCTATATTGAGAATTTTTCAAGTAATAGAACAATTTTTTTTATTTTTTATTTTCTTATATTTCTATAATATTATTGTGTGGAAATGGTGGGTATTGTAACTTTTTTGAGTTGATGTTTTAAGACTATCATCACTTTAATAACTTAAGTTTAAAAGGCACCAAAGTAAGTGACTTTCAAAAATGCCCTTACTGTACACATTTTTAAATTATTCCTTTGACCTTAACTTTTGGAAGATACTTTGAAGTTGTCTGCGATCTACTTCTTCCTCTAACTGTCTTAAAATGGAAAGCCCTGTAAACTGAAATCCAAGTTCATTATCTTCTCCAACGAGTTCGACATTCATATAGTTACATAAGATCACTCATCTTATCAAGTTATGAATATCAAAATCATACAATAAAAGGCAAAATGGAAACAGAAATAGGAAACCAAGAAAACCCTAGGCCTTTGTAAATAATTTCCAAACCTTTTTAATCAGTTCCCGAGCTTTTTCATGAACTGCCCGAGACTTTTGTATGAACATTAAACTTTTTTTATGTTCGAGTTTTTGTTAGTTGTATCCGAGCCTTTGTGAGTAATATTTGAGACTTTTACTTAAGTATTCGAGTCTTTTTCGAGCCTTTTTAACAATCATTTTTTTTGTTGTTGTTAATTTTTTATCTCCGAGACTTTCTATATAGTGCCTGAGCCTTTTAATGAACTGCCCGAGCTTTTAACTTAATTGCTCGAGCCTATTCCGAGTCTTTTTTAACAATCATTTTTTTGTTGTTGTTAATTTTGTATCTCCGAGACTTTTTATATATTGCTCGAGACTTTTAATGATTGTTTGGTGCTTGGAATGAGACCCTTACTCTAGATTCCTTATAGAAAGAGGAAGCTGACATGATTCTAAGCCTCTTCTGTGTTGAATCTCCTATCCCTGACTCGCTAACTTGGCATTTTGAGAAGCTTGGTTTGTACTCAGTAAAGAATGGCTATCATTTTGGTTGTACGCTTTTGGCGAGCTCGAGTTCTTCGGGGCTCAACCCTTCTAAGTCTTAGTAGAAATTTTTGTGGTGAATGAAGATTCCCGGTAAGGTCAAGTTGTTTATCTGGAGAGCTTGCTTCAATTGGATCCCTTCGGCGTGTAATTTGGTGAAACTTGGTATTGATGGTGATGGTATATGCCCTGTGTGCAAGCGTGGCTCTGAAACTTCCTTTCATCCTTATGTGGTTGCCTTTCTCTTAAGAAAATTCGAGCTATATGTTCTTTCATGAAAGGGGTCAAAGCTTTTGATGGCCTGCATGTTTGGGATTTCCTGCTATTATGTAAGCTTCATTTGAGCAATGAGTATATGGAGTTATTATGTGTGGTGATGTGGTGTGTATGGTTTCGTCGCAATGGTCTGGTCCATAAGGTTGATCTTCTGCATGATGAGACGGTAGTGCCTTAGGTTGGCGACAGGAGATGGAGAATGAGCGGCAAGAAGGGCAGTAGAGGTGCCGGAATCAGCTGGCTGTGTACGCTGCAATTAGGACTCAAACGAGAGTAGACGTGCTCGAAGATCCTCAAATCTTGGGAGAGGAGGAAAATTCTAGATCGCAGTGACAATTATGGCATAGTCGGAGCCAAGGCCACGGAGAACAGCAGTCACAAGATCGTTCGAAAAAACCGGTTCATAGATCGCTGCAAGAGAGTCAGAGAGTGATTTAGCATGTTGGAGATATTCAAAGATCGATTTTGTACCTTTCGACATATCCATGAGTTGAAAACGAATGTTAGCAGCGTTGGCAACGGATTGTTGGGAGAAATTATCTTTGAGACATAGCCACATCTCCAAAGCCGAGGATTTGCCAACAATTAAGGAGAGCATGAGCTCTGTCATTGTAGCCACCAAATAACTAACGACAAGTTGATCACGTTGAAACCATTGAAGATAGGCAGGATTAGGAACAGCTGAAGCATCATCAGCGGCCGGAATCATGAGAGAATGAGCAGAGGAAGTGCCATCAACAAACTGATATAAGCCATGACCAATGAGAAACGGTCTCAGCTAGGCTATCCTAAGAAGATAGTTGGTCTCCGAAAGCTTGAGGAAGTTTGCAATCGTAGGACCAGGCAGAGACGACGTGGAGGAGAAAGAAGAAGTCAACGGGGACGAGGTAGCAGTAGCCGACGAGGAGATGGAAGAAGAGGCGGTGGCCATGGCACAATGCGGAAGATAGGATTAGAAAAAAAAAAATTCTTTAGAAAAAGTAAAGCTCTGATACCATGTAAAGTTTGTATTTCTTATTAATTAACACTGTAACATTACATGACTATTTATATTGAACAAGGGAAAACATTGAAACCCTACTAGAGATAATGATAAGTAAATATAGACATATTATAGAAATAGAAGTCCAATAGCTATTAACTAGGATGACAAGGTTGGTATCGTAACAAGACCTTTCTTAGGTTTAGTTTGGCTTTTAAAATTTTTTTTTTTTATTAAATTTTTTTTTATACCATCATAAGGAAAAGGAATAAGGAGACTATGGATGGATGATAACTAAGGGGTAGTTTGTTTTTTCTACTTAAAACTTAATGGGTCTGAATCATAATTATTAAGTAGTTTTGTTTATTTTTTTTTTAAGTAATCAAACAACTTAAAAATACAAAAAAAAAAAAACTTAAAATAAAAAGTAAAAATTCTTGACTTTTCTCTTAATTGTAAATCACTGAATTGCATTAAATTAAATCCAAAATCTTTTCTTCTGATACTATCATCCATATATAACATATCTCCAATTTTATCATAATTATATATTGTATAGAAATCTTTATTTTAATATATTTCTTATTTTAAAAATAAAAAAGAACCCTAATCACTTCTCATATTGATGTTTAATATCAATACTTTATTATGACATTAAGGTGATGTATTAATATATTATTTTTTTAGAGTGTTTTGTGTGAGTTTTCATGCTACCCCTTTTATTTTTTGAAATATAAAAAATATTTTCTTTTCGTAGTAAAAATAAAGTTTGTTTGTAATCGAAGAAGAAGATCATGATCATATGTGTTTATATATAATTATTATTTTTGGATTGTTTTTATTCTATATTATATGTATAATTGTTTAACATAGGTATATATGTAAAATTACTTTTTTTCAGACAATTTTATTTTTAAAAAACAAATATATTGACAGTACATTCAGATATGAGGAAAAAAAAAATATCATTCAGATTCAGGTTCTGAATAATAAAATTCAGAACTATTCGGTTTTCAGACAAAAAAACAAACAGCCCCTAAGATTAGAAAAAGACAAATCAACTTCATAATCAATCATCACATTAATTTCAGATTTTCAATTAGTTATTGTGAGATTTAATCACGGATTAAACTCACAAAGATCCAAATGAATAATCACGGGCTTGTTGAAACTTGAAAAAAAAAATATATTAAAATTTTGAATCTCTTCTCATCCTCTTTGAACCTTTAAAAAAAATAGATTCTTTAGAGAAATCATTATACAATTTCACTCAAAAGACAACAATAACTGGGGTTAGTTTATTATTATTATTTCTTTTTAAAGAAATCATGCTGTCTCATAATTAAATTAATTAAGATCGATGACAAAAAAAATGGAGAATTTAATGGCAGAAAAGATGAGAAGCACTTGAATTTTTAGCTGGTCTATTATGGCATTGATTCAACTACTATTACTACCCAGCCATGATCAGAAAAGTGCTTTTGGTTTATGATTGATGGCCATGGCCCATGGGTGGTTGTATGCAAAAGTACTAAGTATGGTGTATGCAGTTTTTTTTCTTTTTCCTTTGTTCTTTTTTGATTTAGATTACTTATTATATTTATGATTGATATCATGGATCTATAATGTATTTATAGTCATCAATAAATTTGTCTTGTGACTCAACTTCAAATATAAACACATAACAAATCTAAATAATGTAAATAATGTATAAGAACAATAATGTTTAAGGACTCGAACTTAACTACTCTCAATAAAACCACCGAACCCAAAATCTTAAATTATATGTATAAAATGGCCCAATAACAGTATTAAAGATGACTAAAGTATATATTTATTTTTGTTATATATGAATCGATAAGATTAGTGTACCAACAAAACAGGGATTGTCCACTTAAAGACAGAACAGCTACTTCACATGTGAAGTCTAGAAAGGGAGACACTATCATAATAACTAGCCACAACAATTATTTCAATCCACCACCACCCAATGCTTTTTTTTTAAAAAAAAATTTATTTTTTTTATTTTACACTTAATGAATGAAATTCAAAACCGAGGCCTACCATCTTTGAAAAATAAAATACATCCCAGTATCTATCTCTATTTCTAAGTAAGCGGGACGGTTTCGGATAATCCTCAAATTGAGGTAGAGATATCTATCCCCGCTCCATCTATATCTGTATCCGATGAAAAAAAAAATGTAAATTTTTATTGTTTATAAGAGAAAATTTTAATTAACACATGTAATAGTACATTTTATCTTATTTAAAGGGAAAAACAATTACATCCAATAAAGTTCAAATAAAAAAAAATTATAATAACTTATATAGTTAGAATTCATAATTACATAATATATATTTTTATATTTTTTATATTAAAATTAATTTATAATGGATCCGAATGGGGATGGATATCCGTAGACGATATCCATCCTCATCCCCATCCTCGAAAATCAAATAGATATTAGGATGACACCCATCCCCACTCCAGCCATCCCAAAAGTAATAGTATTCACTCCATTTTAAATTGAACGGGTTTTTACGGATATGAATATCCGTGGATAATTTTGTCATTTCTACTCTAAACCCCTTATGGTCCCAACCAATTTTCCTTTTCACCCAACTTTTTTTCTCATCCTCATATAATCATATATTATATCAAATAAAGCACACACCAATTCATAAAAAAAACCTTGAGAGAGCCCTCTATCTTTCAGTACCAATTCTCCCAAACTCAAAAAAACAAACACCATATCTCTCTTTTCTTTCTATCTACAAACAACAATGGACTCAAAACTTGCAACCATGGTGCCATTTTCATCCATTTTGGTTCTGATTCTACTTGGTTTTGCAACCTCAGATGTGAACCAGGACCGGTCCGAATGTGCCAACCAACTAGTTGGCCTCGCCACATGCCTCCCTTACGTTGGCGGAGACTCGAAAGCCCCCACTATTGAGTGCTGCACAGGGCTGAAACAAGTGATGGACAAGAGCAAGAAGTGCCTGTGCATTTTGATCAAAGACAGAGATGATCCTAGTCTTGGCCTCAAAATCAATGCCACACTAGCAGCATCTCTACCTAGTGCTTGTCACTCCCCAGCAAA
This sequence comes from Acer negundo, assembly GCA_035582765.1. Taxonomy (NCBI): domain Eukaryota; kingdom Viridiplantae; phylum Streptophyta; class Magnoliopsida; order Sapindales; family Sapindaceae; genus Acer; species Acer negundo. The sequence continues at coordinate 16,487,156 of CM069233.1, forward strand.
TATTTCAGAGTGTATTTGTAAGTTAATTTCATGAATTTAAATATCATAAATTTTAATAACATAAGAAAAATCTGACTATATAATTAATTTTGTGTGTGCAAATTTAGCTATTCTACACTTGGCTCCTAGCTCTCCAGATGCCAAAATATTCGAAGGATTTGCAAACATCAGTCAAGGACATGGCACCACCCCAGGTAACATATTTGATCACTCTTGTAACCATGTAATGGCTGTTTTCGAAAAGAGAAATGATTTTTCATCGAAAAATACATATATGATTTCAGTGAAAGGAGGAAACTCTTCATCAAGTGTAGAAGAAAAAAGTGGTGGTGGGAAAGCAGAGAGATGGATAGGATCAGTAGTAGTAGAGATGGCTTGTGGAATCTCAGTATTGCTTTTCACATCAATGAATATTTTCTAAGATATAATTTTCAAACAAAGTTTGTTGTGTTTCATTTCAGTTTTCTCAAACATTTTGTATCTTATTTTATGATCATGATCATGTAATAAGTGATATTTCTTTTTAACTTTTATTTTTATTATCATTTGTCGTTATCATCATTTTTTTCCAACTGTAAATTGGACCCATTTGGAATAAATTACATAGCTGGATGGGACTGCTTTTCATCAGATTCATTAAATTCAAATTTAAACTAAAATATTATTGTCCATTGCTGGCTACCACTGAATCACTGATCACAATAAGCCTATACAGTATACAAGAAGGTTAGTTAAACGTACAACTTTATTTATTTATTATTTTTTTTATTTTAACCTTTTTAATACGTCTTTTTATGTGCGCTTTTAGTACAGTTTTGGGTTCAAAACTCCCAAAATTTGTACGAGGGCTAATTTTACTAAATTCCTTTTTATTTTTTATTATTTTTTATTTTTTTGAATGTTACCTATTTAAATGTCTTAGTTATATCAACAATTTTAATCCATTGTTTTTTCAAAATACATTATTTTAGTTCTTTCCGGTGCCGGCCTTGAGGTGGGTCAACTAGGGGAGCCCGCCCAGAGCCCAGAAAAAAAGGGCTTAAAAAGGGTCATTTTTTATTTTTATTTTTTGTGTTTAATGCTCACATATTTGGATTTTGATGAATAAAGGGCCCAAAAAGGATTCAAATTTAGAATGACGATATTTATACCCTCGAAAAACTGTATATGCACCTTTTTTTGTATATGCACCCCATTAGAATTTTTAAAATATGAAATCTTGTAAGCACATCCAACACATTACAAAATATGTATTTTTTTTTTTTTGAAGTACTATATGCCCTTTCTTTTAATTTTTAAAAATATTATAAATAACAAAATTATAAAATAATATATATACATTATATATATATATATATATATACATGTCCCATTTTTTTCCTTATTCTAAAACAACAAAAAAAAAAAAAAAAAATGAAAAAAATGAAAAATGCATAAACAAAACTAAAAAACAAAGACATCTCTTTCATCTTCATCTTTCTGCTTCTTTTTTTATTTTCCTATCACTTTTGTGTTTCTTATTCCTCTTTTTCCTTTTTTATAGTTTTTGCGTTGATTTTTTTTATTTTTATTTTTATTTTTTTTTTGAAAATATAAAACACAAAGTTAAAATAGGCTTTATTGTATATATATGGGAGGAGCTGCACTCCTCCCAAATTTTAGAAGAAGAAGCAACAGCCTCCTTTATCTTTTTTGACCTAGGGTTTTTGTTTTTATTTATTTGTTTTAATTGCATTTAGCTAGTTAAAAAATTTTAAAAGTAAATGGTTATAAGAAATTATTATAATTTTGAATTAAAATATCAATAATTAAATTGAAGGTTAATATTAGAATTTTAAAAATATATAAATTTAGGATGTATATACCGTTTTAGAGGGGTGTAAATATCACCGCTCCAAATTTATTGTTATCTTTCAAACTTCATATAATTATATTAAATTACATTTGGGCCCCAAATAAGAAAAAAGATGTGGAAATCAACTTATATAATTGAGCTCAATATGGATTTGGGTACGGATATTGACACCTATAAAACTTATTAGTACACCTATTTTTATAAGTACACCTATGTCTAAAATTTAAAAATTAAATATTACTATAAACACCCATCTTAATACCAACAGTACCCTAATTGAAATAAATATATTTATTTTAATACATATTATTTATAAACACTCTTAAATTACTACACCAAATTTATAAAAAAAAAAAAAAAAAATCAAATTATTTTTGGAATCAAATATTTTTTTTAATAATGGTCCAATTTACTTCTGGAAATATCTCTAATGTAAGAGCTTTATAAAAGGGAATATGTATATGAGGTCAAAAGATTTTCAATTTGGAATTCTCTTATTTATACAACTATCTTAAAAAAAAAAAAAAAATTCTTATTGACATCTATGACTATCTTAAAATAAAAAAAATAAAAAATAAAAAATTAAAAACTTATTGATATTTACAACTATAGTTAAATATATATATATTGTTTTTTTATAGAGTTTATAACTATATATAAAAGAAATACAAAAACAATATGATAATCATATGATGATAAGAAAATTTGATACTTAAAATAAAATTAGAGTTTATGGTTTATCATAAAAATTAGTGTTTATCATTTTTTTTTTTTGAATGGTAAGTTCTTTTTAATAAATAAATATAGTTGAAGATATGAGTGTAATTAATGAGTGTATATAGTATTTGGTTTATTTTTAATTAAAGTAACTTGTCCTTATTGGTAAATTTCTATTGAGATATTTTTGTAATTAAATTTTTTAATAAAATAGAGGTGTACTAATAAGTTTTATGAGTGTCAATATCGGCTCCCTATGGATTTTCATCAGAATTATTAAAGGTAGCTCTATTTGCACACCTGAAAATTTGTATGTACATCTTTTTTTGAATGTACACCTCATTAAGAGTTCTTTCAAAAATTATATTTTGTAAGCACATCCCAAACATTACCAAATTTACCCTTTCTTTTATTTACTTTTTTAAATTCTAAAAAATTAAAAGAAAATAAAATAAAAAAGGAGGAGGTCTCTTCTCTTTTCATTTTCTAAGCAAGTTTGTCTCTCCTTACATACATACGCTATTTCTTTGAGTGGAAACTATCATGTATATCTATTTACTCGTAACTTTTTTTTTTTTAGTTTTATTTTTTCTATGTGTTGCGATATAAACTTGATGAAAATTACTTTGATGAAGCTTTTGTAAATTTTCTCAAAAAATAATATATATATTATTATTATTATTATTAAATACGAGATTTCACAAGATTTAAATGCGAGATTGAACAAGGAGCCCCATTTTAAATATTCGTCCTGGGGCCTCCAAAACCTCAGGACCGGCACTGGTTATTCCGTTAGTCAAACTTAACTGAACTAGGGTTATTTTAGTCTTTTTCATAATAACATATTATTAATATATAACAACAAAATTAGCCACAAAAAAAAAACGACAAAATAAGATATATTTTTTTAAAGACAACAAAATAAGATATTATATTATTAGATAAGATTTTTTTTTTTTTTTGATAAGAGATAAGATTTTTTTTATCTTCATCTCTTCAGCTTCTCCAACGTCAATCTCTCTCTCTCTCTCAATGAAAACCTAGAAACCCAAACAATCTCATATTTGCTTAGAAATCTTTACTGAATTTTACATCTGAGAGCCATGTGTTTTAATTAGTTAATTTAAGCAAAATAATAATAATAATAATAATCACTAAATAATGATCTCTCTCCCTTCTCTGTTCTCTCTCTCTCTCTTTCATCCTATATAAAAAATAAAATCTTGAATTGTTGACTGTTCGAGTTTGATTATTTTGGTTGGATTCGGATTTCGTTTGTGTTATTGTTCGATGTTAAAATTAATGAAAAAAAAATAGAAACTAGATGATATCGTTGTAAGGGAGGAGATCCTTGTTCTAGAGAGAATTTTCCTGTGTGAAAAATGATGACCATGGAGATCTAATGGACCTCCATCGAAGGAGGCAATGGTGACCCATCGATTGGATCTCCATCGCTCGGCGACGGAGGTCTGTTCAGTGTTTTGATCTAATGGATCCATTGATTTCTTTTTTTAATTACTTTTTTTTTTTTTTTTTTTTTACAATATGTTTGGTTTGAAGGATTTGGAAAGAAAGGAAAGGAAAGGAAAGGAAATTGAGGGAAATGGAATTTGTTGTTTGGATTGTTAAAATGAGAGGGAAAGGAAAGGATAGGAAATGGAGGAAAATGATTGCTTTATATTTTAAACATTTGGGAGGAAATGGTTACCATCTAAATTGAAAGGACAAACCAAACATAGTTTTACTGTTTTTTAATTTTTTTTTTTTCCTATTATCCATTAATTTTATTTTATTTTTTAAAATTATAACTTTTATTATTATTTTTTTATTATGCGTTAATTTTTTTTTTCTATTTTTAAAATTGTAAATTTTTTTAAAAATATTTTTCTATTATCCATAAATTTTTGTTTCTTTTTTTTTTTAAGATCTTAATAAATTTTTATTTCAAAAAAAAAAAAAAATCTTAACAAATTTTGTGTATCTCTCAAAAACAAATTGTGTTAATTTAATTTTATAAACCATTTAAATATTATTTATTTATTTTTGATAGATAAGTATTATTTATTTTTGAATTAATCATTTTAATGTTAAAATCTTGAAATTATTTGATTTTTTTTTAAAAAAGCAAAGATGTAATAACGAATAACAAAGCCTTTCAAGGGCAAAATTGACATTTAAGCTTGTATTATATATTAACAAGGGAAAATTCATACTTTTACAAATATAATCAAAGTTGACTTTTATTTATTTATTTTTTTATCAAGGACTAAAATGATATATTTTGAAAAAAAAAAAAGGGATTACGGTGCTTATTTTGTTAAAGACATTTAAATAGGTGACATTTCACTAAAAAGTAAAGACTTTAGTGAAATTACCCTTTCGTATAATTCTAGTTGGAGAAGGTCTGTTAAGGTTCAAAATTGCCGAATTTTGCTTCAAATTTCATTTTAATTTTTTAATTTTTTAATTTTTTTAAGTTTGATGAGGAAAGTAAAAGTGTGCTAGCATGTGCAATTTGATTCTATTTTGTTTTTTTGGAACATATTTGATTCTAAGTTTAATCGGCATTTTTATTTTTATTTGAGTGTTACTATTGACAATCTATTAAATATATTTCTACACTAATCTTTTTGTATTACATGACAATTTTATACTATTTAAATTACTAAAAATTATGAAGAAATTCTAAATACATTTCATAATAATTTTGCTAGACTTCAATGTTTTTTTTTTTTTCATTTTGTTTTCAGAAATACTAAAACATTTTTTTCAATATCATTAAATCAATTTTGTTAAAGTGTTGATTTTTGTAGACTTTTTACATTTTTTTTAATAAAATTGGACTAATCTAAGGAGAAAAAATATCATAAGCGATCATATGTTGAAAAACTCCTAGACAGTATCAATATATACAAAAGATAAAAGAAAATAAAAGAGTGACAAAAAGCAAAAAAACACAAAGAACTAGGGAGAAAACAACCTTAAACAAAAAGAATCACGCATGCCACACCAAAAAATAAAAAGAAAGTATCAAGAAAAACGAAAAGACTCCTAGCCCATATAGTCATTACCAACTAAATAAGAACAGAACGGGGGGAGAACCACCAAAAATCAGCCTGAAGCTCCAAAACATGCTTAGAAAGCGCATTTGCAACTTGATTTCTCTCCCTTAAAATATGGGAAACCTGAAAATCCATCTACGAGATTTGGAAGATGTAATGTTGCCATGCCTGACGAACCCTCCAATGAGCCATCTCAGAACAAGAAGAAAGAAGCTGAATCACAAAAGAAGAGTCGCTCTCAAGCAAGATCCGATGCCACCCATACTTCTAAGTAAAATTAATGGCAAATGAGGCCACTGGAAGCTCAGTCTTAAATGCGAAAACCTAACCAAGAGGAATAGAAAAGCAACCCTTCACAAAGGCTCTACAGTTCCGAAAGATGCTACCATAACCACTAACCCCCGGAGAGCCCATAGCAGTACCATATGTATTCACTTTGATCCAACTAGGAGCTGGAGGCGACCAAACCACACTCTTGATCACTGGGGCTTTAGAAGGGCAACCTTGAAAACCAAATCGATGAAGAATCAAAAGGTCGTCCATAGTCCATACAATTACGAACTCCATATATATATAATGCAATAGCTGTGCAAGTAGCAATGTGCACAAATATGGTGCAACGCCTGCTGCTACGTAAAGTTATTACGCGTTTGTGCAACAACCATGAGCACGTTTGCAAGGGCAAGGGCTGCTTGTGTGCAAGCGCGTTTGGGCCAATTTTTTTTTTTGAAATCCCAGGCCTTCGAAAAAACATTTAGGTTTTAGGGATTTAATCTATGAGATGGATCCATTAAAATAAATCAAGTTGGACTTGATTTTTGGGCCCGGAAGACGTAGACAATACAAAAGATATTACAGATGGACTTGAAGATTTTTGGAATTACAAGAAGACCAATGAATGCCTTGGATATTTTTTGTAATTAGAAATTTGTTAAGTTAGATAAACCCATTGTACTCGGTCAACTCATGTATGCCTTTATTATGAGATGATTAAAGCATTGTCATGTGTTGTATGTATATATTCAGTTGAAAGACACATTAACAAAATAGGCGGGAAACGCGAAAGGAGGAGAGTGCCACGGCATTTGTCAACCAGACAACAAATGAAACGTGACCACTCCTCACGTCATCTAGCCATGTCATCAAGATCAGTGAAAACCAAAGGTGTACTCGCCAAACCAACCCAGTCTAGGAAAGGTACATATTGTACTCGCCGAATACCCTTACTTGGCTCAAACTTACTCAGCTAATACAGGAAAAGTAACCTTATTTCAGTTTACCTCCTAGAGTAAGGATTCATCTAGATATAGGGTCAAAAAGGGTTGCACTACAATAACGACATAACCTTATCTTCTCCTGGAGAAGTCTAAACAGGAAACAAGCTTCAACCGTTCACCACATCAGATTCCTAATGCAAATCAAATTGGGAACTCCATCTCCCACACGACATAGGCAAAAAGAAACCCTAGCCAGTCCGGTATAAATAGAACCATGTAATCTACGGTGAGGGGGGTTAAGAACTGAGAGAGAGAAGAGAGCATTATATGAGAGAGAGATCATTGAGTGTGTAACAAAAGAACGATTCATAGTATTATTTTCATGCCCACAAGGGCGCTGTGGTTTTTTCCTTTTTTAGGGCTTTCCACTTAAAACTTGTGTCTTTGCATGCATTGATCTACGCTCATGTTTTCATTAAATTCAATATAATTGTTAGACGCATGGCAATTCAGAAATCACCATCAATAATTGGAGCTAGAAGGAGAGGGGTAAACAAGAACTTCGAGGAACCCTCACAAATGGATCTGAAACATGAGCAACACTAGCGACAAAGACGAAACCTCTAGCCGTGATAACCAGCGCCAGGACCCTAAAGCAAGTAGGCTAGCAGAGGGTGGAACGTTAATGACCAGGGAGTAATCAGTAGCAATGCCAGAGGCTAGGGTAGCTGACCCAGAGACTCTACATCACATCCAAACTGCATTGATGAACCTGGTTAGCGAGGCCAACAAGTTAGGACTCGCACTTCCTTTAAGCCTGGGAATTTCTTCTCCCTATGAACTAACAACAAGTACGTCCGAGAACCGTCCGCTAGGGAGTTTACAGTCGAAAGTCCATATTGCGACCCCGGATGCCCAAACAAAGCTGTCTGCAGAGGAAACTCCCTGAGACCACCCTGAAACCCTCGAAGGAAGAAGACAAAAGAAGGGAAAAGGTTTTCTAGACAAGGAATCTTTGGATAGGAGACGCCGCGGTCAGACGCATGGGCTAAACCCCGATGGTGCTTACTAAAGGATTTGGTAGATGCGCTACTCTGTTTCATCTGAAGTTAAAAGTCCTTAGCTGAGAAGGGGATTGTGGTCAAAAAGAGGATGACAAAGGAGATCTGAAAGCATAGATGATTAGATGTCTGGAGGAAGTATAGACAGCCGAGAAGATGGCTAGTGAAGGATGACTATTAAGAGCTAGCTCGGTCTGGATGGAGAACTAACTGGTCGGTAAAACGATACCCTCCAAGAACTATAAAAGAAGGTCTCGACAATGGCTCGGAGATATGGGCACAGTGCCTCATCAAATGATGAATCAGACAACCGGTTCATTGATCAGATTGCTCACACCCAATTCCCGGAAAGATTCAGAATGCTGATTATCGAGCAATACAAGGAGACTAAGAACCCAAAGGAGCACGTTAGGTGATTTCATAACGTCATAACACAATATGTGTCCAACGGTGGATTCCTATGTCTAACATTTCCATAAACCTTCGGAGATCTTGACTCTAGATGGTTTGGGCATCTCCCACCTAGAAGCATTAGCAATCTTTCGGGATTCAGAAAAGCATTCGTGAGACAATTCATGGGAAATGTGCAGAGAAGGAAATCGCGCACCCACCTGTCAAATTTGAAACAAGAGACAAACGAGTCGCTCAAGAAGTACGTGACAAGATTCGGGAATGTGATAGCCCAGATTGAAGACGCCAGTGATGTAGCCGTTATAGCCGCTTTCACTAATGGGTTGCAAAATGGTTGACTGTATTTTAACCTACTGAGGGACCGACCAAAAACTTAAGAGTAGAAGATGGACATAGTCGGCGACTACGCTCTAGTTGAAGAAAAAGAGGTAGCACAAGGGAGTAGCTATGTGCATGGTCATAAGCCAGATGTGAAGCTAGAATCCAGGGACGATAACAAAAACGCAGTCGCGTGATCATCGGAGAGATGAAAAGAGTCGAAAAGACTAGCCCAGGGAAAGCAAAAGAAGCAATCAAACCATTAGGTTCCGAAGTAAGTATAACAACTACACTTCTTTGACAGGCAACTAAAAGGACATACTTTCTATGATAGAAGATAAGAGGCTCGCCAAGTACCCATGACAGCAATCAGCTAACGCTAGGAGGGACACGACGAAATACTGCCGTATCCACAAAGATCACGGACATAACACCTCTAAGTGTTTCCAATTGCGTGATCACATAGAAAGTCTAATCAGAGATGGACACCTTAAAGATTTCACCTAGAAAGGAGATAAACATGGTGGTCGTTAAGACAGCCATCGGGGAAACGGGCAAGAAAGAAAGAGCCTAAGGAAAAGTAGCCTAGACGTCGAGATAAACACTATTTTCGACAGACCCCATACTGGTCGGAGAAATAGGGAAAGAATATCGAAAACCCGAGAATTGATGAACAAAAACAGAAGTACATAGGTAAATTCCGTGTAGAGAAGCCCCAAGAGAAGCAAGGAAGGATAGGATCTGATGGTTTTCACAGCCAAAAATTCAGAAGGAATTGATGCAAAACCCAATGATGCAATCGTAGTGGGGGTCCAAATAGCCCATAAAGATGTCCTCCGGATGATGATAGACAAAGGAAGCTCAGCTGACATCCTAAGCGTCAGGGTATACGATGAATTACAGCCGGACAAAAAAGACTTGGAGCCTTTCCACGCACCATTGAAAGGATTCGGGGGTGCAGAGGTAAGGTCTTTGGGAACCGTAAAGCTACTAGTGAGATTCGGCATAACACCATGTCGGAGAACAACCCTGTTGGACTTCGTCGTCATCGATATCTGCAATTGGCCGTATAATGCACTATTCGACTGACCATTCTTGAATAAGGCTCGAGCAGTCACATCAACTTATGCACTAAAATTGAAATTCCCGACGAAATTTGGAATCGAAGAACTCAAGGGATGTTAAGAGATGGCTCGCCTAGCGAACCTATCAATCTTTAAGGACAAAGCCAGGGTAGAAGCGTTAAGCATGTTTGAACCAGGCCAAGCGATAAAGGAAGAGACCTCTGGGATTTTCAAACTTGATCCAATGGATAAGACAGATAAAGAAAAAGAGGAGCCAACCGAATCTGTCATCTTAGACCACAGGGAACCTGATAAAACCGTTAGGATTAGGGTGAGGTTAGCAGAACCTTAAAATGGACATAGCAAACCTACTGAAATAGTACAAAGGAATCTTCGCCTGGAGCCACGAAGATATGCCAGGGATCAGCACAAACGTCACTATTTGGCCATTGATGATAAAAACAAACCGGTGGTGTAGAAAAAGAGGAGTTTTAATCCAGAAAGAAGTGCAGCCATAATGGAAGAAGTGGCTAAGTTACTAGCAGCAGGGTCCATTAGAGAAGTTAAATACCCCGAATGGGTAGAAAATGTCGTGCTCGTGAAAAAGAAGAACAATCAGTGGAGGATATGCATGGATTTCACTGACCTGAACAAAGCCTGCCCTAAAGACAGCTTCCCATTATCGAGAATCGACCAGTTGGTCGACGCAAAAGTCGGATACGAACTCCTAAACTTCATGGATGCGTATTTAGGGTATAACTATATCAAGATGCATAAGCTAGATCAAGATAAAACAACATTCACTACAGATTAAGGACTGTATTAACACAGTTATGCCATTCGGTTTAAAAAATGCTGGACCTGCATAACAATGGCTGGTCAACGGGATGTTCTCCAATCAGGTAATAAGAAACATAGAGGTATATGTAGATGATATGCTGACAAAAAACATCACAATCGACATACATGTTGGTGATTTGCGAGAAACTTTCGAGGTATTAACCAAGTACGACATGAAGCTGAACCCCGTCAAGTGCATGTTTAGCATACCATCTGATAAGTTCCTCAAGTATCAAGTGCATCAGAGAGGAATTGAAGTGAACCCGATAAGATCCAGGCATTGGTTGATATGGTTTCCCTAATAACTTTGAAGGACATTCAGAAACTCATAGGGTATTTGGGGTCATTGAACAAGTTCATATCAAAATCAACAGACAGATGCTTACCATTTTTTAAAGCCCTTAAGAAAGGTAAGGGGGTTGAATGGAGTGAAGATTGTGAGCAGGCTTTCCATGCCCTGAAAGACTACCTCGGTCGAGCATCGCTGCTGTCAAAATTGCTTGTTGGAGAGACACTATACATATACCTATCAGTCATGGAAGCAACCACGAGTTCCATACTAGTAAGACAAGAAAAGGGAACCTAAAAGCCGATGTACTACACAAGAAAAGCACTGTTACCCACTGAGACAAGGTACTCGTCAGCCGAAAAGATGACTTTTTGCACTAATAACAGTTGTAAGGAAACTAAGGCTATATTTCCAAGCCCACAAGATTGAGGTATACACAAACTGCCCTCTCAAGCTAATATTACAGAAACCTGAAGTATCTGGCAGGCTAACAAAATGAGTGACTGAATTGAGTGAATTCGACATAGGGTACCTTCTAAGAACATTAATTAAGGGCTAAGCAGTAGCAAACTTTGTGGCAGAATTCATCAAACCAGACGTTGAAGTAGATAAGATAATGGCAGAACAGACAAAGAAAAACTTTCAATGGCAACTTCACGTCAATGGCTCATCAAATACGCACGACAGTGGGGCAGGGATAGTGGTTTCAACCCCAGAAAGAGATTCAGTCGAATGTGTCTTGCGTTTTGATTTTAAAGCCACCAATAATCAGGCTGAGTACGAAGCACTAATAGCATGATTGAGAGTATGCATAGCTTTAGGAGACGATAAGGTAGAGATTTTCAACGATTCCCAAGTCATTGTAAACCAAGTGCTGGACAAGTACCAGACGAGAGATAAAAGTATGATCGCCTATCTGGAATTAACAAAAGGATTATTGGGGCGATTCAATGAATTCAGGATTGTACAGATCCCAAGAGAAAAGAATGAGCAGGCTGACACTCTAGCCAAACTGGCCTCGGCCACGGTTAATATCTGGCCCCGAACCTTCCCTATGGCTCATCTTCCCTAGCCAAGCATAACCGAGTAGAACGAAGTCAAAGTAATCAAAAACAAGTCAGATGACTGAATGACACTGATAAAAGAATACGTCATCAATGACACTATGCTAGGCGACCCACTAGAGGCAAAACGGTTGAAATACAAAGCTAAAAGATACTCCGTTCTCAACAGCGAACTGTACATAAGAGGTTATTCAAATGTGTTGCAGAGGTGTGTCGGACTTAAAGAAGCTGAAGGAATCCTAAAAGACATACACAGTGGAAACTGTGGGAATCACACTAGGGGTGTAAGCCTGGCCCATAAGGCATTAAGACAGGGGTTTTACTGGCCAACACTGTTCGCCAATATTGTAGGAAAAAAAAATAAACAAATAAAAGTGTTACACGCAGCGGAAGCGATACTAAAGACGATTTAGTGACTTTTAAATTTTTTTTTTCCTTTATGAACCTTAAACCCTTTTAATCAATAAACATGCATATATATCAACAAAAGTAAATTACCTCTTGTCGCGTGATCCGATTGACTTACGTCGATGGTAATCCGCAAGACCTTTCAATCCGAGCACGAACGTGGATCACCTAGGAGCGTGGTCTCCCTTTCCTTTGAATTGCAAACCTGTGAATGGACCAAACAAATACTTTCTTTTCTTTGTTAGTCACAAAACAATCAAAAGAATGTCAAAATTATTCCGGTCACTTTTGAGTTCACAATCTTATGATCGAAACTCGCGTGAACCTAGATCGATATCGTATAACAAGCTTATTGATGTTTAAGCAATTGTATACTATCAAAGAATAATTTTTCACTCCCTTTTGTCTCTCTAGAATAAAAACTCTCTTAGAATTAAGAAGAAGAAGAAAGAAAATAAAAAACTCAAGCACCAATTAATTGATGTGGCCGAACCCTATAAGAACATATATATAGGTTGGCCGAATTTTTCTTCTTTTTTCCTTTAGGGTTGCCGAATTCTATGTAGTATCTAATTAGGGTTGGCCGAATTTCATCATGTCACTTATATAGGGTGACTGAAATTCAACCCTAATTCTTTTTAACTTTATAGACTTCAAACCCTAATACAACTCTTTTATTTTTATTCTTTTATTTGACTAAATAAAAAAAAGACTCCTTATTTGATTAAATAAATAATAATAATTTATTTATTTACTTATCAAACAAGTCTTTTACTTTTAGGAAAGATTTGTTTCTTTAATTAAATAATTAATCAATAAATCAATTAATTCTTATTTAATTAAAACAAATGAAACAAAATAATATTTTTAGGTCAAAACCTTAACCTAGCCGCCCCACTTATATATAAGATGGGCCTAATATTATTTTCCTATTTCATTTAATCCATTGGACTTTAAATAAAAAAGCCCACATGTGAACCAGACCCATTCTTACTAAAAGAAACAAGCCCACATGTCTTTCATTAATATATTAATATAATTGAGCAGCCCATTACTTAAATAATGTGCAAATTATATTCTTAATATATTAAATGCAATTCTAGATGGACCCTTAAATTGGTCCGGTAGAATATATCAAGTGATCCATGCAAGTCCGTGTGGATTGGGGATCTTGGCGGGCCATCTAAATTTAAGCTTCAATAGACATAACCTAATCACAATCAACAAATGATTCACTTAGGTCCGATCCATTAATTTTAACTCATTCCACTAAAGAGCTAAAACTGAACTCTTAAATAAAGATAGAAAAGGAAGATGCTCCTCATTCATACCCTAGACAATCATATTGGAGATAGTGTATCCTCGTGATTAATATCAGTAATCGCCAAGAGTTCATAGACCGCCTATAACTCTCCAAGTTACCATATTTACTCATATGACCACGTTTTGAACTTGGATATTTTGACTTGTCCAGAAGCCATGTTTTCAATAGACACTATTGAAAACTCAACGTTGAGATTTAATATCCAATTACCTCAAAACATCCATATGATGATATTATACTCTCATTTAATTAAATGGAGCCACGATGTCCATATCTATAAATGAAGTCCTCTATCGATTAACAAATGAATATCACCAAACTATCGAGGATAGACTATGCGATATAATCGTACTCATTGATAACTCAAATGATATCACTTGCAACCATAAGTCCATCATTTATCTCAGGATTAAGATAGACCCTCCGATTGTTCCGATAATGAAAAGACTATTATCTATTGACGGTTCTAGATAAAGCTTTTCATTGTGATCCAGTTCAATGCACCCAGTGCACTAGATCCTTTTGCTCGAAGACACTCCGATGATTTTAGACTCATCATATCTCATTTGATCCCACTCAAATGCTAGCAAAAGAATTCTACAACTTTAACAAGATAAAGGTGCCCAACCTTTAACTTAAGTTGTGAACATTATTCAAGACTAACTAAAGAATTGTGTCTACCACATACATATCCAGATGTACGAACAATTCTTCTTTTCCCATAGTCTTTAGACCTTATGATTATTTACTTTGACAATTATAATATAAACTATAAATGCTATACGATTTGTTAAACCAGAAATCTCTTTATTAATATGAAAAAGATTGTTAATTACAACATTACACTCTTGCTATTGAGCATAATCCTAACAATCTCCCACTTGCGCTATAGCAAATGTGTCATATCTCTCAAGCCCATATTCTCTAGATGCCCATCGAAACTCTTCTGAGGTAGAGCCTTTGTGAAGGGATCCGCTAGATTTTCTGCTGACGCGATTTTGGTAATCGTCACGTCACCTCTTTGAACAATCTCCCTTAAAAGATGATACTTTCTTTCAATGTGTTTACCTCTCTTGTGACTTCTTGGTTCTTTCGAATTAGCCACTGCTCCACTGTTGTCACAGTAGATAGTGATCTGCTTATTCGCACTAGGAACCACTTCTAAGTCAATCAAGAATTGGCGGAGCCAAACAGCCTCTTTGGCAGCTTCGCATGCAGCAACATACTCAGCTTCCATGGTGGAATCAGCAATACAAGATTGCTTGATACTCCTCCATATAACTGCTCCTCCTCCAATAGTAAACACAGCCCCTGATGTGGATTTTCTGGAGTCAGAATCTGATTGGAAATCAGAATCTGTATACCCAACGGGAACCAAATCCCCTCCAGAGTATACAAGCATATTATCTCTCGTTCTCTTAAGATACTTGAAAATATGCTTGACTGCCGTCCAGTGATCAGGTCCAGGTTTCGATTGAAACCTGCTAACTATGCCAACAGCAAAACAAATATCTGGTCTAGTACAGAGCATTGCATACATGAGACTTCCAACTGCCGAGGCATATGGAACTCTACTCATGAATTGCTCTTCATGCTCATTCTTAGGAACTTGTTCCTTAGAAAGCTTGATTCCATGTCTGAAAGGTAACATACCTTTCTTGGAATCCTGCATGGAAAACCTAGACAAGATTTTGTCTATGTATGAAGCTTGGGATAATGCAATCGTTCTATTCTTTCTATCCCTTATTACTTGGATACCTAGAATAAAACTTGCTTCTCCTAAGTCCTTCATATCAAATTGTTTTGCTAACCATTCTTTTACTGATGTTAATACACCTACATCGTTTCCAATGAGTAGTATATCATCAACATAAAGAATCAGGAAAACCAACTTGTCGCCTTTAATCCTTTTGTATACACAAGGTTCGTCAGGATTCTGAATAAATCCAAAACCTTTGACAGCTTGATCAAACCTTATGTTCCAGGATCTGGATGCTTGCTTTAATCCATATATGGATTTCTGCAACTTGCATACCTTATCCACTTGCCCCTTTTCAATGAATCCCTCTGGTTGCATCATGTAGATGCTTTCGTCAAGACTTCCATTTAGGAAAGCTGTCTTGACGTCCATTTGCCAAATCTCTAAATCTAAAGATGCTGCAATGGATAAGAGTATCCTAATGGATTTAAGCATGGCCACAGGAGAGAAGGTTTCCTCGTAATCGATACCTTCTTTCTGTGTATACCCTTTAGCTACCAATCTAGCTTTAAAGGTTTCCACCTTTCCATCCATACCTCTTTTCCTCTTGTATACCCACTTGCACCCAATGGGTTTTATCCCTTTAGGCAAGTCTACAAGGGACCAGACTTTGTTATCGAACATAGATTCAATCTCGGATTGCATTGCCTTTTGCCAATGGCGACTATCTGTTAGGATTATGCTCAATAGCAAGAGTGTAATGTTGTAATTACAATCTTTTTCATATTAATAAAGAGATTTCTGGTTTAACAAATCGTATAGCATTTATAGTTTATATTATAATTGTCAAAGTAAATAATCATAAGGTCTAAAGACTATGGGAAAAGAAGAATTGTTCGTACATCTGGATATGTATGTGGTAGACACAATTCTTTAGTTAGTCTTGAATATTGTTCACAACTTAAGCTAAAGGTTGGGCACCTTTATCTTGTTAAAGTTGTAGAATTCTTTTGCTAGCATTTGAGTGGGATCAAATGAGATATGATGAGTCTAAAATCATCGAGTGTCTTCGAGCAAAAGGATCTAGTGCACTGGGTGCATTGAACTGGATCACAATGGAAAGCTTTATCTAGAACCGTCAATAGATAATAGTCTTTTCATTATCAGGACAATCGGAGAGTCTATCTTAATCCCGAGATAAATGATGGACTTATGGTTGCAAGTGATATCATTTGAGTTATCAATGAGTACGATTATATCGCATAGTCTATCCTCGATAGTTTGGTGATATTCATTTGTTAATCGATGAGGACTTCATTTATAGATATGGACATCGTGGCTCCATTTAATTAAATGAGAGTATAATATCATCATATGGATGTTTTGAGGTAATTGGATATTAAATCTCAACGTTGAGTTTTCAATAGTGTCTATTGAAAACATGGCTTCTGGACAAGTCAAAACATCCAAGTTCAAAACGTGGTCATATGAGTAAATATGGTAACTTGGAGAGTTATAGGCGGTCTATGAACTCTTGGCGATTACCGATATTAATCACGAGGATACACTATCTCCAATATGATTGTCTAGGGTATGAATGAGGAGCATCTTCCTTTTCTATCTTTATTTAAGAGTTCAGTTTTAGCTCTTTAGTGGAATGAGTTAAATTAATGGATCGGATCTAAGTGAATCATTTGTTGATTGTGATTAGGTTATGTCTATTGAAGCTTAAATTTAGATGGCCCGCCAAGATCCCCAATCCACACGGACTTGCATGGATCACTTGATATATTCTACCGACCAATTTAAGGGTCCATCTAGAATTGCATTTAATATATTAAGAATATAATTTGCACATTATTTAAGTAATGGGCTGCTCAATTATATTAATATATATTAATGAAAGACATGTGGGCTTGTTTCTTTTAGTAAGAATGGGTCTGGTTCACATGTGGGCTTTTTTATTTAAAGTCCAATGGATTAAATGAAATAGAAAAATAATATTAGGCCCATCTTATATATAAGTGGGGCGGCTAGGTTAAAGTTTTGACCTAAAATATTATTTTGTTTCATTTGTTTTAATTAAATAAGAATTAATTGATTTATTGATTAATTGTTTAATTAAAGAAACAAATCTTTCCTAAAAGTAAAAGACTTGTTTGATAAGTAAATAAATAAATTAGTATTATTTATTTAATCAAATAAGGAGTCTTTTTTTTTTAATTTAGTCAAATAAAAGAATAAAAATAAAAGAGTTGGATTAGGGTTTGAAGTCTATAAAGTTAAAAAGAATTAGGGTTGAATTTCAGTCACCCTATATAAGTGACATGATGAAATTCGGCCAACCCGAATTAGATACTACATAGAATTCGCAACCCTAAAGGAAAAAGAAGAAAAATTCGGCCAACCTATATATATGTTCTTATAGGGTTCGGCCACATCAATTAATTGGTGCTTGAGTTTTTATTTTCTTTCTTCTTCTTCTTAATTCTAAGAGAGTTTTTATTCTAGAGAGACAAAAAGGAGTGAAAAATTATTCTTTGATAGTATACAATTGCTTAAACATCAATAAGCTTGTGTATACGATATCGATCTAGGTTCACGCGAGTTTCGATCATAAGATTGTGAACTCAAAAGTGACCGGAATAATTTTGACATTCTTTTGATTGTTTTGTGACTAACAAAGAAAAGAAAGTATTTGTTTGGTCCATTCACAGGTTTGCAATTCAAAGGAAAGGGAGACCACGCTCTTAGGTGATCCACGTTCGTGCTCGGATTGAAGGTCTTGCGGATTACCATCGACGTAAGTCAATCGGATCACGCGACAAGAGGTAATTTACTTTTGTTGATATATATGCATGTTTATTGATTAAAAGGGTTTAAGGTTCATAAAGGAAAAATTTTAAAAGTCACTAAATCGTCTTTAGTATCGCTTCCGCTGCGTGTAACACTTTTATTTGTTTATTTTTCCCTACACTATCAACATCCTCCATAGCTTCCTTGTACGTATAGGGATCATCGTCGTCCGGGAGATTCTCCACTGATTCTCCCAGACCGATGTATCTTTCGGGTTGTGTTCTAACCCTCCCACTACGACGAGGAATGGTAGGTTGTTGATCTTGTGTTGGATCGGAACTTATAATTGGGTTAGGTTGTGCAACCTCTCGTGGAATTGTATCTCCTGACATCTCATTTAGGACAATTCTACTTCTAGGCACAAAATCATTCATATAGTCCTTTTCCAGAAATTTAGCATTTGTCGAAACAAATACTTTAAGATCTGAAGGACTATAGAAATAATATCCTTTAGTTTCTTTTGGATACCCTACAAATATACATGTTTCTGAACGGGACTCCATCTTTTCTGTCTTTCCTTTTAACACATGCGCAGGACAACCAAATATCCTTAAGTGTTGTAAACTAGGCTTGCGCCCAGTCCACAACTCATGCAGTGTTTTAGGAACAGACTTAGATGGTACATCGTTTAGAATGTATATAGCAGTTTGTAAAGCATATCCCCAAAAAGAAATAGGAAGCGTTGAATAACTCAACATAGACCTAACCATATCCAAAAGAGTTCTATTTCTCCTTTCTGCTACCCCATTCTGTTGAGGTGTACCTGGTGCAGAAAACTGAGAAACTATCCCATTATCAATAAGATATTGCTGAAACTCACCAGATAGATATTCTCCACCACGATCAGATCTCAAGATTTTTATGTGTTTCTCAAGCTGATTTTCCACTTCAGCTTTGAATGCTTTGAACATGTCAAAAGCATCCGACTTATGTCTCATGAGATACACATAACCAAATCTTGAGTAATCATCCGTGAAGGTGATGAAGTACTCATATCCACCTCTAGCTTGAATGCTCATAGGTCCACATACATCAGTGTGTATCAATCCTAAACATTCAGTGGCTCTTGCACCTTTGGCAGAGAACGTCCTTTTGGTCATTTTACCTTCCAAACAAGATTCACAAGCTGGTAGATCATCAACCTTTAAGTCACTCAAAGGTCCGTCACATACCAATCTTTTAATCCTATTAAGGTTAATATGACCTAAGCGTAAATGCCAAAGGTAGGTTTCATCTGTTGATAATTTTACTCTTTTATGATTAGGTTCCGTTATTTCTGTGTCTAACGAGTGAGAGATATTTCTATGCAAAAAGTATAGACCGTTTTCCAACGTACCTTGGCAAATAATTTTGTCATTCTTACTAATAATAAAAACTTTATTAAAAGTAACTGAATATCCAAATTTATTCAAACAAGAAACTGAAATTAAATTCCTCTTGAATTGAGGTACATAATAAACGTCTATTAAATCTAAATGCCTTCTAGAATCCAAATAAACTCTAATATCTCCCACTGCACTTGCAGACACTAACGTTCCGTTGCTCAAGCGCAAATTGATTTCATTCTTACTCAGCTTTCTCCTTTCTTGAAACCCCTACAAGGAATAACAAACATGATTAGTGGCTCCTGAGTCTATGATCCAAGAATCTGTAGAATCAGCCAAAAAACATGTTTCTAGATAATTCAAATTACCTTCTTCCTTCTTGTTCTGGGACTTTGGGCAATTTCTCTTCCAATGTCCCTTTTCACCACAAAGGAAGCATTTCCCCTTGATCTTGGTTACTTTCTTGGTCTCCTTCTTGATAGGCCCAAGTTGCTTTTTCTTCTGTTGTTTCTTGACCTTTTGACGGGCCTTAACAGTAGCAACTTTACCAACCATATGAATCTTTTGACCTTTGCCTTTCACAAGGATCTTTTCAGCACTTTGAACATCTTGCATCAGGCCTTGTAAGGTGTATTCCTTTTTGTTCAAAGTGTAGTCCAATTTGAACTGATCAAAGGAATCTGACAATGAATTGACAACCATATCAATCTTTGTCTCACCATCTATCTCAGCGCCGTGCAGTTCAGCAATGTTGAGATGTGCTATGACTTTCATCATGTGATCTTTCACAGCCTGTCCAGGTTTCATCCTAAGATTCATAAAAGCAGTCACTGCCTCTCTCTTAGTCGTCCTAGACTTCATAGCAAACATCTCCTCTAGAGACATCATTATATCAGCAGCGGACTCCATTCCTTCATGCTGCTGTTGCAACACGTCGGAGATAGTGGCCATAATGTAACATTTTGCCATATCATCTGAAGTCTTCCACTGCTCATACTCATCTCTACACATTATGTTAGATTCATTATTAGGAGCAGGTGGTTTAGGAGTAGTTAGAACAAACTTATGTTTTTCAATTTGCAGCAACAACCCAATTTTCCTTTTCCATGTGACATAATTATCTCCAGTTAAAGTGTTATCTTTCAGGATGTTCATAAGTGATGGGGTCATGATTTCTGAATAAAACAAAACATATATAAGTAAATAATCATGATAAAGCACTTTAAATATTTATCTTGAATTAAATAAATAACTCAATCATAAAATTCAACGGTGATCTAACACCCATAAATGTTATGCCTCCTTTGGGAGTTCGCACCATTTACTAGTTAGACTAGGTCCCACCTAATTGTTAACATAACAACCAGCGTTTTCAATTTTAGCCTTGTAATTTTATTGACAAGAACTCTTGGGAGGATATCAATAAAATTACATTGAGTGTGTTACCAAGATATCGACCCTCAATTTTCTCTCACGAAAATCCCTCCTTGGGGAGTAGATCTCGTTTGAGTCCATTGTCTAGTCTATCCTTGTAAGGAAGTATGTTGCTAAATTCCATTCATGGACGCCCCTTGGGGGGATTACCAATAAATAATAAAGCTCAACTAACCTTGGAGGCCATAGGTGTTACCAAAACACCTTCTCCCACTCAATTATTTAAGGCGTGTGATTAAATCCCATAGAATGATTTACCGAGTTATCTAGATGCAATTTAGATACCTAAATCATTCAATGCATGTTCATACCAAAAGAGATATATGCGTGGCACTCCTATTCTATATGTCATGTTATCATACAATAACAAATATTGTAATATTTAAGCATAAATTAAATAGCAACAATTTTGGCCCATCCTAGAAAAACAAGTAAATTACAATTTGTCAGGAATACAAGATCTTCAGGTGGCCCATCAACCATACGCTCATCCTTCGGCCTTCTCCCATAGGCGTGCGCAGCCCACAACCCCACAAAGGGGCTGCCTTGCGCAGCCCATAAGGCCACACAAGGCTGCCATGCGCAGCCCACCAAAGTTTGGGCTTGTCATGCGCAGCCCAATCCACTCCTAGGGTGCGCACGGTGCTCGTACTTGGTTCCGGTTGCTTCGTTTTGCTTCGTGTCTTCGAATCTCCAAGACCTAAATATATTACGGCAGTATATATATAATAAATACTGCAGTATTAATTTTTTTTTTTTTTTATTCACTGCAGTATTTTTACAAACCAAAAACTGCACATACTAAAAATAAATAAAAAAAAACTGCAGTAACCCTAAAAAAATACTGCACATATATATAAAAAAAAATAAAACCTAGCAATCTACCAAGAAGGAATTATGGCGATAATAGACCACCCTTCTTGTTACAACTCCGAAACAAAAATTACATTGAAAATCTAGGGCCAAAATCGAGCAATAACAAACCACATAAAATATATATAAATCCATACATCACATGTAATTATATATTTGAATACCTAGAGTGCCATCTCTTTCTAAACATGCATAATCACAATAAAAAGAAATAGATCCACATATATATATATGTTAATTAATTAAAAGGGTTCAACCTAGGCTCTGATACCAATTGTAGGGAAAAAAATAAACAAATAAAAGTGTTACACGCAGCGGAAGCGATACTAAAGACGATTTAGTGACTTTTAAATTTTTTTTCCTTTATGAACCTTAAACCCTTTTAATCAATAAACATGCATATATATCAACAAAAGTAAATTACCTCTTGTCGCGTGATCCGATTGACTTACGTCGATGGTAATCCGCAAGACCTTCAATCCGAGCACGAACGTGGATCACCTAGGAGCGTGGTCTCCCTTTCCTTTGAATTGCAAACCTGTGAATGGACCAAACAAATACTTTCTTTTCTTTGTTAGTCACAAAACAATCAAAAGAATGTCAAAATTATTCCGGTCACTTTTGAGTTCACAATCTTATGATCGAAACTCGCGTGAACCTAGATCGATATCGTATACACAAGCTTATTGATGTTTAAGCAATTGTATACTATCAAAGAATAATTTTTCACTCCTTTTTGTCTCTCTAGAATAAAAACTCTCTTAGAATTAAGAAGAAGAAGAAAGAAAATAAAAACTCAAGCACCAATTAATTGAAGTGGCCGAACCCTATAAGAACATATATATAGGTTGGCCGAATTTTTCTTCTTTTTCCTTTAGGGTTGCCGAATTCTATGTAGTATCTAATTAGGGTTGGCCGAATTTCATCATGTCACTTATATAGGGTGACTGAAATTCAACCCTAATTCTTTTTAACTTTATAGACTTCAAACCCTAATCCAACTCTTTTATTTTTATTCTTTTATTTGACTAAATAAAAAAAGACTCCTTATTTGATTAAATAAATAATACTAATTTATTTATTTACTTATCAAACAAGTCTTTTACTTTTAGGAAAGATTTGTTTCTTTAATTAAACAATTAATCAATAAATCAATTAATTCTTATTTAATTAAAACAAATGAAACAAAATAATATTTTTAGGTCAAAACTTTAACCTAGCCGCCCCACTTATATATAAGATGGGCCTAATATTATTTTCCTATTTCATTTAATCCATTGGACTTTAAATAAAAAAGCCCACATGTGAACCAGACCCATTCTTACTAAAAGAAACAAGCCCACATGTCTTTCATTAATATATTAATATAATTGAGCAGCCCATTACTTAAATAATGTGCAAATTATATTCTTAATATATTAAATGCAATTCTAGATGGACCCTTAAATTGGTCCGGTAGAATATATCAAGTGATCCATGCAAGTCCGTGTGGATTGGGGATCTTGGCGGGCCATCTAAATTTAAGCTTCAATAGACATAACCTAATCACAATCAACAAATGATTCACTTAGGTCCGATCCATTAATTTTAACTCATTCCACTAAAGAGCTAAAACTGAACTCTTAAATAAAGATAGAAAAGGAAGATGCTCCTCATTCATACCCTAGACAATCATATTGGAGATAGTGTATCCTCGTGATTAATATCAGTAATCGCCAAGAGTTCATAGACCGCCTATAACTCTCCAAGTTACCATATTTACTCATATGACCACGTTTTGAACTTGGATATTTTGACTTGTCCAGAAGCCATGTTTTCAATAGACACTATTGAAAACTCAACGTTGAGATTTAATATCCAATTACCTCAAAACATCCATATGATGATATTATACTCTCATTTAATTAAATGGAGCCACGATGTCAATATCCATAAATGAAGTCCTCTATCGATTAACAAATGAATATCACCAAACTATCGAGGATAGACTATGCGATATAATCGTACTCATTGATAACTCAAATGATATCACTTGCAACCATAAGTCCATCATTTATCTCAGGATTAAGATAGACTCTCCGATTGTCCTGATAATGAAAAGACTATTATCTATTGACGGTTCTAGATAAAGCTTTTCATTGTGATCCAGTTCAATGCACCCAGTGCACTAGATCCTTTTGCTCGAAGACACTCCGATGATTTTAGACTCATCATATCTCATTTGATCCCACTCAAATGCTAGCAAAAGAATTCTACAACTTTAACAAGATAAAGGTGCCCAACCTTTAACTTAAGTTGTGAACAATATTCAAGACTAACTAAAGAATTGTGTCTACCACATACATATCCAGATGTACGAACAATTCTTCTTTTTCCATAGTCTTTAGACCTTATGATTATTTACTTTGACAATTATAATACAAACTGTAAATGCTATACGATTTGTTAAACCAGAAATCACTTTATTAATATGAAAAAGATTGTTAATTACAACATTACACTCTTGCTATTGAGCATAATCCTAACAAATATAAAGAGAACAGCGACGAGATACGAAGCATGTCAGAAAGTTGCAAAAAACATTCACCAGCCACCTGAACATTTGCAAAGTGCCACCTCGCCATATGGGAAATTGACATGATTGGTCCAATGCTCGTAGGGGCCGGAGGAGTAAAACACGCCATTGTTGTTGTGGATTATTTCACGAAATGGGTAGAAGCCGAACCACTGGTGCACATAATAGAAGTAAATACTACCAACTTTGTGAAGAACATCTTGCACAGATTTGGGATACCAAACACCATCATCACTGACAACAGGACGCAGTTTGACAGCAAAAAAGTTCAAGGAGTTATGCAAAAAATATGGGATCAACAACTGTTATGCATCTCTGGCCCATCCACAGACAAATGGACAAACTGAAGCTGTGAACAAAATAATTAAACACCATCATCACTGACAACAGAACGCAGTTTGACAGCAAAAAAGTTCAAGGAGTTATGCAAAAAATATGGGATCAACAACTGTTATGCATCTCTGGCCCATCCACAGACAAATGGACAAACTGAAGCGGTGAACAAAATAATTAAGCACAACTTGAAAGCCAAGCTCACTGTCAAAAAAGGTAATTGGGCAGAGAAGTTACCACAGGTACAATGGGCTTATCGAACCATATAAAAGAGTTCAATAGGCGAGACACCTTACTCCATGGCTTTCGAATCCGAAGCTGTCATCCCAGTAAAACAACATTCTCCTCGCTAAGAATACGACTCTTTCAACCTGTGATCAATATTAACTTGTTAAAATACAGATTGGACGAACTAGAGGAAAGAAAGGAACACAGCCATATAAGGAATGCAGCTTATCAACAAAGGACAGCCAGGTACTACAATTCACATATGCAAGTAAGGAGATTTGCACTCGGAGACCTAGTGTTGAAAAGAGTGGCCCTAGGAACTAAAGACAAAGATGTAGGGTCGCTCGTAGTTGAACGGGAAATGCCATATCACATTACCGGCATAGCGGGACATGGAACGTATCGTATTGCTTAAAGAAGAGTCGATGAGATCCCTCGACCATGCAACGCGTAATATCTGAAGATTTACTACTCTTGATTTCCCCCCTCTTTAAAGTTTATTTTTGTTTTTTCTTTCTTAGAATTTTCGTTTCAGTATTTTCCTTTTGAGTATTGTTGAGGTTGCAGGAGATATTCAGTAGAGAGTAATTCATTACTAAAGTACATGTCTTCATAAGATCCAAGTGACACAATTAGCTATAGAAGCTATTCGCCGATTGCACAAAAATGAGTTTAAAACTTGCAACAACGTAAAAGAGGGCGAACGGGGTACTCCCCAACCATAGCAGGCTTAAGACGAACACGTCGCAACAGCCTGAGCTAGAAAATGTTGTAAGACCAACTGGTGCTCACCACCATTGGCAAAGCACACCCTTCGAGATGCAAATCAAGCACTCAGAAACAATGCTTAGAAATATATCCCGAAAGAAGCACTGGGGGTCGAACAAACTAGCAACCCAAACAAAAATAAGCAAAAGCGAGAGACGTCCCAACAGTATGCTTAAAGACTTGGTGTATGGTCGGATAAGTCTTGAAAAACATTGAGTAAACCAAAAATTTAGCAATGATAGCTAAACAATAAAAACAATAAAAACAAAAGGGGGGGGGGGGGGTGTTTAGATTAAACCAAAAACTCAGCAATAATAGTTGAACGACTAAAAGGGCTTTAAGCCTAAACCAAAAACTCAGCAATAGTAGTTGAATGACTAAATGGACTTTGAGCCTAAACCAAAAACTTAGCAATGGTAGCTAAATGACTAAAAGGACTTTAAGCCCAAACCAAGAAGTCAATCACAACAGTCGAACAAGAGAAAAACTAGTAGATTATATAAAAAAAGTATTAAATCTGCATTTACAAGGATGAACATGATTACAAAAGTAAGAATTACATAGATAAGAATCAAGCATCTGCCGGAGGAGCACCCCCACTATCCTCCTCATTGCTGATCTCGTCTTCGGACGGCCAAACTATCTCTTCATCTCCTACTGGCATGAAAGGTCCATAATCCCGACCAGAAACGGGGCCTAAATCCAGTTCATCTCCAGTGCTGGTAAGATTCCCTTTTTTACAAGAATAGTATGTGTTAAACGCACATTTCGTAGGGACTTCAAGGTGCATCGGATGAGGCTCAGTTCTTGTATTGCGGTAGTAGGCCTTCCACCTTTTTATCTTATCCTTAATTGAACCTACCACACTATCCATGCGCAACTTAAAGGACTTGTCAAGACGCCTAAAAACCCTCTCATTTGAGTTATCCTTCATTGCAAAAAACTTTTTTGACTGCCTCATTCCACTCTCAAATTCATGCAAAATGAGTGCATCATAAGCAAGGGATCTCTTGAACCGATCAACAACTTGGACTTCCAGTTCAGCCTTCAAGTCCTTGAAGATTGTGTCCCTCGTTACAGATTCTTCAATTTTCGTTCAACTTTTTCTCTAGCCTCCTCAGCTAACCTCTCAGCTTCCATACGGGCTGTGAGTGAATCCTAGCTCGAAGATAGTTGTTCTTTCAGCAGCCTAATTTCTTCTTCAAAAGTGAACAACTTTTCCTCAGCAGCTAGTCGGGCAGCTAAAAACCCATCAGCAGATTCCCTCAACTGAGAAAGTTGCTACAAGTAGGATTCTTCAACGTTAAACTTATCTGCCACCGAATGAGATATCTGTTTACTCAGGCAACTATTTTCTACAGAAACAGTATTCCCACGCCTAGAGTTGTCCTCCATCTCAAAAATCATCTAGACAAAAGGCTCAGGTTAGAAAATGAAAGAATAACGGGTAAAGTTAGGAGATTGGAGACTTACCAATGAATGACAGTTGACAAGAACTCCATCTTCTTATTGCATGATTTATTCTTCACATGCTCTCAACCTTGTCCGAGGTAAACATCGTTATGAATCAGATGTGAAAAGAGTTATAGAAGTGGACGCCTCACCAGTTCCAGTTGAAGCAGTAGGGGGTTCTTCATGTGCACCCTCTCGGTCCACTGCAAGCGCAGACGATCAAGATAGGTTAACCAGAGCAACAGCATCCTGCTTACTAACACTTGCTAAGTGAGCGGCCAGATCTGGTGGTGTAGAAGTAGAGACATTTGGATCGCTAACATTCTCCAAATGGGGGGTCGAATCTGTAACTCTTTCCCCCTCAGTGGGAACCTCTGAAGCAACACCCTCAGTTGGAGTAGCTTTGGCGAGCCCAGATTCACCATTGCTTTCCTCATCTGACAAGATCACGTATTGGACGACCCTTGAAACCCGTTTGGTTGGTCGAGTAACATGGTCAGGGGTATTCTTGGCTAGAAGTTTTAAATCACTCGTAGGGTCTGCAGGAGATTCAAGGACATTAGCATCAAAAATGGGGACATCTTCACTCGCCCCTAAAACACCTACTTTTTCTTTGCCTTTGCAGCTAGGAGTATGTCTCACGATAACCTCTTGACTCTTAGGACTATCGCCGACGCCCTCACTATCTTGGGAATCATCGCCATTCGGAGCAACGATTCCCTCCCTAGCCAATTTGGTAGCTTGCCATTAGCTGGCACCAGCAGAATTCTTCACTGCCCAGGCTTGCATATCGCAAGCCATGTCTATGTCACTCACTGGGAGGACAAACAAGGCATTACCAATACAAACCAACAAGAGAAGTAACAATACCAAAAGCTAAACATGGAGGAAACTAACGGTGATGATGCTTGGCAGATAAAAGTGGAAAAACCCGTTGAGCAATCATTTTCTCCTCATCTAAGAGGAATGGTTGACCTCTTTCAGCCAATGGAAGTATGGCGGCATCCGCGAGATAAGGAATCTCGTCATCCAACCAAACCGGCAGTGTTTTTGACCAAGAGTTAGGAGAGGTAAAGTGTCTTGGAACCTTCTTCGCCATGAAATTCCGGCGAGTACTGATAGGTGCGTCTCTTCCCCACACACCACTTACAAAAAATAAACTATTTTTCTATCTCTTGTTTGAGGTAGGGAAACCCCTAATAAAACCTTTCTTCTTGTCATCATCCGAGATCTCACCTTACCTAGATTCACCGCACTTTCAGGAATCCAATTCTCCATAGCAAAAGAAAGGAGAAAATAAGTACCACCGTGACCCCGGCTGCCTCAATGTATAGAATTGGCGAATCTCACGAGGAGTAGGAGGCCTGTAACCCTTCGTCTTCCATATTAAACATAGACACATCCAAATCCTATAACTATTTGGAGCTAGTTGGGTAGGTACAAGCTTGACATCAACAAGGAATCTAGCTATAAACGGCTGAAGGGGGAGAGTTACCGCACAACCAAGCATTGAGCCATAAATAGCAATGGTATTTGGAAGAGGATTCCATATAGCTCACTCGCTAGGCAGTAACAAACGCACAGTATCGGGAATGTTAAATTGACTCCTATACTTTCGAAGCTCTTGTTCACCGATAACGTTCACCTCGTTGCCAAAAGCACTCAAACGCTCAAACGAGAATTGTAACCTATCGCTCTGATGATCCTCGACATTTGAATAAACAATTGTCTGAGCATCCAGCAGAGACTCTTTGGGAACCCTGGTAGCCTTTCGCCTATTTCCATTGGGTTTTGAGGACCTTGTCATTTCTAAAGAATCACTACCAAAAAAAGAGTAAGGAGAGATGTCAGGGGCACTAGTCTCATGAACAGAAGGAGCATAAACATAAATCGGAACGAGATAACTGGGATGGAAATTACGTATCAATGATTTGATTTTATCCGTAGTGTTTTTATCACCAAGTTCTAAACCCCACATCATTTGATTAAAAAGCAAAGAACGTTGAGATGGATCCATGAAAACTAACTAGAAAATCCTAAAATGGAGGCTACACGGAAGACCTAGCAAGGCAAGTGAAGGAGCGTGATTAGATCCTTCGAGACGTCTGATAATTAAATGTAGTGAAACGAGAGAAAAATCATCGAGAACCTCGATGCGGGGAAACGAAAAATCAAGAACCTACAACTTGAGTTCTGATGGAAGAAGAAGAAAAGGAATAGAGTTCATCAGAGGATAGGAGTGGGCAGTGGAACAGTTTCGCTCAAAAAGAGGAGAATTCAAAATTCAAAAATTAAATGAATGATTTTGATAAGGTAAACTGCCAGTACATAGGGCGGTGACTAAGCTGCCCACCAAACAGTGGACAAGTGACGTCTTAGGAAATACCCAGCAGTCAGAGCGTCATTTCACCGCGTTAAATCAGACGTAATTTTTTGAAATCCTGTGGTTAAAAATGAAAGCTGCTATGGAAGCCTTAATTACTGAAGCTAGCAACCAAAAAGAACACGTGGATAAAAAAATAAAAATGAGGGAAATAATTTTCCCAAAAGAGCCAGAAACCAAGTATGGTTATAAATACCATTCGCAGAAACAGGAATGGAAAGACCAAGTCTCTTGTTTGGCTCGAAGTATTTACATGGATATTGTTGTATGTATATATTTAGCAAAAAGACACATCAGAAAATAGGCAGGAAACGCGAAAAGAGGAGAGTGCCATGTGATTTGTCAACCAATCAACAAGGAAACGTTGACCACTCGCCACGTCATCTAGCCATGTCATCAAGATCAGTGAAAACAAAAGGTGTACTCACCAAACCAACCCAGTCTAGGAAAGGTATAGATTGTACTCACCAAATATCCTTACTCGGCCAATACAGGAAAAGTAACCTTATTTCAGTATACCTCATAAGTAAGGATTCAACCAGATATAAGGTGAAAAAACGTTGCACTCCAATGAGTACATAACGTTATCTTCTCCTGGAGAAGTCTAAATAGTAAACAAGTCTCAATCCGTTCACCACATCAGATTCCTAATGCAAATCAAATTGGGAACTCCATCACCCATACATAGGCAAGAAGAAACCCTAGCCAGTCCAGTATAAATAGAACCATATAATCTATGGTGAGGGGGTTCAAGATCTGAGAGAGAGAAGAGAGCATTGTATGAGAGAGAGAGAGAGAGTGATATCATTGAGTGTGTAACAAAAGAATGATTCATAGTATTATTTTCCTGCCCCCTTCACTTTCTAGGTTTTCCACGTAAAACTTGTGTCTTGCATGCATTGATCTACGTTCTCATTTTCATTAAATTTGATATAATTGTTGGATGCATGACAATCTAGAAATCACCGTCAACACCATGCATATACATGTCATTTAAATTAGGAGTGCCTACATATACATACATATACATATATATATATTGATATATCATGTATGAGTAATAGCCATTAATAATTATGTGTTTTTAATTTTTTAATTTGATTACAAATTAAGATGTTCATATAATTGGCTATTAAAGAATGAGGTTAGTTTTTTTGAGTAAAAACTAGGTAATTCTCATTAATAACTTGTCTAATAATTAAATTGTTTAATTAGTTAGATTAGTTAGGTCTTTCTCTTAATATGAGGATTAATTAGATTAAAGCCATAATACAATTGGACCTAATAATGTAATTAGTTTTATTAGTTAAAACTTGGTAAATCACATTAAATAATTCTAGTCTTAGTAAAAATGTTTACATAGATTAGAATTTGACTAATAATTTAGATTTTTAATTAGTTAAAAATCGGATTAGTTTATTAGAATAAGATTCTAATAATGTGTTATATATGGCCTAGACATTTAGATTAATATTAGCCGTTTAATCTCAGTAATATCGAGGTGCATTAATAATTGAAAACCCTATTTCTAAAATAGTGAGTGGGAGAGGGATATATGACATTATATCCCACGATCTCCATAAGTAGTTCAACACCATGAGATTCAAGTGGGGTCTCGAGACGCCTTTATTTTCGTCCTCCCTGAAGAGGGTCTCTATGAGAATCAATACCAAGGTTGACTTCCTAATAGATAGGATTTCTGAGTGTATTTTGGGATTGACCGACCCTAAGGCGGCAATTCTCAAGTTAAGCTTAAGAGATCTGAAATTGAGGGTTACACTCACAAGGTTTTAATTAAATTGTTTAATTATAAACCTGACTGAAATAAATGATGATTGAATGATAAAGTAATAAGAGTTATTCTGGTATATCATTTGATTGAGAATGTCTTGATCCAACATGCAAGAATTTGACCGACCCTAAGGCGGCACTTGCTTATGGTATGTTGGATTTTCGTGGCGTCGAAACTGTTTTTTTTTAAGGATTTTCTTGTTTATTAAATATGTTCATGCATCATATTTAATTTTATGCCAAACATTGACATGTGAACAAAGTGTATGATTGAATGAATTTTTTATTTATGTTTTTTCAGCAATGTCTTCAACACTTTTACAGATCCTTGCTAAGGACAAACTAATCGGAGAAAATTACACAAAATGGAAACATCATATTAATGCAATTTTGGTAACCAAAGACCTAAAGTTTGTGCTTACGAAGGATTGTCCTCCACAGCCTGCTGCCAATGCCACAAATGTTCATGAGGCATACCAGAAATGGGTCTCAAATGATGAGAATGCCAGAACTTATCTGTTAGTTAGTATGACAGATGTGCTTGGCAATGACTACAGCATTCGAAATCATGGAATCATTGCATGCTATGTTCGAGCAACCCTCTAAGCAAAAATGGCACGGAACTGTTTGTTCTGCAATGCTTGCTTAGATATGTTCGGGAACATTTCCTGACCATGATGTCCTATTTTAACATGCCAGAGGTCAACAGTGGGACCATTGATGAACCTACCTAAGTGAGTATCATACTGACGACTCTTCCGAAAAGTATTGATCAGTTTAAAAGCAACTATGGGATGAACAAGCTAAGATTCAGTCTCACTCAGTTGCTTAATGAGCTCACTACCTTTAAGTCCATGACTAAGGACAATAAAGGTACTAAGGACAATAAAGGTAAGACCGGTGAGGCAAATATTACTGAACCATCTTTTTCTAGATCAAAGAAGAGGAAGAGGTTTGCTGAGAAGGCTAAGGGTAAGCTCAAACCCAAGAAGGCCCAACGCAAATAAATAAATAAATAAATAAATAAAATAATAAAGTGCACCTCCATCGACAAGGATAAAGGCAAAGAAAATGTTTCCATTGTGATCATTGGAAAAGGAATTGTCCTCAATATCTAGAGGAGGTCACCAAGAAGAAAAAGGCAAAAGGTAAATGTGATTTACTTGTTATTGAATCATGTTTAGTGGAAGATGATTCTTCACCTTGGATTATTGATTCAGAGGCCACTAACCATGTTTGCTCTTCTATGTAGTGAACTGATTCTTGGATAGAGCTTGAGGAATGAGTTTTCTCAATGCGTGTTGGGTTAAGGGATGTCGTGTCAGCAAGAATAGTGGGAGTAGTTATAATCCAGTTTGAAAATTGTTTTCTTATTTTGAACTCTGTTTATTTCATTCCTGGATTTACAAGAAATTTGATTTCTGTGTCTGAATTGTTGGAACAATTATATTCTATTTCTTTTAATAATAAGTCAGTTATTGTTTCTAGAAATGTTTTAAATATTTGTTTAGGTTTAAATGAAAACTTGTATGTACTAAGACCGTTAATACATAAAACACTGCTCAATGCTGAAATGTTTTAAGTTGAAAAACCTTAAACAAAATGACAAAAAATTTCTCAAGATAATGAAACATATCTATAGCATCTAAGACTTGGCTATATTATCCTTGACATGATAGATAGACTGGTTAAAACTGGACCCTTAAATCAGTTAAAGGTCAGCACCTTATCTATCTACAAATCCTACTTAGAAGGTAAAATGACCAAGAGACCTTTTTATGGAAAAAGGGATTAGAGCTACAGAACCACTAGAGTTTATACATTTAGATGTCTGCGGACCAATGAATGTTCAAGCAAGGGGTGGTTATAACTATTATGTCACCTTTATAGATGACTACTCTAGATATGGATTTGTTTACCTAATGCAATGGAAGTCGGAAACTTTTGAAAAGTTCAAAGAATTTCAAGCTGAAGTTGAGAATCAATTGGGTAAGACTATCAAGACTCTACAATCGGATATTGGAGGTGAGTGTCTATGCCAAGAGTTTAAAGACTATTTGGTTGAACATGGGATCATATCCTTATTCACAGCTTCTAGAACACCATAACATAATGTGTTGCGGAAAGGAGAAATAGAACCCTGATGGAAATGGTGAGATCTATGATTAGTTTCTCATAATTACCAAATTTCTTTTGGGGATATGCACTACAAACAGCGACCTACATTTTAAATGTAGTTCCATCCAAATATATTCCTAAGACTCCCCTTGAGTTGTGGAATGGTCGTAAAGCTAGTTTGTGACATTTCCACGTATGGGGGTGTCCAGTACATGTACTGAAGAATAGAATTGGAAAGCTGGACCCTATTTCTATGGTCTGCTTGTTTATGGGTTAGTCCAAGGAGACTATAGGTGGATACTTATATAGCCTTAAGCAGAACAAAGTATCTGTATCGACAAATGCAACGTTTCTTGAGGATAACTATATAAGTGATCATAAACCTCGAAACAAAATTGTATTAAATGAGATGGAGCCTGGTACGACCAGTGCACAGTCAACAAGAGTTGTTGATCCATTAACATCTGATAGTCAGATGATTCCTAATCAGGATACACTACCACCTAGACATAGTGAGAGGGTTGTATGACAACCTGAACACTATTTGGGTATTGGAGAGGGATGAGATGTCGTCTCTAATGATAGTGTAGATGATCCATTGACATTTAAGAATGCAATGGAAGATCCTGGCAAAGAGGAATGACTTAAAGCCATGAATCTCGAGATGGAGTCAATTTACTCCAACTCAGTCTGGGAACTTGTAGATTTACCGTATGGGATAAAAACCATAGGGTGTAAGTGGATCTACAAAAGAAAGAGAGGAGTAGACGGAAAGGTAGAGACCTTCAAAGCAAGGCTAGTGGCAAAGGGTTATACTCCAAATAAGGGGGTCGATTATAAAGAGACCTTCACGGCAGTAGCCATGTTTAAGTCTATTAAGATTCTTTTATCCATTGCTTTCTATTTCGATTACGAAATTTGTCAAATAGAAATCAAGACTGCAATTTTAAATGGAAATCTTGATAAGAGTATTTACATGATGCAACTAGAGGGATTCCTGTCTCCAGATCAAGAGCAAAAGGTTTGCAAGTTGCAAAAGTCCATTTATGGACTGAAGCAAGCATCTAGATCTTGGAACATAAAGTTTGATAATGCTATCAAAACCTGTGGCTTCAAGGAAAACGTCGATGAGCCTTGTGTCTACAAGCTCATCATTGACAAAAAGGTATGAAACTAATAATGCACGGTGTGTATAAAACTATCTAGATGGGGGGTGAATAGATTTTAACCATTTTTACCAATTTTTGTGATTAGTTAATGTTACGAAAATACCCCAATCTAGTTAAAGTAATAAATCAAGTGTAAAGTACGGAATTTAAATAACACTTTATTTTTACGTGGAAACCTTCAATAAGGAAAAACCACGGGCTATTATATGCGCCACACACGAATCTCGAATCCACTAATTGCAATGACATTTACAACCTAGGTTGACCTCAACCTCTCACGGTCTATAACCCGTCACTACTACCTGCAGGCCTATAAAAGTGGACCTAGTCCAATTTGCTTGCACCACTCATCGGTAGTCACAAGACTTACTTCTCAATGAAGAGAATAAACAACCTAATGTGAATAATATGATATTCAAAGAGCAAGTAATGCTAGGTTACACTAAATGCCTATCTAGGATGAAAGATGACAATAATCACAATCGTGTATATCAATCTTTATTATATGACATGTCATAAAGCAAAGCTATCAAAGATTAAACAATCCTAATAATAACTATCAAAATACAACTTTCAAACAATCAACACAATTATCTCAATCTTGTCAATATAATATGTTCTATAAGCATACAAGTGATAAATGAGTTTGCTTGTTAAGAAAGTCATAAAATATGTAAGATATTAGTGACCAACTTACCAAGCTAAGTGTGTTGAGTAAAAACCAAGCATAGATGACACCTAGATGATCATGGATGATGCTAGATGACGTTTAATGCACTTGGATACGTGTTTGAGTAATCAAAGGAGAGTTTTTTTAGTGATTTTTTCTCTTTAGAAAAATGTTAAGTCAAAAAATATGATTTGGACTCTCTTGAAACTAACCTAAAACAAAATAGGCATATATATAGTGTGTCAAAATGAAGTGACATCATTTTGATTATTTTTTTCAAAATTATGTCTTGACCGCCCTACACCTGCTCTACGTAGGGCAGTTGTAGGGTGGCTCACCTAGGAAATGAAGAATAGGTTCTTCGTGACTGTTCTACACAAAGGGGCAGAAATCAAGCAAACAAAGGGTGGTTGCTCTCTGGTTTTTAAGAGCTGCCCTACACCTGTTCTACGTAGGGCGGTTGTAGGGCAAACCAATGGTGACTTTTAAATCGACCAGTCGCACCACTCTACGTAGGGCGGTCAAGAGAAAATTTGCTCAATGCCCCTTATGAGCGTTGTACAGCGCCCCATACAAACATGATGCATCCTAAGCCTAATCATGACATGACATTTAACACACAAGATGCAGTCAAATTAAACATACAAGAAGAGAGATTAATGAATATTAATGCACACATAATAAAGACACACAACATACAAGAATAAGAATTATGCATGCGCTGGTAGTGTGTGCAACTACATTTTTTCAAAGCAAGTAAGCACTTAGAAATTTACCTTTGGTGCTTCTTCTCTTGAAGTCTTGAGAGGGCCTTTGTTGTGCAAAGCATTAACCATCAAATGCCTAAGCTACCTTTACATCAAACCCCACTTGTGGTTTGTGATCGAAATAAGCAAATCAAACTTGAGGAACTTACAAGGTAGTTTTCTTAGTCTTATACGTAGATGATATCCTACTCATTAAAATGATGTAGGGATATTGTCGGAAGTAAAGGGTTGGCTGGTTAGCCAATTCCAAATGATAGATTTGGGAGAGGCGAGTTATGTTATAAGGATCCAATTAATTAGGGATCGTAAGAAAAAACTCTTACTATTGTCTCAAGCATCGTATATCGACAAGGTACTTGTGCGTTTTACAATGCAAAACTCCAAGAAAAGTAATTTACCTTCTAGGCATGAAGTTCACTTGTCTAAGGAACAATCTCATAAGACACCTCAAGAAGTTGAGGATATGAGACATGTTCCCTATGCGTCCACAGTAAGCAGTCTTATGTATGTTATGTTATGCACAAGACCTGACATCTGCTTCGCAGTGGGAATAGCCAGTTGGTTTCAGTCCAACCCAGGATTGGATCATTAGGTTGCTGTAAAGGCCATTCTCAAGTATCTTCAGAGAATGAGAAACTGTATGCTAGTATATTCTGAGCAGGATTTGATCCCGTTAGGATATACAGACTCATATTTTTAGTCAGACAGAGATTCTAGGAAATCCACGTCTAGATCGGTTTTCACCCTTGGTGGTGGAGCAAAAGTATGAAGGAGTGTTAAGCAATCATGTATTGCTGACTCCACCATGGAAGCCGAATATGTAGCAGTTAAAAAGGATGTCTGGCTCCGTAAGTTCTTAACTGATCTGGAAGTTGTTCTAGATCTGGATAAGCTCATCATAATGTATTGTGATAACAATGGTGTTGTGGCTAATTCCAAAGAACCAATAAGCCACAAGAGAGGGAAGCATATAGAGAGGAAATATCATCTCATCAGAGAGATAGTGTAGATGAGGGATGTGACAGTGACCAAGATAGCGTCACAGGACAATCATGCTGATCCTTTTACGAAGACCGTAACAGCTAAAGTTTTTAAGGGTTGTGAGATATGTCTCACCTGCTTTAGTGCAAGTGGGAGATTGTTGGGATTTATGCCCAAAAGCATGTAATATGTAAATGTGAATGAAACAATAATAAAAGAAGTAGTTTATTCATTCAATAAATTTGTCTCATATATTTATATCATGTGTACTTAATATCCAAGATTACCGGATGTAATCTTTAACTGGGTATATGAGTGTCATATACAGAGGAATTCAGTTTGAGATAAGCAATCTAAAGAGTCTGTGGATAGCAAATAGAGCTAAGTACTTTATTTATGATCAATCTACAGATGCAATCCATTTTGTAATGTCTGGTGGTTTCATCCTAGACTATTCATATGGTGATATGAGAATGGAGGCATCTTGTATGAAGTGATTATATAGAACTGTGCCACGATCTTTATGAATTTCTCACCAAGATTTGTTACAATATTAGATTCATATATATTGACAAATGATGGTTATATTGGTGATCTTAATCCTGAGTGTCTTATCGACTCATTCAAGTTAGATTGTGGTTTTTTATATACCATGGGTGAGATCGGAGTTGCATTCCTGATCAA
Source organism: Acer negundo (assembly GCA_035582765.1). Lineage (NCBI taxonomy): Eukaryota > Viridiplantae > Streptophyta > Magnoliopsida > Sapindales > Sapindaceae > Acer > Acer negundo. The sequence goes on from CM069233.1 coordinate 16,524,892, forward strand.
TAACTTCGTATGTTGGAATCGCGGTATTGCTTATGGCTGGAAAGGTCTGTACAAAATATTGGAATCCACTCATTCTTACAAGAAGTAGATAGTAGTTCACTCAAGGGTAGATTCGGGGCTTGAACAATATGAAGGTTCTCTTTTTACCGTAAGGAAGTTAGGATTTATATTCGGCCAAAGAAAAAAAAAATTCTTCTTTTCTTGTGGCCAATCTTATCAAGAAAAAGAAAGAATTTTTTCTTCAAGCCTTTTGTGTATTCCTTGAAGATTATGACGTGCCCACACGCAGTTGCTGGATCATAGGACATAGCGAGGAAGATTTGGTGGTGACAAATAGAAATAAAGCTAAAAGAAACGAAGGAGTTGGTCTACAAGGCTATGATCTAATTCTCTTTATATGTTCTTATATATTGTATACGGTTTACATGTTGCATAAAAATTTTAAAACCTATTTTCCATTGGCAACGTAAATCCGGGTTCCTACACGAACTCCTTGCGAACTTATTGTAAAGAGTTGCACCACAATTTAAGCAAGATAAATTTTGACATGTACCGGTAAAATCTTAGGATTGGTGTTTCTAAGTGGTTATACCTTGTGGTGGGTATGTTGATTCTCGGTGATGAGAGTTGTAGGTATGGAAAAGTTTTGAAAATTCTACCCACAAAGGAAGATTGTTGGATATGACTCGAATTTCTAATGGTTACCAAATAGGATTCAACTAATGCAGAGACTTCCTAGAGACATGAGATACGTTTGGAAGTATGAGATCATGTTTGAAGGAGGCGGGAAGACCTTGAAGAGTTGGAGAAACGAAGAATAGTGGAAACCGATGTGCAACGCATAGCGGTACATGCATCGATCCAACTCTAGTGGAAACCGCTGTGCTTTGAGCTATGCATCGCACATCAGTATAAAAAGCGGTCATATTCCAAGAAGGAAACACTATGCCTTGTATTGTGCATCACACAACTATGAGGGCAGCAGTCTTGGGTGATGCAGCACGTGGATCGCGGTTTTTTGAGCGGTCAACCTAGTGACGTTAATATGATTTATGAAGCAGGTGGCCAACCGTAACTCGATCGTAGTCAATCACAAGCATGAGTTGAATCAGAAAATATTTATACAGGTTGTTTCTAGAAGTACTTATGATTATAGAAAAATGATTTCTCTTTACAAGAAGATTTACCATAAAAAAGAATAGTATTTATGTGGAACAAGTAAATCTTGAACGTATAGGAGATAGATTTCCTTGTAGGTTTAAACTCTCTGTAACTCATATAAATAGACCATAATAACTAGGTTATTAAGTTTGGAGCAAAATAACAAATACTAGAGAGATCTCAAGAGTGGGCATTTGGTTTATTCGGGTTTGAGATATTTTTAGAGAGGGAATCATAAGTGTGTAGTTGTAACAATGTACTACATAGTGGAAATTTCTCTTGTCGTTCTAACGACCGTGGTTTTTTCCCTGAATAGGGTTTCCACATAAAATTCTTGTATTGTGTGTGATTGGATTTGATTATCTCTTCCTTCTTATTTTTCTTTTGCTATTGTTTGTTTGTGTTCTATCTGGTAACGCTTTCGCGCAGTGATTTGTTCGCTAACATAAATTAACCTTTACTTGTGTTGATTTTGAGCTAAAACTTGGGCTTGGTATTTGGCTGTTGATGTTGCTTCAGTAAAAGATTCTACAGAGAAACAAGACGAGACCAGCGGCCGCTGGAGGCACAATGAAAACATATATGAGTGAGAAAGAGAGATAGGGAAATGGAGATAGGGATGGGGTTGGGGCAACATCCCTAGCTAGTTTCCTTTTACCCTTTTTTTAATCCTTTTTCCTTTTACCTTTTTACCCTTTCACATCAGTATTTTTTTTTTTTTTTAAAGACTTATTAAAATTTGCTTGTTTGTGTTGTTGCACACGACCTCTTAGCAGAGATGGTTGTCTGCCCCTTCCTTTCATTGAGGTGGAGAGGGATTCGAGTCCCACTATACATATTTTATAAGCATGTATGTAGAGTCTTTTATAATTTATAATAGTTGCAATATAGAAAGAAAAAAAAAATGTTGTTGGGTGAAAATTTTGAGTGGGTTTTTTGTTTGAATTTTGAGTTTGATTCATGGCTCGGTAGGTATAGAAAGTGTTATATCCATATATTATCAATTCAAAGATTAGTAAGAGATAATATAATTTTATAAATGAAGCATATTCTTAATTTAATACTAAAGTCAATGTAATTGAATCCAATAACTTAGATTTGAAGTTAAGGTGAAATTAAAAAATCAAGACATAAACAAAGATGGTTTATTCAAGTATAAGAGATCTTGTCACTTAAAATAAAGAATTGACTTCTTCTTTTTTAAATACAAATTTTAATGTATTTTTATATTTTGTTGATTTATAAATTTCAAAATGATTTATTCTGAAATTTTAATGAAAAAAAAAAATTTAATTATAGGATGATGGGCTCATGGGTTTCTTCGTTTGAACGCGCCTGATCGTTTCTTCGACCTAGGTCTGTAGAAAGCTCCGCCGACTCGCCTCTCTACTGTCTCAAGTGACTGATTTCTTGCTTTTCTCTTTTTCTTTGTTTCGCTACAACATGGATAGCCAAAGTGATGCGTTTGTCTTCTCAGCCCAACAACAAAAGATTAATAAAGAGGATGAGATGATTGGGGAAAATTGTGGATCTGCCAAACGTGTTAGGCCTGAGGATAAGATAACTAGGAGAATTGATGTTTCAGCTGAAAATTCAAAACGGGAAGTTATGAGCAGTTTCAAATCCAAATTGATGGTCATGGCAAATCCAACCTCCTGGAATGGATTTGCTGCTATCAAGACAAAATTAAGTATTGCGAATGAAGATGTCACGATTTCTGATAGACCTACTGGCCCTGTCATGACAATATCCCTAAATTTGAATGTGCAGTTACATAGGCCGTGGTCTAATGCCCTTGTAAGGACCTCTATTTTGTGATTGGTTTATTTCATGACATACCACATTAGGGATGATTGTGTAATAAGTAGCTTAGGTCATCTTGATGATTATCAAGGCAAGCTTCCAAGCATTTCCATGACTTCAAGATCAAGAGCTTCAAAAGGTATATCACTTGACCTTGATTCTTGAAGAGATTAGGCTGTTAGGATTATACTCAATAGCAAGCATATTAATAAAGTGATTTCTAATTTAACAAATCTTATAGCATTTATAGTTTATTATTATAATTGTCTAAGTAAATAATCATAAGGTCAAAAGACTATGAGATATAAAGAATTGCTCTTACATCTAGATATGTATGAGGTAGACACAATTCTTTAGTTAGTCTTGAATATTGTTCACAACTTAAGATAAATGTTGGGCACATTTACCTTGTTAAAGTTATAGATTCTTTTGTTAACATTTGAGTGGGATCAAATGAGATATGATGAGTCTAAAATCATCAAAGTGTCTTTGGGTAAAAGAATCTAGTGCACTAGGTGCATTGAACTGGATCACAATGAAATACTTTATCTAAAACCGTTAGTAGATTAAAGTTTTTTAGTTATGAGGACAATTAGAGAGTCTATTTAGTCTTGAGATAAATGATGGACTTATGGTTGCAAGTGTTATCATTTGAGCTATCAATGAGTACGATTATATATCATAGTTTATCCTCGATAGTTTGGTGGTATTCATTTGTTAATCGATAGAGAGTTTCATTTATAGTTATGGACATCGTGGCTCCATTTATTTAAATGAGAGTATAATATTATCATATGGATGTTTTGAGGTATTGGATATTAAATCTTAACGTTAAGTTTTCGATAGTGTCTATTGAAACATGGCTTCTGGACAAGTCAAAATATCCAAGTTCAAAATGTGGTCATATGAGTAAATATGGTAACTAGGAGAGCTATACGCGGTCTATGAGCTCTTAGCGATTACTGATATTATTCACGAGAATACACTAATGAGAAACATTTACTTGTTCTATATTTATTTTAGAGTACAGTTTTAGCTCTTTAGTGGAATGAGCTAAAATTAATAGATCGGACCTAAGTGAATCATTTGTTGATTGTGATTGAGTTATGTCTATTGAAGCTTAAATTTAGATAGCTCGCCAAGATCCTCAATCCACACGAACTTGCATGGATCACTTGATATGTTCTACCAGATTAATTATGGGTCCATTTAGAATTGTATTTAATACATTAAAAATATAATTTGCACATTATTTATTTAATAGGCTGTTAAATTATATTAATGTATTAATGAAAGGCATGTGAGCTTGTTTCTTTTAGTAAGAATGAGTCAGTTCACATGTGAGCTTTTTATTTAAAGTCTAATGGATTAAATAAAATAGAAAAATAATATATGGCCCGTGTATGGTACTTGGGCAGCAAGGCTATTATATTAGTCTAATATATTATTTTATTTTATTATTTAATTAAATGGAAATTAATTAATTTATTAATTAAGAATCAAAATATTTTTTTGACTAGGAAATATGTTTCTTAGTAGTATACTATTATTGGTAGTATAAAAGGAATCAAAGACTTTATTTGGCAAGTAGATAAATAAAAGGATTTTATTTATCTAATCAAATTAGGAAGTCTTTGATATAGTCACAAATACACTGAAGAGTTGGATTAGGGTTTGGAATTTTAAGAAAATCTACCTAGGATTAGGATTTAGACTACATGGCATAAATCCTACTTGGAAGAAGATTTAGGCTAAAAAATATAATATAGATATGAAACTATTGAATTCGTGATATATATGTTTTATTGGACAAGGAGAATTCGTGAGATATATATATTATTTTTGAAAGAATAATTGGTCAACTATATGTTCTATTAGGCATGCAGATGAATTCGCATATACATATATATAATATTTGTATGGCATGCAGATGAATTCGGATATACATATATTAATTGTATGGCGTGCAGAATAAGTCGCCTATATATATATATTATTTATATGGCAATTGATTTTCGGTCCCAAATATATATATATATATATATATATATATATATTATGGCAATAAGAATGAGGTTAACCCTAATTGCTTGATAGAGAATTATTTTTTTCTATAGCTTGAAAAATAGAATCCAACTCTTAGAATACTATGAGAAAATTTGGCCAAAGAGAGATATTGAGTAGAGACGTTTTATTTCGATAGTGCATTAGAAGCTTTTACATCAAAAGGCTTTGTGCACAATTTCGATTTAGGTTCATGCGAGTTTCGATCAAAAGATTGATAATTCAAAAGTGACCGGAACGTTCTTTATGATCTCTTGTGAGTTTTTGTGATTAACGAAAAAGAAAAAGTTTTTGTTATCCATCTTCAGGTACTCAATTCAAAGAAAGGGAGACCACGCTCCTAGGTGATCCACTTTCATGATTGGATTGGAAGATCTTGCGGATTACCATCGACGCAAGTCAATTGCATCACGCAACAAAATGTATGTTACTTTTGTTTATACATTAATTTAATTAAGGGTTAAGGTTCATCTTTTAAAGGGAAAATTTTTGTTATATAACAAACCTATTTTCACATTCTACTGCGCGTATAAAACGTTTTTCCCTACATAGGTGCACACACACACTTGCATGCATCTTTATCTATCTTGCATTTGTTACCATGCATGTGTGTTTCATTGAATCCTGCATCTATGTCATTTAGCTCACACACTTTCATTGCATTTATATGATTGTATTGTTGTTTCTCTTAATTGTGTGCTTATATGCTTTATCATCACACTTATGCATTTTCATAGATTGCATATCTTTTGTGTGTCACATGCTTGGTGATTATTCATGATGTTATCCATTCTCATGCATGTCATTTATTCACAACAACACTTGCACTTCATGTTAGTGTTAAGTGTGGTGTAATTCGTTTCCATTTGTGTGATCGAAAACGTTCGCGCTTGCACGATGGTGTGCATGTCTTAGCGTGATGATTGACCACTTGAGAAGGTCTCATTCTTCTCTTGGATAAGTGTTAGATTTGGGTTGGTTATTTGGAGTAAGTGTCTAGTTTCAAAAGATTAATTTTTCAATAGTTTAAATGTTTTTCAAAAATGACATTAGTATGGTCTTGTGACCATAACATTATATAAAAAAATTTAAATTGTGTTTTGTAAAATTCTGGACAAACTAGACACCCATACCTTTCTAATGGTATATTATTCGTAATATTTCATGATCGTTTGGATTGGTTTTGAAATCTTCAAAGTAACCACTAAAATAGGGCATCATAGCTGTTATCTGAATCTGACCATTAGTTACTCAAATAATCATAACTTTTTCTATAGATATTGAAATATCATTATGTAAATTGAAGTAGAAAGTAGACTTCCATACCTTTCCAATGATATATCATATGAAAGGTTTTGATGTCGTTTGGTCATGTTTCGGTATGCTCAAATATTGAGCTGTGCATTGTAACGGAATTCTGCCGACCCTAACCACAAAATTAGGGCACAAAATTTAAACCAGTATGTCTAGTTGATTTTCTATGCTCTTGATTCTGTAGGCACTGGAAGCAGAATGAGGGTGCATAATTGCCCATTTTTTGGACATTTTTCCAAAATGTCGTCACCCCATCTAGGGTTTCTATATATTCATCTTCTTCTTCCTTTGGCCAACCAAGTACTCCAAAATTCACATTTTAGAGAGAGAAGCTCCAAGAAGTGTTCTTTAACTCTCCAAACCCAAAACCCATGTGAATCTAACTTCTTTCATGCATAAATCTTCCATGGGTCTTCATCATTCTTGACTTGGTAAGTAAGAACAAACATTTTATCTTTGTTTATTGTTCTTAAAGTCCAAGAATTCGTTTTTATTGCATATGATTTATAGAAATCTTTTATTGAATGCATTTATTTATGAATGATGACATGATTGGGTTTGTATTTTGATTGCTTAATTGATTAGGTCATTTTTGCCTAAAAAGCTAAGTCATAAAAATTCTTGCACTACTACAAAAAACACAAAAGAAATCGTTTTTTTTTTTTTTTATATGGAAGAAATCGGCTCTTAAAATTTTAAAAACCAATGTCTATTTGAGTGTTTTGGAAAATACGTGCGAAAGACATCAGTTTTTAACCGATGTAAAAACAAGGAAAAGAAATCGGTTTTAGTTAAAACCGATTTAAAAACCCAAGAGAAAAGACATCGGTTTTAGTTAAAACCAATTTAAAAATCCTGATATAAAATTGGTTAATTACAAAAATTAATCCCACCGTCGCTGGCCCGCTCCATCGTCCGGCAGCTGCCGTCGGCCCGCCCCACCATCCGGCCACCGCTGCACACCTTTGATATTAATGAGGATTAATTGTCATTATGGGAAGTTGAACTTGCAACCTCAAAATCAAAATGGTAAGCTTTTACCGCCTGACTATAAGATTGGATGTGTTAATAATTGCACAATATTTATATATAAGCTATATGAGTTGTTAAAAATAAAATAAAAAATAAAAAAAAAATAGAAAAATAAAAAGCTTGTTTGATAAATTTAAATTTACTCAACTAATCAAAATTATAATTTCTACTACAAATATATATATATATATATATATATATATATAATAAATTTTATTGGTGGGTTTATTTTTCATTTCATTTTTTATTATGGGGTTTTGTGTTCTACTGGAGATATTTTTGTACAAACTTTTTCCTTAAAACTACAACTTTTGGAAATGAAATAATTTTTTTTTTTGCACGTAAGATTCTTTGATTTTTCGATACGAATCCAACAGTATAAAGAACGTAAAATTCCGGACGGTATTTTAAAAGTTATGATCAATTATTCATTCAAAGGTAAGAAACGATTGGAAATATTTTTATGCAAACTTTTTCCATAAAACTGTATCTTTTGGCAACAAAATAAATTTTTTGTCCATATTGGATTTTTTGATTTTTCGATATGAATCCAACGGTATAAAGAACGTAAAATTCCGGGTGTTATTTTGAAAGTTATGATCAATTATTCAGTCAAAGGTCAGAAGCGATTGGAGATATTTTTGTGAAAACTTTTTCCTTAAAACTGTATCTTTTGGCAACGAATTAAATTTTTTTTATCCATGTTGGATTCTTTTATTTTTTGATATGAATCCAACGGTATAAAGAATGTAAAATTTCGGATGGTATTTAGAAAGTTATAATCAATTATTCAGTCAAAGGTCAGAAGCGATTAGAGATATTTTTGTGCAAACGTTTTCCTAAAACTGTATCTTTTGGCAACAAAATAAATTTTTTTGTCTATGTTGGATTCTTTGATTTTGTTGATATGAATCCAACAGTATAAAGAACGTAAAATTCCATCGGTATTTTGAAAGTTATGATCAATTAGTCAAAGGTCAGAAGCGATTGGATATATTTTTGTGAAAACGTATTCCTTAAAACTGTATCTTTTGGAAATGAAATATTTTTTTTTGTCTATATTAGATTCTTCAATTTTTCGATATGAATCCAATAGTATAAAGAATGTAAAATTCTGGGCTATATTTTGAAAGTTATGATCAATTATTCAGTCAAAGGTTATAAGCGATTCGCGAATCCGCGAGTGAGTTGTTTTCATCACTCATTTTCACACTTTTCCAAATCTATTTTTGGAATATTTTCTGATTGAAAAGTGTTTGTTTGCATGTCTACTTTCTTGTGTCAAAATTTGAGCAAATAACATTGAGTATTTTTAGAGATGCGTAGTTGAATGTGGACATAGGTTAGATTTGCATTGTATAATTTTGCTTTTGAATCCACATCGGTTTTTATAAAAAACCGATGTCTAAACGTTTTTTTTTTTTAATATCGGTTTTTATATAAACCGTTGTCTTTTGAACGCAAAATTTAAGATATCAGTTTTTATAAAAACCGATGTTTAAACCTTTATTTTTTATTATCGGTTTTCCTAAAAACCGATGTCTTTTGAAAATCCAATATTTAAGACATCGGTTTTTTATAAAAACCGATTTCTAATTTATTTTTTAAAATCGGTTACATAAAAACTGATTTAAGCAAGTGATTTCTTTAAGCAATTTTGTAGTAGTGTTGTGTGATTTATTGTTGACTAGGTTGATAGATTGTCTTTTAATCAATTAGTTAAGCTTTTGAATGTTTATGTGTTGTGTTGACAATTAGGTTGTTAGAAAATCTCTATACACCTAGTTGCGAGAAAAGCTCTTCAAGCTTCATTGATTGACTCTTTAATCCTCACCCATATGCATTTAAGTCATTAATCATTTATGGTTCTTTATAAAACATTTCCATTGTTAGTTTGGAACAAAAATCCATTTCATTAATTGTTCTTTGGTTATTTAACTTCATTACATGCATATATTTGAAGTTGTGGAGATTGTTTGAGGATTAGTTCATAACTATGATTGTTGTGTATTCAGTACCACATCTAGTTAAGCATCTGTGTTTAGTCTAGCACTATTTGCATTTGTGCATCATTATTGCCATATTCACTTAAACTTTTAATTCTCTTCATAGAGTCAAAGTCTTGTGGCTTCTAGGTGAAGTTGCACAAGCATTGTACTAGCTCCTCTATAAAAGGCATGTGGGTAGATTAAAAGGTGCTCACGACAATAGTAGTGGATCGTGGAGATCACTTGAGGGTGTAACCTTCTCTTCATATAGAGGTTGTCTAGGATTTGTGTAGGTTCGCTATAAAAAGCCTACGGGTAGTAGTGGTGGGTTAGTTGTAGGGAAAAATAATAAATAAAAGTGGTAAACACAGCGGAAGCGATACTAAAAACGATTTAGTGACTTTTAAAAATTTTCCTTTATGAACCTTAAACCCTTTTAATCAATAAACATGCATATATGTTAACAAAAGTAAATTACCTTTTGTCGCGTGATCCGATTGACTTACGTCTATGGTAATCCGCAAGACCTTCAATCCGAGCACGAACGTGGATCACCTAGGAGCATGGTCTCCCTTTTCTTTGAATTGCAAACCTGTGAATGGACCAAACAAAAAACTTTCTTTTCTTTGTTAGTCACAAAAACAATCAAAAGAATGTCAAAAATTATTCCGGTCACTTTTGAGTTCTCAATCTAATGATCGAAACTCGCGTGAACCTAGATCGATATCGTATACACAAGCTTATTGATGATTAAGCAATAGTATACTATCAAAGAATAATTTCACACTCTCTTTTGTCTTTTTAGAATAAAAACTCTCTCTTGGAATTAAGAAGAAGAAGAAAGAAATAAAAAACTCAAGCACAATGGATTGTGGTGGCCGAACCCTATAAGAACACATATATAGGTTGGCCGAATTTTTTCTTCTTTTTCCTTTAGGGTTGCCGAATTCTATGTAGTCTAAGATTAGGGTTGGCCGAATTCTATAATGTCACTTATATAGAGTGACTTAAATTCAACCCTAATTCTTTTCAACTTAATAGACTTCAAACCCTAATCGAACTCCTTGATTTTTATTCTTTTATTTTGACTAAATAAAAAGACTCCTTATTTGATCAAATAAATAAAACTAATTTATTTATTTCCTTGTCAAACAAGTCTTTTACTTTTAGGAAAGATTTGTTTCTTTAATTAAACAATTAATCAATAAATTAATTAATTCTTATTTAATTAAAACAAATGAAACAAAATAATATTTTAGGTTAAAATTTTAACCTTGCCGCCCCACTTGATTAAGATTGGGCCTAACATTATTTTCTTATTTCATTTAATCCATTGGACTTTAAATAAAAAGCCCACATGTGAACCAGACCCATTCTTACTAAAAGAAACAAGCCCACATGTCTTTCATTAATATATTAATATAATTGAGCAGCCCATTACTTAAATAATGTGCAAATTATATTCTTAATATATTAAATGCAATTCTAGATGGACCCTTAAATTGGTCCGGTAGAATATATCAAGTGATCCATGCAAGTCCGTGTGGATTGGGGATCTTGGCGGGCCATCTAAATTTAAGCTTCAATAGACATAACCTAATCACAATCAACAAATGATTCACTTAGGTCCGATCCATTAATTTTAACTCATTCCACTAAAGAGCTAAAACTGAACTCTTAAATAAAGATAGAAAAGGAAGATGCTCCTCATTCATACCCTAGACAATCATATTGGAGATAGTGTATCCTCGTGATTAATATCAGTAATCGCCAAGAGTTCATAGACCGCCTATAACTCTCCAAGTTACCATATTTACTCATATGACCACGTTTTGAACTTGGATATTTTGACTTGTCCAGAAGCCATGTTTTCAATAGACACTATCGAAAACTCAACGTTGAGATTTAATATCCAATTACCTCAAAACATCCATATGATGATATTATACTCTCATTTAATTAAATGGAGCCACGATGTCCATATCTATAAATGAAGTCCTCTATCGATTAACAAATGAATATCACCAAACTATCGAGGATAGACTATGCGATATAATCGTACTCATTGATAACTCAAATGATATCACTTGCAACCATAAGTCCATCATTTATCTCAGGATTAAGATAGACCCTCCGATTGTCCTGATAATGAAAAGACTATTATCTATTGACGGTTCTAGATAAAGCTTTTCATTGTGATCCAGTTCAATGCACCCAGTGCACTAGATCCTTTTGCTCGAAGACACTCCGATGATTTTAAACTCATCATATCTCATTTGATCCCACTCAAATGCTAGCAAAAGAATTCTACAACTTTAACAAGATAAAGGTGCCCAACCTTTAACTTAAGTTGTGAACATTATTCAAGACTAACTAAAGAATTGTGTCTACCACATACATATCCAGATATACGAACAATTCTTCTTTTCCCATAGTCTTTAGACCTTATGATTATTTACTTTGACAATTATAATATAAACTATAAATGCTATACAATTTGTTAAACCAAAAATCTCTTTATTAATATGAAAAAGATTGTTAATTACAACATTACACTCTTGCTATTGAGCATAATCCTAACATTAGTAATCAATAATGGTTGACATCAACCTAGGTTGTAAACATCATTACATATAGTGGATTCGAGGATCTAGTGTGCCTAGCTAAATAGCTAGTGGTTTTTTCTTATTGAAGGTTTCCACGTAAAAATCAAGTGTTCTTTATTTTCCGCATTTTTACTTGATTTATTTTGTTGTGTATTTGGCTTTTTATATGTTAACATTGACTAATCGAAAAATTGGTAATAATCGATTAACAACCCATTCACCCCCCCCCTCCTATTCTAGGTTGTATTAAATGCACGTATAATATATTTTCAAATAGTATCAGAGCGGGTTCCTAAACATACTTAGGTGATCCTTGCTCATACTTGTGTGTCTTGCTTTTGTGTGTTTTGATTGCTTCATTCATTTACATTCATTTGTATACATTTACCCAAACACTAGGAGTGAATTTGGGACCGGCAAAGAGGGAGCAACGAGTGTGAGGCCACCATTGCTCATGGGTGACAATTACTCCTCATGGAAGGGGAAGATAGAGTTCTATCTATCGGCGATAGATGATAGGGTGTGGATTATGATTGAGGATGGATACATACCTTTCACCGTGACTGCCGGAGATGGAAGCATTGTGCCTAAGCACAAGGCTCAATAGAGTACCGAAGAGTTTGAAGCTTCGAAGTGGAATAACAAGGCTATGCATGCCTTGCTTTGTGCAATGGATGAGAATCAATATAAACTAATCCAAACCACTAAAAATGCATATGAAGCTTGGAAAATCTTGGAGACGGCACATGAAGGAATTGAAGTGGTGAAAGACTCCAAGCTCCAAGTGCTCCAAACTTTATTCGAGACTATTAAGATGGAAGAGCATGAGTGCTTTAATAACTTCCAAGTGTAGTTGATGGACATCATCAATCAAAGCCATCAACTAGGTGACCCATACTCGGATAGAAGGATTAAGCAAAAGATCATGAGGTCACTACCTCCTAGATTTGAATCCAAGGTGACGGCGCTTGGAGAGAATAATGACTTCAATAAGATGAAGCAGAGTGAAGTGATTGGAAGGCTCCAAGCCTATGAGTCTACGAAGGTTCTGAAGGGAAAAAAATAAACAATTAAAAGTGTTACACGCAGCGGAATCGATACTAAAGACGATTTAGTGACTTTTAAAATTTTTCCTTTATGAACCTTAAACCCTTTTAATCAATAAACATGCATATATATCAACAAAAGTAAATTACCTCTTGTCGCGTGATCCGATTGACTTACGTCGATGGTAATCCGCAAGACCTTCAATCCGAGCACGAACGTGGATCACCTAGGAGCGTGGTCTCCCTTTCCTTTGAATTGCAAACCTGTGAATGGACCAAACAAATACTTTCTTTTCTTTGTTAGTCACAAAACAATCAAAAGAATGTCAAAATTATTCCGGTCACTTTTGAGTTCACAATCTTATGATCGAAACTCGCGTGAACCTAGATCGATATCGTATACACAAGCTTATTGATGTTTAAGCAATTGTATACTATCAAATAATAATTTTTCACTCCTTTTTGTCTCTCTAGAATAAAAACTCTCTTAGAATTAAGAAGAAGAAGAAAGAAAATAAAAACTCAAGCACCAATTAATTGATGTGGCCGAACCCTATAAGAACATATATATAGGTTGGCCGAATTTTTCTTCTTTTTCCTTTAGGGTTGCCGAATTCTATGTAGTATCTAATTAGGGTTGGCCGAATTTCATCATGTCACTTATATAGGGTGACTGAAATTCAACCCTAATTCTTTTTAACTTTATAGACTTCAAACCCTAATCCAACTCTTTTATTTTTATTCTTTTATTTGACTAAATAAAAAAAAAAAAGACTCCTTATTTGATTAAATAAATAATACTAATTTATTTATTTACTTATCAAACAAGTCTTTTACTTTTAGGAAAGATTTGTTTCTTTAATTAAACAATTAATCAATAAATCAATTAATTCTTATTTAATTAAAACAAATGAAACAAAATAATATTTTTAGGTCAAAACCTTAACCTAGCCGCCCCACTTATAATAAGATGAGCCTAATATTATTTTCCTATTTCATTTAATCCATTGGACTTTAAATAAAAAAGCCCACATGTGAACCAGACCCATTCTTACTAAAAGAAACAAGCCCACATGTCTTTCATTAATATATTAATATAATTGAGCAGCCCATTACTTAAATAATGTGCAAATTATATTCTTAATATATTAAATGCAATTCTAGATGGACCCTTAAATTGGTCCGGTAGAATATATCAAGTGATCCATGCAAGTCCGTGTGGATTGGGGATCTTGGCGGGCCATCTAAATTTAAGCTTCAATAGACATAACCTAATCACAATCAACAAATGATTCACTTAGGTCCGATCCATTAATTTTAACTCATTCCACTAAAGAGCTAAAACTGAACTCTTAAATAAAGATAGAAAAGGAAGATGCTCCTCATTCATACCCTAGACAATCATATTGGAGATAGTGTATCCTCGTGATTAATATCAGTAATCGCCAAGAGTTCATAGACCGCCTATAACTCTCCAAGTTACCATATTTACTCATATGACCACGTTTTGAACTTGGATATTTTGACTTGTCCAGAAGCCATGTTTTCAATAGACACTATTGAAAACTCAACGTTGAGATTTAATATCCAATTACCTCAAAACATCCATATGATGATATTATACTCTCATTTAATTAAATGGAGCCACGATGTCCATATCTATAAATGAAGTCCTCTATCGATTAACAAATGAATATCACCAAACTATCGAGGATAGACTATGCGATATAATCGTACTCATTGATAACTCAAATGATATCACTTGCAACCATAAGTCCATCATTTATCTCAGGATTAAGATAGACTCTCCGATTGTCCTGATAATGAAAAGACTATTATCTATTGACGGTTCTAGATAAAGCTTTTCATTGTGATCCAGTTCAATGCACCCAGTGCACTAGATCCTTTTGCTCGAAGACACTCCGATGATTTTAGACTCATCATATCTCATTTGATCCCACTCAAATGCTAGCAAAAGAATTCTACAACTTTAACAAGATAAAGGTGCCCAACCTTTAACTTAAGTTGTGAACAATATTCAAGACTAACTAAAGAATTGTGTCTACCACATACATATCCAGATGTACGAACAATTCTTCTTTTCCCATAGTCTTTAGACCTTATGATTATTTACTTTGACAATTATAATACAAACTATAAATGCTATACGATTTGTTAAACCAGAAATCACTTTATTAATATGAAAAAGATTGTTAATTACAACATTACACTCTTGCTATCGAGCATAATCCTAACAATCTCCCACTTGCGCTATAGCAAATGTGTCATATCTCTCAAGCCCATATTCTCTAGATGCCCATCGAAACTCTTCTGAGGTAGAGCCTTTGTGAAGGGATCCGCTAGATTTTCTGCTGACGCGATTTTGGTAATCGTCACGTCACCTCTTTGAACAATCTCCCTTAAAAGATGATACTTTCTTTCAATGTGTTTACCTCTCTTGTGACTTCTTGGTTCTTTCGAATTAGCCACTGCTCCACTGTTGTCACAGTAGATAGTGATCTGCTTATTCGCACTAGGAACCACTTCTAAGTCAATCAAGAATTGGCGGAGCCAAACAGCCTCTTTGGCAGCTTCGCATGCAGCAACATACTCAGCTTCCATGGTGGAATCAGCAATACAAGATTGCTTGATACTCCTCCATATAACTGCTCCTCCTCCAATAGTAAACACAGCCCCTGATGTGGATTTTCTGGAGTCAGAATCTGATTGGAAATCAGAATCTGTATACCCAACGGGAACCAAATCCCTCCAGAGTATACAAGCATATTATCTCTCGTTCTCTTAAGATACTTGAAAATATGCTTGACTGCCGTCCAGTGATCAGGTCCAGGTTTCGATTGAAACCTGCTAACTATGCCAACAGCAAAACAAATATCTGGTCTAGTACAGAGCATTGCATACATGAGACTTCCAACTGCCGAGGCATATGGAACTCTACTCATGAATTGCTCTTCATGCTCATTCTTAGGAACTTGTTCCTTAGAAAGCTTGATTCCATGTCTGAAAGGTAACATACCTTTCTTGGAATCCTGCATGGAAAACCTAGACAAGATTTTGTCTATGTATGAAGCTTGGGATAATGCAATCGTTCTATTCTTTCTATCCCTTATTACTTGGATACCTAGAATAAAACTTGCTTCTCCTAAGTCCTTCATATCAAATTGTTTTGCTAACCATTCTTTTACTGATGTCAATACACCTACATCGTTTCCAATGAGTAGTATATCATCAACATAAAGAATCAGGAAAACCAACTTGTCGCCTTTAATCCTTTTGTATACACAAGGTTCGTCAGGATTCTGAATAAATCCAAAACCTTTGACAGCTTGATCAAACCTTATGTTCCAGGATCTGGATGCTTGCTTTAATCCATATATGGATTTCTGCAACTTGCATACCTTATCCACTTGGCCCTTTTCAATGAATCCCTCTGGTTGCATCATGTAGATGCTTTCGTCAAGACTTCCATTTAGGAAAGCTGTCTTGACGTCCATTTGCCAAATCTCTAAATCTAAAGATGCTGCAATGGATAAGAGTATCCTAATGGATTTAAGCATGGCCACAGGAGAGAAGGTTTCCTCGTAATCGATACCTTCTTTCTGTGTATACCCTTTAGCTACCAATCTAGCTTTAAAGGTTTCCACCTTTCCATCCATACCTCTTTTCCTCTTGTATACCCACTTGCACCCAATGGGTTTTATCCCTTTAGGCAAGTCTACAAGGGACCAGACTTTGTTATCGAACATAGATTCAATCTCGGATTGCATTGCCTTTTGCCAATGGCGACTATCAACATCCTCCATAGCTTCCTTGTACGTATAGGGATCATCGTCGTCCGGGAGATTCTCCACTGATTCTCCCAGACCGATGTATCTTTCGGGTTGTGTTCTAACCCTCCCACTACGACGAGGAATGGTAGGTTGTTGATCTTGTGTTGGATCGGAACTTACAATTGGGTTAGGTTGTGCAACCTCTCGTGGAATTGTATCTCCTGACATCTCATTCAGGACAATTCTACTTCTAGGCACAAAATCATTCATATAGTCCTTTTCCAGAAATTTAGCATTTGTCGAAACAAATACTTTAAGATCTGAAGGACTATAGAAATAATATCCTTTAGTTTTTTTTGGATACCCTACAAATATACATGTTTCTGAACGGGACTCCATCTTTTCTGTCTTTCCTTTTAACACATGCGCAGGACAACCAAATATCCTTAAGTGTTGTAAACTAGGCTTGCGCCCAGTCCACAACTCATGCGGTGTTTTAGGAACAGACTTAGATGGTACATCGTTTAGAATGTATATAGCAGTTTGTAAAGCATATCCCCAAAAAGAAATAGGAAGCGTTGAATAACTCAACATAGACCTAACCATATCCAAAAGAGTTCTATTTCTCCTTTCTGCTACCCCATTCTGTTGAGGTGTACCTGGTGCAGAAAACTGAGAAACTATTCCATTATCAATAAGATATTGCTGAAACTCACCAGATAGATATTCTCCACCACGATCAGATCTCAAGATTTTTATGTGTTTCTCAAGCTGATTTTCCACTTCAGCTTTGAATGCTTTGAACATGTCAAAAGCATCCGACTTATGTCTCATGAGATACACATAACCAAATCTTGTGTAATCATCCGTGAAGGTGATGAAGTACTCATATCCACCTCTAGCTTGAATGCTCATAGGTCCACATACATCAGTGTGTATCAATCCTAAACATTCAGTGGCTCTTGCACCTTTGGCAGAGAACGTCCTTTTGGTCATTTTACCTTCCAAACAAGATTCACAAGTTGGTAGATCATCAACCTTTAAGTCACTTAAAGGTCCGTCACTTACCAATCTTTTAATCCTATTAAGGTTAATATGACCTAAGCGTAAATGCCAAAGGTAGGTTTCATCTGTTGATAATTTTACTCTTTTATGATTAGGTTCCGTTATTTCTGTGTCTAACGAGTGAGAGATATTTCTATGCAAAAAGTATAGACCGTTTTCCAATGTACCTTGGCAAATAATTTTGTCATTCTTACTAATAATAAAAACTTTATTAAAAGTAACCGAATATCCAAATTTATTCAAACAAGAAACTGAAATTAAATTCCTCTTGAATCGAGGTACATAATAAACGTCTATTAAATCTAAATGCCTTCTAGAATCCAAATAAACTCTAATATCTCCCACTGCACTTGCAGACACTAACGTTCCGTTGCCCAAGCGCAAATTGATTTCATTCTTACTCAGCTTTCTCCTTTCTTGAAACCCCTGCAAGGAATAACAAACATGATTAGTGGCTCCTGAGTCTATGATCCAAGAATCTGTAGAATCAGCCAAAAAACATGTTTCTAGATAATTCAAATTACCTTCTTCCTTCTTGTTCTGGGACTTTGGGCAATTTCTCTTCCAATGTCCCTTTTCACCACAAAGGAAGCATTTCCCTTTGATCTTGGTTACTTTCTTG
This sequence comes from Acer negundo, assembly GCA_035582765.1. Classification (NCBI taxonomy): domain Eukaryota; kingdom Viridiplantae; phylum Streptophyta; class Magnoliopsida; order Sapindales; family Sapindaceae; genus Acer; species Acer negundo. Next base: position 16,543,384 of record CM069233.1, read on the forward strand.
GTCTCCTTCTTGATAGGCCCAAGTTGCTTTTTCTTCTGTTGTTTCTTGACCTTTTGACGGGCCTTAACAGTAGCAACTTTACCAACCATATGAATCTCTTGACCTTTGCCTTTCACAAGGATCTTTTCAGCACTTTGAACATCTTGCATCAGGCCTTGTAAGGTGTATTCCTTTTGTTCAAAGTGTAGTCCAATTTGAACTGATCAAAGGAATCTGACAATGAATTGACAACCATATCAATCTTTGTCTCACCATCTATCTCAGCGCCATGCAGTTCAGCAATGTTGAGATGTGCTATGACTTTCATCATGTGATCTTTCACAGCCTGTCCAGGTTTCATCCTAAGATTCATAAAAGCAGTCACTGCCTCTCTCTTAGTCGTCCTAGACTTCATAGCAAACATCTCCTCTAGAGACATCATTATATCAGCAGCGGACTCCATTCCTTCATGCTGCTGTTGCAACACGTCGGAGATAGTGGCCATAATGTAACATTTTGCCATATCATCTGAAGTCTTCCACTGCTCATACTCATCTCTACACATTATGCTAGATTCATTATTAGGAGCAGGTGGTTTAGGAGTAGTTAGAACAAACTTATGTTTTTCACTTTGCAGTAACAACCCAATTTTCCTTTTCCATGTGACATAATTATCTCCAGTTAAAGTGTTATCTTTCAGGATGTTCATAAGTGATGGGGTCATGATTTCTGAATAAAACAAAACATATATAAGTAAATAATCATGATAAAGCACTTTTAAATATTTATCTTGAATTAAATAAATAACTCAATCATAAAATTCAACGGTGATCTAACACCCATAAATGTTACGCCTCCTTTGGGAGTTCGCACCATTTACTAGTTAGACTAGGTCCCACCTAATTATTAACATAACAACCAGCGTTTTCAATTTTAGCCTTGCAATTTTACTGACAAGAACTCTTGGGAGGATATCAATAAAATTACATTGAGTGTGTTACCAAGATATCGACCCTCAATTTTCTCTCACGAAAATCCCTCCTTGGGGAGTAGATCTCGTTTGAGTCCATTGTCTAGTCTATCCTTGTAAGGAAGTATGTTGCTAAATTCCATTCATGGACGTCCCTTGGGGGGATTACCAATAAATAATAAAGCTCAACTAACCTTGGAGGCCATAGGTGTTACCAAAACACCTTCTCCCACTCAATTATTTAAGGCGTGTGATTAAATCCCATAGAATGATTTACCGAGTTATCTAGATGCCAATTTAGATACCTAAATCATTCAATGCATGTTCATACCAAAAGAGATATATACGTGGCACTCCTATTCTATATGTCATGTTATCATACAATAACAAATATTGTAATATTTAAGCATAAATTAAATAGCAACAATTTTGGCCCATCCTAGAAAAACAAGTAAATTACAATTTGTCGGGAATACAAGATCTTCAGGTGGCCCATCAACCATACGCTCATCCTTCGGCCTTCTCCCATGGGCGTGCGCAGCCCACAACCCCACAAAGGGGCTGCCTTGCGCAGCCCATAAGGCCACACAAGGCTGCCATGCGTAGCCCACCAAAGTTTGGGCTTGTCATGCGCAGCCCAATCCACTCCTAGGGTGCGCACGGTGCTCGTACTTGGTTCCGGTTGCTTCGTTTTGCTTCGTGTCTTCGAATCTCCAAGACCTAAATATATTACGGCAGTATATATATAATAAATACTGCAGTATAAATTAATATTTTTTTTTTATTCACTGCAGTATTTTTACAAACCAAAAACTGCACATACTAAAAATAAATAAAAAAAAACTGCAGTAACCCTAAAAAAATACTGCACATATATATATAAAAAAAAATAAAACCTAGCAATCTACCAAGAAGGAATTATGGCGATAATAGACCACCCTTCTTGTTACAACTCCGAAACAAAAATTACATTGAAAATCTAGGGCCAAAATCGAGCAATAACAAACCACATAAAATATATATGAATCCATACATCACATGTAATTATATATTTGAATACCTAGAGTGCCATCTCTTTCTAAACATGCATAATCACAATAAAAAGAAATAGATCCACGTATATATACCTTAATTAATTAAAAGGGTTCAACCAGGCTCTGATACCAATTGAAGGGAAAAAAATAAACAATTAAAAGTGTTACACGCAGCGGAAGCGATACTAAAGACGATTTAGTGACTTTTAAAATTTTTCCTTTATGAACCTTAAACCCTTTTAATCAATAAACATGCATATATATCAACAAAAGTAAATTACCTCTTGTCGCGTGATCCGATTGACTTACGTCGATGGTAATCCGCAAGACCTTCAATCCGAGCACGAACGTGGATCACCTAGGAGCGTGGTCTCCCTTTCCTTTGAATTGCAAACCTGTGAATGGACCAAACAAATACTTTCTTTTCTTTGTTAGTCACAAAACAATCAAAAAGAATGTCAAAATTATTCCCGTCACTTTTGAGTTCACAATCTTATGATCGAAACTCGCGTGAACCTAGATCGATATCGTATACACAAGCTTATTGATGTTTAAGCAATTGTATACTATCAAAGAATAATTTTTCACTCCTTTTTGTCTCTCTAGAATAAAAACTCTCTTAGAATTAAGAAGAAGAAGAAAGAAAATAAAAACTCAAGCACCAATTAATTGATGTGGCCGAACCCTATAAGAACATATATATAGGTTGGCCGAATTTTTCTTCTTTTTCTTTTAGGGTTGCCGAATTCTATGTAGTATCTAATTAGGGTTGGCCGAATTTCACCATGTCACTTATATAGGGTGACTAAAATTCAACCCTAATTCTTTTTAACTTTATAGACTTCAAAACCCTAATCCAACTCTTTTATTTTTATTCTTTTATTTGACTAAATAAAAAAAAGACTCCTTATTTGATTAAATAAATAATACTAATTTATTTATTTACTTATCAAACAAGTCTTTTACTTTTAGGAAAGATTTGTTTCTTTAATTAAACAATTAATCAATAAATCAATTAATTCTTATTTAATTAAAAACAAATGAAACAAAATAATATTTTTAGGTCAAAACTTTAACCTAGCCGCCCCACTTATATATAAGATGGGCCTAATATTATTTTCCTATTTCATTTAATCCATTGGACTTTAAATAAAAAAGCCCACATGTGAACCAGACCCATTCTTACTAAAAGAAACAAGCCCACATGTCTTTCATTAATATATTAATATAATTGAGCAGCCCATTACTTAAATAATGTGCAAATTATATTCTTAATATATTAAATGCAATTTTAGATGGACCCTTAAATTGGTCCGGTAGAATATATCAAGTGATCCATGCAAGTCCGTGTGGATTGGGGATCTTGGCGGGCCATCTAAATTTAAGCTTCAATAGACATAACCTAATCACAATCAACAAATGATTCACTTAGGTCCGATCCATTAATTTTAACTCATTCCACTAAAGAGCTAAAACTGAACTCTTAAATAAAGATAGAAAAGGAAGATGCTCCTCATTCATACCCTAGACAATCATATTGGAGATAGTGTATCCTCGTGATTAATATCAGTAATCGCCAAGAGTTCATAGACCGCCTATAACTCTCCAAGTTACCATATTTACTCATATGACCACGTTTTGAACTTGGATATTTTGACTTGTCCAGAAGCCATGTTTTCAATAGACACTATTGAAAACTCAACGTTGAGATTTAATATCCAATTACCTCAAACATCCATATGATGATATTATACTCTCATTTAATTAAATGGAGCCACGATGTCCATATCTATAAATGAAGTCCTCTATCGATTAACAAATGAATATCACCAAACTATCGAGGATAGACTATGCGATATAATCGTACTCATTGATAACTCAAATGATATCACTTGCAACCATAAGTCCATCATTTATCTCAGGATTAAGATAGACTCTCCGATTGTCCTGATAATGAAAAGACTATTATCTATTGACGGTTCTAGATAAAGCTTTTCATTGTGATCCAGTTCAATGCACCCAGTGCACTAGATCCTTTTGCTCGAAGACACTCCGATGATTTTAGACTCATCATATCTCATTTGATCCCACTCAAATGCTAGCAAAAGAATTCTACAACTTTAACAAGATAAAGGTGCCCAACCTTTAACTTAAGTTGTGAACAATATTCAAGACTAACTAAAGAATTGTGTCTACCACATACATATCCAGATGTACGAACAATTCTTCTTTTCCCATAGTCTTTAGACCTTATGATTATTTACTTTGACAATTATAATACAAACTATAAATGCTATACGATTTGTTAAACCAGAAATCACTTTATTAATATGAAAAAGATTGTTAATTACAACATTACACTCTTGCTATTGAGCATAATCCTAACAGGTTCCTTCAACATCTCCTCTTGAGAAGCAAAAGGGAATAGCCCTAAAGACCTCCAAAGTTGAAAAGGAGGATGATGACTCGGATGAAGACATGGCTCAAATAGTGAAGAAATTCAAGAAATTCTTAAGACTACAAAAGGATGACTACAAGAACGTTGAGCCAAGCCAAGAGAAGTCTTCAAGAGAAGGCATTCAATGCTTTGAATGTGGAGGATATGGGCGTATCTCCAAGGTTTGTGGTAACTTGAAGAATAAAAGAAATGGAAAGGAGATAGCCACCTCTTCAAGTGATAATTAGGGTGTAGAAGACTCTTCGAGTGATGAAGAGCTTGCAATTTACTACATGGCCTTTGAAGCCACTCATGTAGATGTTGGAGAAGAAGGCAAAAATGCCTCTATTTGTTACCTTGAAGAAGGAGTAGATGAAAGCGTAGTTAGAAGTGGGTTTGATATAGCTATACAAAGGGAAGTTGCTTGTATGACATCAAATGACCAAGGCAAAGGTCTTAATGAGGAAGTTGACTCAATTAGTGAGAGGCAATGTATTGAGTGTTGCTCATACTCGTGTGAAGATGATGACTCCGACTTGGAGAGTTTTGACAACAAGGAAAGAATGAGTTATGAGGACTTTATGACATTCTTTCATGACTCCTTGAAGAAGAAAAAGCAGGAGATTTTTAGGTTGAAGGAAGATAACCTCCAACTAAGAGAAAAGGTGATTCTCTTAGATGAGGAAGTTAAACTTGTCAAAGAAAATGAGGATAAGTTGAAGAAAGAGCTTGAAGAAGCAAGGATGTCACTTGTTAAATTCACTTCGGGTACGGAGAAGCTCAACATTATACTAGGTTGTGGGAAGATGCCTAGTGATAAGAGAGGCCTAAGGTTTGTTAATGAGGAAGTCACACCTTCATCCAACAAGACAACTTTTGTGAAGGAATTTGTTCCTAAGTTGTCTTCTCAATCTTCTTACCATAAGAAGACTCTTGAAGTGGGTGAATCTTCTAAGAGTGCCACCATGAAGATTGTCAAGACAAAGAGATAAGGCATTTAAAAGATTTGAAGAAGGCTAAGATCAAGCAACCCCAAGCTCAAGGCAAAAACTTAGCTTCACCTCCTCAACACCCAAGGAGGAAGATTGATCTTGGAGAGTCATCTAAGAATGGGTAAATAAAGATGCTAACAAAGGGTAAATCTCAATCTTAACATTCAAAAGCTCAACACCTAAGCTTTGCACAACCAAGGAGGCCCTTTAAATGCTCAACCACCTCAACAAGCTAGACCACAAAGGTGCCATCTACCGGCTCAAGCTCCAAAGAGAAGCAAACCGATGCACCATCAAAGACAACCTCATCAACATGGAAATGCCTCAATGAGATCACAATGCAATGGTATAAATTCTTACTTTGTACCTTCTTGTCATTTTTGTGGTATAATTGGTCACCTAAGACCAAATTGCCTTCAATACATTCAGAGGTGTAGGTTATAGAGCATGAAAGAAAAACGGTTGAAAAAGAGGGCAAGTTTGCATGAACCTAGGGATCTTAGAAACATGTCTATGACCACTAGAAATGATAAAGTGGAACCTAGGTGGGTTAAAAAGAATGAACCCACTTGCCATTGTGCCAATGTGATACTCGTAGATGCTACTAAGTTCAATGGACTTGGTAAGTCTATAAAGGCACATGACTCCCATTGACGCGGTTGGAATTGACCCTGTGAGTGGAGCTTAAGCAAAGAGAGCAAACTTGCATAATTTACCATGCGCAAAAAGTAGATTGAATTTATGCTTTTTTGAAAAATTTCTTGAGATTGTTGGTTGCACATATATGCTTATATGTTCTCTTTTCATTATAAGTGTGCAACATTGTTTTGTTTGCAATCCATGTCATATTTATCCTAAAACATGCATTTTTGGACTAGGAGAATTATTTGGGAAAGTACATGTGAATGACCTATAATTTATCTTAGTGGCATGAGAATTTTATGACATGCTTAAAATGATATGCATGAAATGTTTTTGATTGCTTATATGCAAAATATGTGTGAAAAGCAAATGAGAAGACTAAAATCAATAAGGATCTAGTATCCATTCAATCAATAATGATTTTATATCCAAATTAGTCTTCTCTCTCTTTTTAATGGTGTAAACAAGGCTATTATCATATAGATGTTTCATCTGGAAAAAATTGAATAGGATCCTTGGATCCATGTCTTGCTTTGCCTTTAAGGATTAATATAGTTGCTCTAACTCGAAAATATCTTTTGAAAAACTATATCTTGCTTGTTTATGACAAAAGGGTACAATTTGGTTTGAATTATCTTGGAAACCCTATAGATGTTTGCTTTCCTAAATACCATTGATTTTAGACTTGAATGCAACATGTCTTGCATGCAAAACATCTTTGTCACACATTTTCTTTATAATAAAATTCCTTAAATCCCTCTCAAAATTGACGAAAAAACCCCTAACTAGTCATAATAATATATCTAGTGTATAAAGTGCGGAATTGTAAATGACACAAGATATTTACATGGAAACCCTCACGGGAAAAACCACGGGCTAGTATGTGTGCCATACTCGAACCTCGAATCCACTAAATGTGATAACGATTACAATCTAATCACAGTCAATAATCACACACCTACCTAATCCCGGTATGAGTGAACCTAGTCCAATTGCTTGTGATTTAAGCCACCTAATCCTAGTAGCAACACAAGACTTACTTCTCAATGAAGAGATAAGTGACCTATGTGAATATATGATGATATTCAAAAAGCAAACAAAGCTAGGGAACCTTAGATGCTTATCTAGAATGATAATATGACAATTAATTCATTCCTAGATATCAATAGCTAAATGACATGTCAAATAGCTTAGCTAATCAAGATTAAGCAAAACCTAGAAAGCTATCACAATACAACACTCAATCAATTTATCACAAACAATCTCTATCTTGTATCTAGCATATGATCTAAAAACATACAAGAGAATAAAGAGATAACTTGTTAAGAAAGGCACTAAAATTAGATGAAATTAGTGAGAATCTTACCAAGTAAGATTTTATGATGTAAAACCATGCATGGATGCTTCCTATATAGTCATAGATGATGCTATATGAACTTTGATGCACAAAGGAATGACTTTGAGTGTATAAAGGTGAGTTCCTGTGAATTTTTCTCTTAAATGTGTTCTAAGGGAAAAATATGTTTTTTGAACTTTTAAAACCGACCTAAGATGAAATAGACATATATATAGGGTGTCAAGATGAAGTGACAACGTTTTGAATAAGTTCCCTTATTTTGGCATTGGGCGCTGTACGTACAACGCTTCTATAGAGTGCATGTACAGCGCCAATGCTCTGTTTTCTCTCGGGATTTTGATAGGCGATGTACATACACCGCTTCTGTAGAGCGCTTTTAATATTTTGCACAAAAATGCATCAGGTCTGATGCATGAAAAACCTATATCAACCAGGTCTCAATTAGGCGATGTACGTACAGCGCTTTGTACAGCGCCTTTACATCATGAATGCAATGTAAGCCTAATCAAGGTATGGCATTTGACATACAAGATGCAATCGTATAAACATGCAAGAAGAGAGATTAATGAACATTAATGCACACAAAATAGACACACAACATACAAGAGTTAAACAATATGCATAAGTTGTGAGTGTGTGCAACTATCTCTTCAAAGCAAGTAAGCACTTAGAGTTTTACCTTTGGTGCTTATCAACTTGAGGTCTTAAAAAGGCATTTGAGCTTGATCCTCAATCACCTAAACTACCCTTACAATTAAAACCCCAATTGTGGTTTGTCTACGAAATAAGCCAATCAATCTTGAAGGCACTTACAGTCTCCCCATTTGGCTATTTCGTGACAAAATCATCACTCACATTGATTCCTCACAACAAAATAGAAACTACGGGTCTACAATGATATTCTACAATACAATGAGATATTACAAAGATAAAACTTCAAGTCTTTAATCTCTTATAGAACAACCAAACCTTCAGAACAAAGTTTATATACTTTCCAATACAAGTAAACGTGAGATTAATCAAGTGAGAACATAAACAAGCATTTGCATATAAGAATTAAAGCACAACATTATACAATGTATGTGTAATGCAATGCTACCCCTCAAAGGGTTACTCTCCCTCAATGTGTATTCTCCCCAACATGTAATTTTGCTACTATAATTAGCACAATAAGCATTCTTCCATTACCAACATACTACTCCCCCTTTTTGTCATGAGATGGGCAAATGAGTATTCCTCAAACGGGTCACTTGAAGCAAAGAGAGATAGAAGCATACATGTCATTTGCATAATCATATAAGGCACTTTATGCAACTTAATTAAAAGAAGAGATACAAGGAGATTTATTTTCATAGAAAATGTGTGATTAGAAATGCTTTGCATACAATACATATTGCATTCAAGTCCAAAAATCAATGGTATTTGGCAAAGCAAATGACAAAGGTTTCCTTTAGGAATTCAAACCAATTTCACCATTTGTCATGAATCAAAGCAAAGATATAGGAAATTCATTGAATTCAATTTTAGAGCAACTATATCCAACTTTATAAGTGAAATATTTTATGAGCAACTTTGCACCCTATTTGATTTTTCCGGATAAGATATATGTACGATTGTAGACATGTTCAACAAATAAAGAAAGAAAGACATTTTGATTTTAGAATCCTTAGAATGGATACACGATCCTTTGTTCATTTTGAGTCTCATAAGCTTTTCACACATTCTTTTGCATTTAAGAATTGCAATCATTAATTCATGTTTTTTCATTTGAGCATGTCATATGAATTTCATGCTTCTCACATTTTTAAGCATGTAATTAAGAATCATCATGTCATGGAGATCATTATAAGTCATTCAACAAGTACTTCCTAAGTGAATCTCCTAGTCCAAAAATGCAAGTTTGAACATAAATATGACATGGATTGCAGTCAAAACATATATACATATGTGTAACCAAGATACTCAAGCAATTAATAAAGAAGCATAAAAATTTTCAAATTTTTTGCATTCAACAAATATGCACTTGCTCTCTTTGCTTGAGTTCCCCAAATGGGTCAATCACCAAAATACATCACTCCACAAGGCATATCCCAATAGATCTACTAATTGCTTTAAATCGAGTAGCATCTAAGGGTTTAGTAAATAAGTCTGCTAATTGATCATTAGTGCCTACATGTTCAAGCACTTTGCATTTATTTTCAACAAGCTCTCTAATGAAGTGATGATGGATGTCAATATGCTTAGTCCTAGAGTGTTGTACCGGATTCTTAGAAATATTAATAGCACTCATGTTATCACAAAAGAGAGTGAGTGTACCTTGGTTGAATCCGTAGTCGACTAGCATTTGCTTCATCTATAGGAGTTATGTGCATCCACTCCTCGCGGCTATGTACTCGGCCTCAGCCATGGACAAGGAAATCGAGTTTTGCTTCTTGCAAAACCAAGACACCAAGTTGTTGCCTAGAAAGAAGCAACCGCCCAATGTGCTCTTTTTATTATCACAATTTTCTACCCAATCTGCATCACTAAAGCCAACTAAACTAGCATTAGTGTCAAAAAGTACCAAATCCCATAGTTGGATGTCCCATTCACATAGCGAATGATTCTCTTAACGGAAGAGAGATTGGACTCCTTAGGATCCACTTGGTACCTAGCACACACACCCACACTAAAAGAGATATAGGGCTCACTTGCGGTTAAATAAAGTAAGCTACCAATCATGCCCTGATATAGAGTTTGTTCCACACTTTTTCCACTAGCATCCTTGCTTAGCTTTAAAGTGGTACTCATGGGTGTATTACAATGTTTGGCATTTTCTAGACCAAACTTCTTCACTAGGTTTTTGGCATATTTGGCTTGAGTTATAAAAATCTCATCATTTAATTGCCTAATCTGCAAACCTAGGAAGTAACTTAGCTCAACAATAAGACTCAACTCAAATTCATGAGACAAAACTTCAACAAATTGTTTGACCTTGGTGTTATTGGTAGAGCCAAATACAATGTCATCAACATAGATTTTAGCTATGAAAAACTCATCTTTGTTTCTCTTGATGAACAAGGTCTTATCAACACTACCCCTTGTGTAGTCATTGTCAAAAAGAAATTGAGTGAAGCGCTCATACCAAGCCCTCGGTGCTTGTTTGAACCCATAAAGAGCTTTCTTGAGGTGATAGAAATGGTTAGGGTGGTGAGCATTCCACAAACCCTTTGGGTTATTCAACAAACACTTCCTCTTGTAAGAAGCCATAGAGGAAGGCACTCTTGACATCCATTTTGTTCAATTTGAACTTGTGCACAAATGAAATGGACAAGAGAAGCCTAATAGACTCTAAACGGGGCAACGAGAGCAAATGTCTCCTCAAAGTCAATACCCTCAATTTGAGAGTACCCTTGTGCAACAAGTCTAGCCTTGTTACGCACTATGTTTCCATCCTCATTAGATTTTTTCCTATAGATCCACTTGGTGCCTATCACATTTGTGCTCTTAGGCCTAGGAACTAGAGTCCAAACCTCATTCCTTTCGAATTGGTTTAACTCTTCTTGCATGGCAAGAACCAAAAATTCATCATTCAAGGCCTCATCAACCTTTTTGGACTCTATTTGAGAGGTGTAGCATGTATAGCTAATACGATTAGCTAATTGACGCCTAGTTCTAACAACCTCATTAACTTCTCCAATGATGTCATCTTTATCATGGAATTTCCTAACCCATGGAGTAGGTTCATTAGAGTTCAAGAGAGGAACTATATCAGTAGGTTGTGTGACCTCTACATCTAGGTTAGACGTCTCAACATTAGGAGTCTCCACAACCTTCTCCAAAGGAAAGTCATCATCTATAGTAACCTTCTCCTCATGGTTAATAGACTTGTGCCTTACATCAATGACAACATTGGATGATTCCATGACGGTTCGAGTCTTCAAATTGAAAACTCTATAGGCTCTACCATTTAAGGCATATCCAATAAATATACCTTTATCACTCTTAGCATCAAACTGGCCAATGTGATCACGGTCATTTAATATGTAGCAAGTGCTTCCAAAGGTGTGGAAGTAGCTCACATTTGGCTTTCTACCTCTTTATAACTCATAGGAGGTTTGCCTAGTGTCCGGCCTTAAGAAAACTTTATTCCCTATATAGCAAACCGTATTGACGGCTCTGGCCCATAGGTTCCTAGGGACATTGTTGCTAAGCAACATGACATGCGCCATCTCTTGAAGGACCCTATTTTTCCTTTCAACAACTCCATTTTGTTGAGGTGTCCTAGGAGCCGAAAACTTATAGGAGACGCCTACACTATCACAATATGTTTCAAATGAAACATTTTCAAATTCCCTCCCATGGTCACTTCTAATCCGTTTTATGCTTTTATTGTTTGAGTTCATTTCATTTTGAATTTTATTACAAAGAATTTTAAACTTGTCAAAATTTTTGGATTTTTCTCTAAGAAAATATGTCCATGTGAACCTAAACAAATCATCTACATATACAAAAATGTTTCTCTTTCCACCTAAACTCTCGGTTTGCATAGGACCCATTAGATCCATATGGAGAAGCTCTAAAGGCTCCTTGGTGGAGAGATACTTGCCCTTTTTGTGCATGCTTTTGGTTTGTTTCCCTTGTTGGCAAGGTCCATAAACACCATTGGCTTTCTTCTCAAGCTTGGGAAGGCCACACATAACATTGAACTTGTCAAGGATTCGTAAATCTCGAAAGTTCATGTGGCCAAGTCTTTCATGTCACAACTCAACTTGCTCTTCCTTGGACACATTATTTGAGACTATTCTAGCTTCAAGACAATAGTAATTATCGCTAGATCTCATACCTTTCAACAAGGTTTGTCCATTAGGCAATAGGATAGAGCAATCATTTTTGCAAAATAAGACGGAAAGTCCTTCATCACTTAGATGTGAAATGCTTATCAAATTGGCTTTCAAGCCATCAACAAATAAAGCATTGGATAAGGAGGGTAATCTGGGAATGGAAATGGTTCATTTCCCTACGACTCTCTTTTTGGATCTATCACCAAAGGTGACACATCCTCATTTCTCCATGATAAGAGTTTTAAAGAAACTCTTGTTTCCCATCATGTGCCTAGAGCACCCACTATCTAGGTACCAAAAATTAGAAGAATTCGCCTTCAAGGCAATTTGAGCAACATGGCAAACATTTTCATTCTTTATAATCCACCTAGGTAAAACATTTTCTTGTAGGGAAAAATAAACAAATAAAAGTGTTACACGCAGCGGAAGCGATACTAAAGACGATTTAGTGACTTTTAAAATTTTTCCTTTATGAACCTTAAACCCTTTTAATCAATAAACATGCATATATATCAACAAAAGTAAATTACCTCTTGTCGCGTGATCCGATTGACTTACGTCGATGGTAATCCGCAAGACCTTTAATCCGAGCACGAACGTGGATCACCTAGGAGCGTGGTCTCCCTTTCCTTTGAATTGCAAACCTGTGAATGGACCAAACAAATACTTTCTTTTCTTTGTTAGTCACAAAACAATCAAAAGAATGTCAAAATTATTCCGGTCACTTTTGAGTTCACAATCTTATGATCGAAACTCGCGTGAACCTAGATCGATATCGTATACACAAGCTTATTGATGTTTAAGCAATTGTATACTATCAAAGAATAATTTTTCACTCCTTTTTGTCTCTCTAGAATAAAAACTCTCTTAGAATTAAGAAGAAGAAGAAAGAAAAAACTCAAGCACCAATTTAATTGATGTGGCCGAACCCTATAAGAACATATATATAGGTTGGCCGAATTTTTCTTCTTTTTCCTTTAGGGTTGCCGAATTCTATGTAGTATCTAATTATGGTTGGCCGAATTTCATCATGTCACTTATATAGGGTGACTGAAATTCAACCCTAATTCTTTTTAACTTTATAGACTTCAAACCCTAATTCAACTCTTTTATTTTTATTCTTTTATTTGACTAAATAATAAAAAAAAAGACTCCTTATTTGATTAAATAAATAATACTAATTTAATTATTTACTTATCAAACAAGTCTTTTACTTTTAGGAAATATTTGTTTCTTTAATTAAACAATTAATCAATAAATCAATTAATTCTTATTTAATTAAAAACAAATGAAACAAAATAATATTTTTAGGTCAAAACCTTAACCTAGCCGCCCCACTTATATATAAGATGGGCCTAATATTATTTTCCTATTTCATTTAATCCATTGGACTTTAAATAAAAAAAAAAAGCCCACATGTGAACTAGACCCATTCTTACTAAAAGAAACAAGCCCACATGTCTTTCATTAATATATTAATATAATTGAGCAGCCCATTACTAAAATAATGTGCAAATTATATTCTTAATATATTAAATGCAATTCTAGATGGACCTTTAAATTGGTCCGGTAGAATATATCAAGTGATCCATACAAGTCCGTGTGGATTGGGGATCTTGGCGGGCCATCTAAATTTAAGCTTCAATAGACATAACCTAATCACAATCAACAAATGATTCACTTAGGTCCCATCCATTAATTTTAACTCATTCCACTAAAGAGCTAAAACTGAACTCTTAAATAAAGATAGAAAAGGAAGATGCTCCTCATTCATACCTTAGACAATCATATTGGAGATAGTGTATCCTCGTGATTAATATCAGTAATCGCCAAGAGTTCATAGACCGCCTATAACTCTTTAAGTTACCATATTTACTCATATGACCACGTTTTGAACTTGGATATTTTGACTTGTCCAGAAGCCATGTTTTCAATAGACACTATTGAAAACTCAACGTTGAGATTTAATATCCAATTACCTCAAAACATCCATATGATGATATTATACTCTCATTTAATTAAATGGAGCCACGATGTCCATATCTATAAATGAAGTCCTCTATCGATTAACAAATGAATATCACCAAACTATCGATGATAGACTATGCGATATAATCGTACTATTGATAACTCAAATGATATCACTTGCAACCATAAGTTCATCATTTATCTCAGGATTAAGATAGACTCTCCGATTGTCCTGATAATGAAAAGACTTTTATCTACTGACGGTTATAGATAAAGTATTTCATTGTGATCCAGTTCAATGCACCCAGTGCACTAGATCCTTTTGCTCGAAGACACTCCGATGATTTTAGACTCATCATATCTCATTTGATCCCACTCAAATGCTAGCAAAAGAATTCTACAACTTTAACAAGATAAAGGTGCCCAACCTTTAACTTAAGTTGTGAACATTATTCAAGACTAACTAAAGAATTGTGTCTACCACATACATATCCAGATGTACGAACAATTCTTCTTTTCCCATAGTCTTTTAGACCTTATGATTATTTACTTTGACAATTATAATATTAAACTATAAATGCTATACGATTTGTTAAACCAGAAATCACTTTATTAATATGAAGAAGATTGTCAATTACAACATTACACTCTTGCTATTGAGCATAATCCTAACAATCTCCCTCTTGCGCTATAGCAAATGTGTCATATCTCTCAAGCCCATATTCTCTGAATGCCCATCGAAACTCTTCTGAGGTAGAGCCTTTGTGAAGGGATCCGCTAGATTTTCTGCTGACGCGATTTTGGTAATCGTCACGTCACCTCTTTGAACAATCTCCCTTAAAAGATGATACTTTCTTTCAATGTGTTTACCTCTCTTGTGACTTCTTGGTTCTTTCGAATTAGCCACTGCTCCACTGTTGTCACAGTAGATAGTGATCCGCTTATTCGCACTAGGAACCACTTCTAAGTCAATCAAGAATTGGCGGAGCCAAACAGCCTCTTTGGCAGCTTCGCATGCAGCAACATACTCAGCTTCCATGGTGGAATCAGCAATACAAGATTGCTTGATACTCCTCCATATAACTGCTCCTCCTCCAATAGTAAACACAACCCCTGATGTGGATTTTCTGGAGTCAGAATCTGATTGGAAATCAGAATCTGTATACCCAACGGGAACCAAATCCCCTCCAGAGTATACAAGCATATTATCTCTCGTTCTCTTAAGATACTTGAAAATATGCTTGACTGCCGTCCAGTGATCAGGTCCAGGTTTCGATTGAAACCTGCTAACTATGCCAACAGCAAAACAAATATCTGGTCTAGTACAGAGCATTGCATACATGAGACTTCCAACTGCCGAGGCATATGGAACTCTACTCATGAATTGCTCTTCATGCTCATTCTTAGGAACTTGTTCCTTAGAAAGCTTGATTCCATGTCTGAAAGGTAACATACCTTTCTTGGAATCCTGCATGGAAAACCTAGACAAGATTTTGTCTATGTATGAAGCTTGGGATAATGCAATCGTTCTATTCTTTCTATCCCTTATTACTTGGATACCTAGAATAAAACTTGCTTCTCCTAAGTCCTTCATATCAAATTGTTTTGCTAACCATTCTTTTACTGATGTTAATACACCTACATCGTTTCCAATGAGTAGTATATCATCAACATAAAGAATCAGGAAAACCAACTTGTTGCCTTTAATCCTTTTGTATACACAAGGTTCGTCAGGATTCTGAATAAATCCAAAACCTTTGACAGCTTGATCAAACCTTATGTTCCAGGATCTGGATGCTTGCTTTAATCCATATATGGATTTCTGCAACTTGCATACCTTATCCACTTGGCCCTTTTCAATGAATCCCTCTGGTTGCATCATGTAGATGCTTTTGTCAAGACTTCCATTTAGGAAAGCTGTCTTGACGTCCATTTGCCAAATCTCTAAATCTAAAGATGCTGCAATGGATAAGAGTATCCTAATGGATTTAAGCATGGCCACAGGAGAGAAGGTTTCCTCGTAATCGATACCTTCTTTCTGTGTATACCCTTTAGCTACCAATCTAGCTTTAAAGGTTTCCACCTTTCCATCCATACCTCTTTTCCTCTTGTATACCCACTTGCACCCAATGGGTTTTATCCCTTTAGGCAAGTCTACAAGGGACCAGACTTTGTTATCGAACATAGATTCAATCTCGGATTGCATTGCCTTTTGCCAATGGCGACTATCAACATCCTCCATAGCTTCCTTGTACGTATAGGGATCATCGTCGTCCGGGAGATTCTCCACCGATTCTCCCAGACCGATGTATCTTTCGGGTTGTGTTCTAACCCTCCCACTACGACGAGGAATGGTAAGTTGTTGATCTTGTGTTGGATCGGAACTTACAATTGGGTTAGGTTGTGCAACCTCTCGTGGAATTGTATCTCCTGACATCTCATTCAGGACAATTCTACTTCTAGGCACAAAATCATTCATATAGTCCTTTTCCAGAAATTTAGCATTTGTCGAAACAAATACTTTAAGATCTGAAGGACTATAGAAATAATATCCTTTAGTTACTTTTGGATACCCTACAAATATACATGTTTCTGAACGGGACTCCATCTTTTCTGTCTTTCCTTTTAACACATGCGCAGGACAACCAAATATCCTTAAGTGTTGTAAACTAGGCTTGCGCCCAGTCCACAACTCATGCGGTGTTTTAGGAACAGACTTAGATGGTACATCGTTTAGAATGTATATAGTAGTTTGTAAAGCATATCCCCAAAAAGAAATAGGAAGCGTTGAATAACTCAACATAGACCTAACCATATCCAAAAGAGTTCTATTTCTCCTTTCTGCTACCCCATTCTGTTGAGGTGTACCTGGTGCAGAAAACTGAGAAACTATCCCATTATCAATAAGATATTGCTGAAACTCACCAGATAGATATTCTCCACCACGATCAGATCTCAAGATTTTTATGTGTTTCTCAAGCTGATTTTCCACTTCAGCTTTGAATGCTTTGAACATGTCAAAAGCATCCGACTTATGTCTCATGAGATACACATAACCAAATCTCGAGTAATCATCCGTGAAGGTGATGAAGTACTCATATCCACCTCTAGCTTGAATGCTCATAGGTCCACATACATCAGTGTGTATCAATCCTAAACATTCAGTGGCTCTTGCACCTTTGGCAGAGAACGTCCTTTTGGTCATTTTACCTTCCAAACAAGATTCACAAGTTGGTAGATCATTAACCTTTAAGTCACTTAAAGGTCCGTCACTTACCAATCTTTTAATCCTATTAAGGTTAATATGACCTAAGCGTAAATGCCAAAGGTAGGTTTCATCTGTTGATAATTTTACTCTTTTATGATTAGGTTCCGTTATTTCTGTGTCTAACGAGTGAGAGATATTTCTATGCAAAAAGTATAGACCGTTTTCCAATGTACCTTGGCAAATAATTTTGTCATTCTTACTAATAATAAAAACTTTATTAAAAGTAACCGAATATCCAAATTTATTCAAACAAGAAACTGAAATTAAATTCCTCTTGAATTGAGGTACATAATAAACGTCTATTAAATCTAAATGCCTTCTAGAATCCAAATAAACTCTAATATCTCCCACTGCACTTGCAGACACTAACGTTCCGTTGCCCAAGCGCAAATTGATTTCATTCTTACTCAGCTTTCTCCTTTCTTGAAACCCCTGCAAGGAATAACAAACATGATTAGTGGCTCCTGAGTCTATGATCCAAGAATCTGTAGAATCAGCCAAAAAACATGTTTCTAGATAATTCAAATTACCTTCTTCCTTCTTGTTCTGGGACTTTGGGCAATTTCTCTTCCAATGTCCCTTTTCACCACAAAGGAAGCATTTCCCTTTGATCTTGGTTACTTTCTTGGTCTCCTTCTTGATAGGCCCAAGTTGCTTTTTCTTCTGTTGTTTCTTGACCTTTTGACGGGCCTTAACAGTAGCAACTTTACCAACCATATGAATCTCTTGACCTTTGCCTTTCACAAGGATCTTTTCAGCACTTTGAACATCTTGCATCAGGCCTTGTAAGGTGTATTTTTTTTGTTCAAAGTGTAGTCCAATTTGAACCGATCAAAGGAATCTGACAATGAATTGACAACCATATCAATCTTTGTCTCACCATCTATCTCAGCGCCATGCAGTTCAGCAATGTTGAGATGTGCTATGACTTTCATCATGTGATCTTTCACAGCCTGTCCTGTGTTTCATCCTAAGATTCATAAAAGCAACATCGCTCTCTCTTAGTCGTCCTAGACTTCATAGCAAACATCTCCTCTAGAGACATCATTATATCAGCAGCGGACTCCATTCCTTCATGCTGCTGTTGCAACACGTCGGAGATAGTGGCCATAATGTAACATTTAGCCATATCATCTGAAGTCTTCCACTGCTCATACTCATCTCTACACATTATGCTAGATTCATTATTAGGAGCAGGTGGTTTAGGAGTAGTTAGAACAAACTTATGTTTTTCACTTTGCAGTAACAACCCAATTTTCCTTTTCCATGTGACATAATTATCTCCAGTTAAAGTGTTATCTTTCAGGATGTTCATAAGTGATGGGGTCATGATTTCTGAATAAAACAAAACATATATAAGTAAATAATCATGATAAAGCACTTTTAAATATTTATCTTGAATTAAATAAATAACTCAATCATAAAATTCAACGGTGATCTAACACCCATAAATGTTACGCCTCCTTTGGGAGTTCGCACCATTTACTAGTTAGACTAGGTCCCACCTAATTGTTAACATAACAACCAGCGTTTTCAATTTTAGCCTTGCAATTTTACTGACAAGAACTCTTGGGAGGATATCAATAAAATTACATTGAGTGTGTTACCAAGATATCGACCCTCAATTTTCTCTCACGAAAATCCCTCCTTGGGGAGTAGATCTCGTTTGAGTCCATTGTCTAGTCTATCCTTGTAAGGAAGTATGTTGCTAAATTCCATTCATGGACGCCCCTTGGGGGGATTACCAATAAATAATAAAGCTCAACTAACCTTGGAGGCCATAGGTGTTACCAAAACACCTTCTCCCACTCAATTATTTAAGGCGTGTGATTAAATCCCATAGAATGATTTACCGAGTTATCTAGATGCCAATTTAGATACCTAAATCATTCAATGCATGTTCATACCAAAAGAGATATATGCGTGGCACTCCTATTCTATATGTCATGTTATCATACAATAACAAATATTGTAATATTTAAGCATAAATTAAATAGCAACAATTTTGGCCCATCCTAGAAAAACAAGTAAATTACAATTTGTCAGGAATACAAGATCTTCAGGTGGCCCATCAACCATACGCTCATCCTTCGGCCTTCTCCCATGGGCGTGCGCAGCCCACAACCCCAAAAAGGGGCTGCCTTGCGCAGCCCATAAGGCCACACAAGGCTGCCATGCGCAGCCCACCAAAGTTTGGGCTTGTCATGTGCAGCCCAATCCACTCCTAGGGTGCGCACGGTGCTCGTACTTGGTTCCGGTTGCTTCGTTTTGCTTCGTGTCTTCGAATCTCCAAGACCTAAATATATTACGGCAGTATATATATAATAAATACTGCAGTATTAATTTTTTTTTATTTTTTTTTATTCACTGCAGTATTTTTACAAACCAAAAACTGCACATATTAAAAATAAATAAAAAAAAAACTGCAGTAACCCTAAAAAAATACTGCACATATATATAAAAAAATAAAACCTAGCAATCTACCAAGAAGGAATTATGGCGATAATAGACCACCCTTCTTGTTACAACTCCGAAACAAAAATTACATTGAAAATCTAGGGCCAAAATCGAGCAATAACAAACCACATAAAATATATATAAATCCATACATCACATGTAATTATATATTTGAATACCTAGAGTGCCATCTCTTTCTAAACATGCATAATCACAATAAAAAGAAATAGATCCACGTATATATACGTTAATTAATTAAAGGGTTCAACCTAGGCTCTGATACCAATTGTAGGGAAAAAATAAACAAATAAAAGTGTTACACGCAGCGGAAGCGATACTAAAGACGATTTAGTGACTTTAAAAATTTTTCCTTTATGAACCTTAAACCCTTTTAATCAATAAACATGCATATATATCAACAAAAGTAAATTACCTCTTGTCGCGTGATCCGATTGACTTACGTCGATGGTAATCCGCAAGACCTTCAATCCGAGCACGAACGTGGATCACCTAGGAGCGTGGTCTCCCTTTCCTTTGAATTGCAAACCTGTGAATGGACCAAACAAATACTTTCTTTTCTTTGTTAGTCACAAAACAATCAAAAGAATGTCAAAATTATTCCGGTCACTTTTGAGTTCACAATCTTATGATCGAAACTCGCGTGAACCTAGATCGATATCGTATACACAAGCTTATTGATGTTTAAGCAATTGTATACTATCAAAGAATAATTTTTCACTCCTTTTTGTCTCTCTAGAATAAAAACTCTCTTAGAATTAAGAAGAAGAAGAAAAGAAAATAAAAACTCAAGCACCAATTAATTGATGTGGCCGAACCCTATAAGAACATATATATAGGTTGGCCGAATTTTTCTTCTTTTTCCTTTAGGGTTGCCGAATTCTATGTAGTATCTAATTAGGGTTGGCCGAATTTCATCATGTCACTTATATAGGGTGACTAAAATTCAACCCTAATTCTTTTTAACTTTATAGACTTCAAAACCCTAATCCAACTCTTTTATTTTTATTCTTTTATTTGACTAAATAAAAAAGACTCCTTATTTGATTAAATAAATAATACTAATTTATTTATTTACTTATCAAACAAGTCTTTTACTTTTAGGAAAGATTTGTTTCTTTAATTAAACAATTAATCAATAAATCAATTAATTCTTATTTAATTAAAACAAATGAAACAAAATAATATTTTTAGGTCAAAACCTTAACCTAGCCGCCCCACTTATAATAAGATGAGTCTAATATTATTTTCCTATTTCATTTAATCCATTGGACTTTAAATAAAAAAGCCCACATGTGAACCAGACCCATTCTTACTAAAAGAAACAAGCCCACATGTCTTTCATTAATATATTAATATAATTGAGCAGCCCATTACTTAAATAATGTGCAAATTATATTCTTAATATATTAAATGCAATTCTAGATGGACCCTTAAATTGGTCCGGTAGAATATATCAAGTGATCCATGCAAGTCCGTGTGGATTGGGGATCTTGGCGGGCCATCTAAATTTAAGCTTCAATAGACATAACCTAATCACAATCAACAAATGATTCACTTAGGTCCGATCCATTAATTTTAACTCATTCCACTAAAGAGCTAAAACTGAACTCTTAAATAAAGATAGAAAAGGAAGATGCTCCTCATTCATACCCTAGACAATCATATTGGAGATAGTGTATCCTCGTGATTAATATCAGTAATCGCCAAGAGTTCATAGACCGCCTATAACTCTCCAAGTTACCATATTTACTCATATGACCACGTTTTGAACTTGGATATTTTGACTTGTCCAGAAGCCATGTTTTCAATAGACACTATTGAAAACTCAACGTTGAGATTTAATATCCAATTACCTCAAAACATCCATATGATGATATTATACTCTCATTTAATTAAATGGAGCCACGATGTCCATATCTATAAATGAAGTCCTCTATCGATTAACAAATGAATATCACCAAACTATCGAGGATAGACTATGCGATATAATCGTACTCATTGATAACTCAAATGATATCACTTGCAACCATAAGTCCATCATTTATCTCAGGATTAAGATAGACTCTCCGATTGTCCTGATAATGAAAAGACTATTATCTATTGACGGTTCTAGATAAAGCTTTTCATTGTGATCCAGTTCAATGCACCCAGTGCACTAGATCCTTTTGCTCGAAGACACTCCGATGATTTTAGACTCATCATATCTCATTTGATCCCACTCAAATGCTAGCAAAAGAATTCTACAACTTTAACAAGATAAAGGTGCCCAACCTTTAACTTAAGTTGTGAACAATATTCAAGACTAACTAAAGAATTATGTCTACCACATACATATCCAGATCTACGAACAATTCTTCCTTTCCCATAGTCTTTAGACCTTATGATTATTTACTTTGACAATTATAATACAAACTATAAATGCTATACGATTTGTTAAACCAGAAATCACTTTATTAATATAAAAAAGATTGTTAATTACAACATTACACTCTTGCTATTGAGCATAATCCTAACATTTCTTTCCTAGTGGTCTTTGGTACATGGGTTCTAGAAGTCCTAGGATCATGCATATTAATTTTATCATTCCTAGGTACATGCATTATGTCTTTTTTCTTTTTCTTCTCAATCATGCTTCTAGTTTTACACATTTTAATGTATTGAAAGCACCTTGATCTAATATGACCATCAAAACCACAAAAATGACATGTAAGGATAAAGTTAGGGATCATACCATAACCTTGTGCTTGCATTGGAGCCTTTCCATGTCGTTGTAGTTGAATTGGTTTAATGTATCTTCTTTGTTGAACCCGTCTAGCTTGCTTCCTTGCTTGAGGTTGCATGATTGGTCTCTTTCCTTTGTTGAGATCCATATGTTGAGGGAAGTTAACTTGAGGAGCTCTTAAGGGTTGAGCTTGTGGTTGTCTTCATTGAGCCACCATCACTTGTGCACTATGTGAGCATTGTCCTAGATCAATTTTCTTCCTATAAGTTTGCACGGGTGAGGCTACTTTGTTGCCTGAACTCTCAACAAACACGGTCTTATTGGAAATAGAGGTCTCCATACCATCTTCAAATCCAAGACCTCTTTTGTTACTTGGCCTCTTTCCAACATCTAACATGTGGTCAAGTTTTCTAGTGCTAGAGTCCATCTTGGCCATCAACTCTCTAGCATCTTCAACCTCCCTCTTCACTCTTCTTAGATAAGTCTAACTCCTTTCTTAGCTTAGCTTCACTCTCCACGGTTCTCACCACTTTTTCACTCAAGAGGTCAACTTGTGTTAAGAGTTCTAGGTTTTCTTTCTTTAATCTCCTAATTTCTCTCTTGTTCTTTAACCTTAAACTCTCAAACTTCACCATGTAGTCTTAGAGATCCATCCTATCCACATTTCCATTTGTGGATTGTGATGAAGAGCATTCATCACTTTAGTCAATTTCCACTTGACTCTCATTCTCTTCTTCACTAGAACTCTTGCTCTTGTAAGAAGAGGCAAAGACTATGAAGTTAGTCATAAGTTCTTCATTATCTGAAGACTCATCTCCTTCATTGGAGTCTTCATTTCCACTCATGTGGCGGCCATTACTTTCCCTTTCTTCTTAATATTGTGATTAGCACAATCGAGAGCAAAGTGTCCTATGCCACCACACTCAAAACATCGGACCCCTTTCCTTTCGGTCTTTTCTTGCCTAGGCTCAAACTTCTTGTAAGAAGTCTTTTTCTTGAAGTCTTGGCTTTTAGATTCAAATCCCTTCTTCACAGACTTGTAGAATTTCTTGAACTTTCTCATCAACAAGGCCATTTCTTCGTCTAAGTCATCATTCTCCTCCTTCTCATCTTTGAAGGCTTTCAAAGTAATTTCCTTTTGCTTTTTAAAAGGTGTGGAGGTAGGACCCTTCCTAGACTCATAAGCTAGAAGCCTCCCAATCACCTCACTCGGCTTCATATCCTTGTAGGTGTTATTCTCCTCTAAAGCCGTCACTTTTGATTCAAACCTATCGGGGAGAGATCTCATAATTTTCTGCTTGATTCTACTATCCGAATACGGGTCACCAAGTTGATGGCTTTGATTGACAATATCCATCAACTTGATCTCGAAGTCATTGAAGTGTTCGTCCTCCTCCATCCTAAGCATCTCAAATTGCGTTTGGAGGACTTGAAGCTTGGAGTCCTTGACAATTTCAGTTCCCTTATATGTAACCTCTAGAATGTCTCATGCCTTCTTAGCTATCCTAGTGTTTTGAATCAATTTGTATTGATTTTCGTCCATTACACATAGAATGGCATGCATCGCCTTCCTATTCCATTTTGATGCATCAAACTCTTGCACGTTCCATTAGGCCTTAGGCTTGAGTACATCCTCTCCTTCACCAGTTAAAGTCATCATCGGTGATGTGTAGCAGTCTTCAACCGCCATCCATGCCCTATCATGGATTTGGCAAATATATGAATCCATCTTGCCTTTCCAAGAGGCATAATTCAACTCGGTGAGTAGGGGAGGTCTCATGTTAGAAGCACCCTTATTGCCAACACCGTTTCCATCGTTTCCACTTATAGTGTTTATGAATGAATGAAATGAATGCAAATGTATGAACGATAAAAAATCACACAAAATGCAAAACACACCAAAATGAGCTAGGATCACCTAAGTATATCTAGGAACCCGTTCTGATACCAATTGAAACAAATAAAGGTGTCCTAATATTAATCTAGAGAGGGGGGTGAATAGATTATATCCGATTTTACCCAATTTTCGTTATAGGTCAAATTGACGAAAAAAAAAAACACCTAACTAGTCACAATAATATATCAAGTGTATAAAGTGCGGAATTGTAAATGACACAAGATATTTACATGGAAACCCTAACGGGAAAAACCATGGGCTGGTAAGTGCGCCACAGTTGAACCTCGAATCCACTAAATGTGATAACGATTACAACATAATCCCGATCAATAATCACACACATACCTAATCCTGGTATGAGTGAACCTAGCCCAATTGCTTATGATTTAAGCCACCTAATCCCAGTAGCAACACAAGACTTACTTCTCAATGAAGAGATAAGTGACCTATGTGAATATATGATAATATTCAAAAGGCAAACAAAGCTAGGGAACCGTAGATGCTTATTTAGGATGATAATATGACAATTAATTCATTCCTAGATATCAATAACTAAATGACATGTCAAATAGCTTAGCTAATCAAGATTAAGTAAAACCTAGTAAGTTATCACAATACAACACTTAATCAATTCATCACAAACAATCTCTATCTTGTATCTAGCATATGATCTAAAAACATACAAGTGAATAAAGAGATGACTTGTTAAGAAAGACACTAAAAATTAGATAAAATTTGTGAGAATCTTACCAAGCAAGATGTGATTATGTAAAACCATGCATGGATGCATCCTATATGGTCATAGATGATGCTATATGAACTTTGATGCACAAAGGAATGACTTTGAGTGTCTAAAGGTGAGTTCTTGTGAATTTTTCTCTTGAAATGTGTTCTAAAGGAAAAATATGTTTTTTGAACTCTTAAAACCGACCCAAGATGAAAAAGACATATATATAGGGTGTTAAGTTAAGGTGACAACGTTTTGAATAAGTTCCCTTATTTTTGCCTTGGGCGCTATACATACAGCACTTCTGTAGAGCGCATGTACAACGCCAATGCTCTGTTTTCTCTCGGGATTTTGATAGGTGCTCTACGTACAAGGCTTCTGTAGCGCGCCTGTACAGCGCCTTCAATATTTTGCTTAAAATTGCATCAGGTCTGATGCATGCAAAACCCATTTCAACCAGGTCTCAGTTAGGCGTTATACGTACAGCGTTTTGAACAACGCCTTTACATCATGAATGCAATCTAAGCCTAATCAAGATATGGCATTTGACATACAAGATGTAATCATATAAACATTCAAGAAGAGAGATAATGAACATTAATGCATATAAAATAGACACATAACATACAAGAGGTAAACAATATGCATGAGCTATGAGTGTGTGCAACTATCTCTTCAAAGAAAGTAGGCACTTAGAGTTTTACCTGTGATGCTTATCAACTTGAGGTCTTGAAAAGAGCCTTTGAGCTTGATCCTCAATCACCTAAACTACCCTTGCAATTCAAACCCCAATTATGGTTTGTCCATGAAATAAGCCAATCAATCTTGGACACACTTACAATAGCTCTCTTTGCTAAAGCAACCCAATAGAGGGAGCTCATTTGCTTATCTTATGACAAAAAAGGGGAGAAGTCTTGAGAGATATAGGGAGAGCATTATGTATGCTTTAGAGGAGAAGCCATGAGAGAGAGTAACCTTTTAGGGGGAGCATTGTGCATGCATTTATTTGATATGCTTTTTTGAGTGCAAATGCTTTTTATGTTTGTTCACCTCATATGCACTTGTTCTTGTAAAGTGCTTTCTTGCTATTGTGTGTAGGTATAATGATCTACGAAGAGATTGAAGACCTTGTATACTTAGATTCTTATGGCTCTCTCATTTTAACGTAGAATTTAGGTTTGTTGACCAATAGCTTTCTTTGTTTTGTGAGGATAATTTGTAAGTGGTATTTTGTCATGAAATAGCCAAATGGGGAGATTAGATGCACGTATAATATATTTTCGGCCCTAATTTTGAAGAATATGGGGAGGTCCCATACGCTGAATTGCATGCTGACTAAGTTGAACCAAAAGTGGAATCTTTGTGGACAATGGCAATTAATAGATCTAGGTGACAGGTACTTCGTTGCTAGATTTCAAATGAAGGATGATTTGGAGTATGTTCTCACTGGTGGTCCTTAGGTTATCACAAACCAGTATCTGGCGGTCCAACGTTGGAAGCCTAATTTCATTCCTGGTGAGGATGCTATCAAAAGTATGCCGATATGGATTCGTTTAATTGAACGCCCTATGGAATGGATGGATTCTAGACTTTTGTGGAAAATTGGAGGAATGTTGGGTACTATATGTAAGGTGGATCCAATTACGAAGACCCAAGCTAGAGACAAATACGCTAGAATCTATGTGGAAGTTGATATTTCAAAACCCCTTTTAGGTTTTGTTACTATTGAAGAGAGAACCATCAGATTGGAATATGAAAGCCTGGGAATGGTTTGCTTCCAGTGTGGGAAATATGGCCATAACAAGGAGAATTACGGTGAAGGTATAGTGGTGAAGAACTCTGAAGTGCCGATTGCTTCTACTAAAAAGGTGCAGGCTGCCATAGATAAGCCTCCTTTTGGTCCTTGGATGTTGGTAACTTATGGGAAACAGGGTAATCGGAGCAGTATGAACAAAGTTGGGAATAATGGAAGTGTTGGTGGAAAAGGTCAAGGTGGTAACAAACAATATAGGATGGGTTTTACTGGCAAAGACATGGGGGGACCTATAAATAGCAGATATGGGAAAATTAATAAGGTTGTTAGTTTAGTTGTTGTTAAGAAGATCAATGTCATCAAAGTAAGTGGTTCACGGTTTGACATCCTCAGTGAAGACATGGACGTGATGGATCCTGAGAACCTAGGACAGCCTAAGGTGAGTTCGGGTGGAAGTAATAAGACAAATGGGAAAAGAATTCGTGTTGAGATCACTAATAAGAAAGAGGATCAGAGTGGGAGGTCTACAAAGAATATACAGAACAGTGAGAGCAGAGTTCAGAAGAAAAGTGTCAACAAAAATGGTATTGAAATTCCCTAGAGAGATGTAGTGTATATTATACCTAGAGGGGGGGGTGAATAGGTATAGTCCTAATTTCTTCCAACTTCAAAATTTACGGATTACAAGAATGAAATGTACACTTGATATGATTTAACAATTGTATAGTATAAGTCAATACATGTAAAAATCAATATACAAGAGATACAATCAATACATGATATGGAAGATAATAAAAAGTAAAGCGAAAATGAACACAAGTATTTTTACATGGTAAACCTTAAAGAGGAAACATCCACGGGTTGAATAGCCATAACCACCGGCAAAGCAATCCACTATATGAAAAGGACTTACACACTCAAGGCTATCAATAAGTGATATCCACCATAAGCTATCAACTCCTAATCTACCCTCAAGGCCTAGTGAACCACCTAACCTATTCTCTATCCAAGATGTGTCTTACACCTCTAGAGAGTAACTCCCTATCCAAGGCTCTCAAGCCTCTAGAAAGATTTCCTTGCTTAGCTATCTAGATCACAAATGATCCTAGTCAAGCTTCGCTAGCTAAACCATCTGGAGTACCAAACTCATAGCTAAGACTTTTGCTTAGTTATCCGAATCCTCTTGATCCTAACTAAGTCTTCGTGCTTGGCTATCCGGAACACTTTCCTAGCCAAGTCTTCTTGCTCAAATCAAGGCTTCACTCACCTTAACAAGTGACTTCAACCTTTCCACAAGGCAATGATCTAAGTGATGCAAATGATGCAAACACAAGTCAAATAAAGCTGGATGATCAATCAAACTTTATGAACATGCTTAGTGATAATCTAGAATATGCTTTCAATACACAATCACAAATCTATCTAGAAATTAAAGCATGTGAGTCAATAAGAACAAGATATGAATATTCAATATATCACAAGAAAATCTTAGTTCTTAAATCATGAAATTAAACCTAGAAATTATCATGAAGCATATCACATATAACATTTCTAGAATCAATTCCAAGTTAAATCAAGTTTAGCAAATATATGTTCAAAAAAAATCACAAAGCTAAAACTCAATTAAAAAATGATCAAACACCCCTAGGATATGATCTAACATCATTGTTACCACAAATCATCTATCAAATAAGAAGATTAAAAGAGATGATCAAAGAGAAAGTGACAAGAAGAAGTTTCACATACAAAGTTGAAACTCGGACTGAAGAACATCTTTCTGTGAACAATCATGAATTCATTTGACTCTGATAATGCATAGGATTTGTATCTCTCTTCCATACCAACAATTTTGGTTTTTAGATCACTCAATTTCGAGATCGTATTGGAGAGTTATGATCAAAATAAGAAAACTAAAATTGAGAGAAAATTTCTGATTTCATCTTTTTCAAATTTTCTTCTTAATGTTTGGAGAGAATAAGGAGAGCTTTTGAAAGAATTCTAGGGAGGGAAAATGGATCAATCACAGCTTGCCACGTTACCTCCACGTATGGGGCATGTATGCCACATGTAGGCAGAGAGTCTGCCTGGCCGTGTGGCACACGTGGCTCACCAAGGTTTGCCTTTGGTTAATCTCTCTCCTCTCACACACCTCTCGCATTCTTCGGCCGTATTCGGGCCTTCGAACTCTGATTTTGAATCTCTCTTTGGATTACGAATTGTAACTCCCTTACGCACAACGGAGACTATAGAACTTTGTAAAAGGTTGAGAATTCATCTCGAAAAATGACGACGAAGACAACTCAACGAATGAGAACGCAAAGTAACGTAGCTACATCGTTTGGACTTGAAACCTAATGAATGAGTAACTGAAATGACCGGGACTGAATAAGGAATCATATGAGATCATGTTCAAGTCCAAAATACAATAAACATAAACAAATAAACACAATGCCACACAAGTATGCCAAATTCAAGTGATAGTCACGAAACATGCAATTCTACAATTTTTATCTATATGAGACGAATGAATTAGCATACTTAAATGTGATGAGGATGTGGCTAGCATGAGATCATGGAATGCGGATCCAATTCAAGTTCCCATTGGTCCAGTTACAAGAGCACGAGCCAAGAAGTTCCAAAATGCGTTAAGTGGGTTGATTCAAGGGATTTGGGCTCAAGCAAGCACGTGGAAGCCCATTGAAGGTGATGAACGAAATATCCAGCCCATAACAAACAAGATTCAAGTCAATAGGCTTTGGGAGCTGATTTAGGACTGAAAAAATTGTATTTTAATTCTTGTTGCACAATTTTAGGCTGAGATATTCAGGAATTAAAGTCAAGATTGACTACCATGATTTGAGGACGAAATTGGCTTAGTTAAGAATGTTTTTAATTTGTCAACTTTTCTTTTTTTGTTGCATTGGGCACAATTTTAGGAATCATTGTAATAATCTTCGGTTTTCTAGGGTTTTCTAGGGTTGCTCTTCTGTGGCCTTAGTACTATAAATTGTACCATTTTCTTTCAATAAAAAGGGCAGTTGATTATTCATAAAAATATAGAGCAATTTCTCTTTTGTTCTTTGTGAACTAATTGGAACTTATCAGAATTTTCACTGTGGCATTCCTCCCCGACTTATTGATGAAAATGTTTTCACCGTTGGAAAACCGTCCATCAAAACAATTTGTAAAACCTCACAAGTCCTAATTGGTTTTTAAAACACAAGTGTAGTGGTAAGTGGAGTGTCCTCCATAGGGAAACGGGGCTAGTAAAAACTAGCTATTGCTAGAATAGCATTCATGTAATTAAAGATATGAAAATGAAGATGTTGTAAAATGTGACTTAACACAATAATATATCTAAACAAACAAACAACCTAGATGGTGATAGATGGTATGGGAGATATATATATATATATATGATGGAAACTAAGGAGTTAACAGATTCGAAAGTAAATACTGGGCAATGCAACAAACTAGTAATTAAGTACGTCTATTCAAAGGTAACCGACCTAAGAAGTATAGAGCCGGTTATTTATTCCTATCAAGTGATCAACCTAAGATGTGTAGTAAGGACCACCTATTAGGGACTAATCCGTTGTAAACCACCAACCTAGGATGTATAGTGTTTGTTGTTCATACAAATTCTAGAAATTAAGCTCATCTACCTATCAAAGACTCAACCGATTACAAAATAGCCAACCTAGGATATATAGTGTTGACTTCTAATCCTCTCACAAGTACCGACCTAGGATGTATAGTGTCGAAAATGCGTTTGAGGTTAGATTAAGACCGCGGTTTAAGAATCGAAGTTCATGACGTTCCGTCTATTCATTCGAGCATGGAAAAACTAAATAGGATGTATATCTAGATGCAATACTCATACATAATCCAAAGAGATCTTACTAAGAGGATGTATCTAAATAAGAAATCAATGATAACCATTCACAACAAGAATAGAACAATGAAAGATAAACATGAATATATATATATATATAACCAAGTTTATGTACAAGCCCAATATCAAACTAACTACTCCATTAACCCTTTAGAGGGAATTTAGCTACTCATTACAACTAGGAAAATAAGATAAAGGAAAGAGAAAAAACCCTTGGAGAACATCTCTTTCCTTGAAGTTGCTTCAATCTCCTACTTTTCTTAAAGTTGAGTAGAGAATGTAAGTGAATGTGAGAGAGAGATTCTAGATCTAGGTTGTGTAAAAGAAACTAAGTAAAAAACCTTTTTAAATGAATTTATAACATTCTATTTATATTACATACAAAAATAGGTCACTTAAAATTCAAAATGAGATCTGGCGCGCGTGGAGTGCGGGTGGAGTGCGGTTGGATTACCCGCACTTTACCTGCACTATAATGATCAGGTGCAGATTCAGCCCTCTGGATTGGGCTACAGTAAGAGTGGAGTGTGGTTGAATGACCCGCACTTTAACGTCAAGTGTGATTTCCACTTCTCTGTTTCAGCTCGGAGTGCAGGTGGAGTGCGGTTGAATTACCCCCACTTTAATGTCAGGTGTGAAATCAGCTTTTCTGGATTTGCTTGTAGTGCGGGTGGAGTGCGGTTGGATGACCGGCACTTTAATGTCAGGTGCAAAATCAGCTTCTCTGGATTTGGTTACAGTGCGGGTGGAGCGCGGTTGGATAACCCGCACTATACCTGCATTTTAACTCTTCTTCAAGCATCAGGTCCCGGCTGTGGTAGAAGTGTGGTTGGAGTGCGGTTGCGACCCGCATTGGACCCTCACTATAGAGCTGCTCATGATCATTTGCCTTTCCTTTTTCCATTTTTCTGTCGGAATAACCATAACATGCTTCCAAACCCATCATTGCACCATTTCCTACAATTACGCATATAACAACCATTAGAGATGCCAAAACGCACAAAAACAGAACACAGGATACGGATTTGAGGGCCTAAATATACTACATACTTAGAACGATCAAACACCCTCAAACCAAACCGTTGCTCATCCTCGAGCAAAAACAATCTAAAACACTAAGACGCCAACTGAAACAAGTCTTAGACACCTAAGCAATAATTCAAAAATGCCGCAAGCCCAAAAAGTGACATGATACATACAGGTGTGATAGAGAGAAGAAAAACATATGCACGAGATCTAGGGCACTTGAAGGTACTAAAGGGAGGCTCACACGAACACGAATCCCATACCTAAGCACTCATGCATTAGCGACTACTCGTTCCCATACCTCGAGCATAATTCACTTCGATACTCAAGCTCACATGAATTCTCTCTTTCTTTCCTCACAGAATCCTAAGTTCCACACAACAAAATATGCAAATATGGGTTTTGCACAACATTTAAGCAATGAACTATCCTAGGAAAGAATCACTATGTCATGGACGTGAAAGATCGTGTTTCAACCGATATTCCCAATTTAGACTTATTATGAATTAACTAGGGCTTTTCCATTGGTTATAGCGTGGTTATGAGGATTAATGAGGTGAAACAAAGAAAATTGAAATTTGGACTTCAAAATCACCAATCATGCTAGAATATATCCATACACCCATCTTTTTCTTCATTGATCCTCACACGCTAGTGTCTAGGTATTTGTTTTACCTACATTTATGCTTCCAATGATATACACCACATTGTGAGTATTTAGCATAATACAATCCAAGCAAATTTTTCTTTTTCTCATTTTATTTTCCCTTAAGTTACACAATTTCTTTTTCTTTGGCAATTAAGGCTCACAAGTACGATTTTTGGTACTTTTACATTTCTAGCCCCTTTCTTAACACGTTTTCAACAATTGTTTCTTTGTACACGATATTTGACCATTTAGAGCTTAACTACTTTCATTACCACCTTACTCATCCTAACTTGATTAGTACAAAGGTAGGCATGTGTTTAGGGTATGAGGTATATGGTTGTACGTGGTACAAAATGAAAGAGTACGTGTTTGGCCTCAAGTTTGGCTTTGGAGCACACAATATGGTAGAAACGTGTTTAGGCTAATATAGGTAATAAGTGCACACACATTGCCTAGTATCATTTCCACAACCATCTACCAAGGGAATGAACGTATCTATAACGCAATTTATAATTTAATCTGCAAGTCCTATGGCATGTGACATATATGACGAGATAAGTGTTTAAGAATAGTCAATAACACTCAAAATACGCACTTTGAACACTTGTGTTTGTGATCTCACAGGAATCTCCACTATTAGAACTAGGCATGGAAACACTGAGTCCCCTCAACTTAACACCAACGAATGGGATAAACCCATAGAGGTGCAAGCGAATCCCTAAAGTAGCACCAAGCTACATCACAAATTCACAATACATACCAAGAACTCGCTAAAAGCACACACAAAAGGCATCACACCCAAACTTACTCAAAGTCTAAAATTTGGACAAGCTACAAAATTGAAAAATTGGACACTAAAAAGACTAGAAGGATGACTCATTAGACATTAAAAAGACCACAAGGACGACTCTACAAGGTGTACCACACCCCCAAACAAAAACTCAACAATGTCCCCATTGTTGGTAACCACAAAGCACGGCCTAGCGGGGGGAAAATGTCGTCCAAGACTCAAAATAATAAAACATGCATAAATCGTAAAAATATCAATGGACAGAAGGCACAACGACCCCCAAACCGGATCTAAACATAAGCCCAAAATTTAATCACTATGCGTATAACCATGCTCAACCATATCAACAAAACATGAACAAATCACATTCCACAAATTGAAAAACCATTAGGTACAAAATTGAAAAATAGGTCCAAGCATGTTGTCATGTGATTCCCAAAAGATCAAGAACCTAGCACAAAACACATAATACTTCTACCAAATCGAAGGTCAAATGCAATTTTAAAAACATAGTCCATGAAGTCCAAGAAAAGCCTACAAATAAAAACGGAAATAAAACTAAGAAAGCTAAAAGTTAAATAACAGGACCTTGGTAGGCTGCCTCCCACAAATGCTCTATTTAACGTCTAGGCGAGACGTGATATGAGTTCTCTGGCTCAATAAGTTCCATGGCACCGACACCCTTGCAGCATGTTTCCGGTCCCAAATATGGTTTGAGTTTGTGCCAATTTACCTTAAATATTCCATTGTTTCTGAGATTCTGAAAGTCTACTGAACCATTAGGTGAGACATTGATAACACGGTGTCGCCCTAACCATTTTAATTTCAACTTCCCTGGGAACAGCTTCAAACGGGACTCATAAAATAACACAAGCATGCTAGGTTGGAGCTCTTTCCTTACCATTCGCTTGTCATGAATAAGCTTTGTTTTTTTCCTTGTAAAGCCTTGAACTCTTATAGGCTTCCAACCGAAATTCATCTAGCTCGTTCAACTGATTGCACCTTTCTTCACCCACCTTGTCATACTCCCAATTCAACTTCTTGATCGCCCACCAAGCTCTATGTTCTAATTCTACCGGAAGGTGGCAAGCTTTACCAAAAACTAACTTATACGGGCTCATCCCAATATGAGTTTTGAATGCGATCCGGTATGCCCATAAAGCGTCAGATAGTTTCATTGCCCAATCCTTCCTAATGGAGGAGACCGTCTTCTCCAAAAACTGCTTAATGTGTCTGTTACTCATTTCAACCTGTCCTGATGTCTACGGGTGGTATGGTGTGGCAACCTTGTGACGGACTCCATACTTCTTCAATAGGTTTCCCAAGATTTTGTTACAGAAGTGGCTCCCGCCATCACTAATGATCACCCTTGGAATCCCAAATCTGGTCAGAATGTTTTCCTTTACGAATTTGACCACCACATTACTATCATTAGTCTTTGTGGTAATTGCCTCGACCCATTTGGAAACATAGTCAACCCCTACCAAAATGTAGCTGTTTCCACTGGATGGTGAGAATGGTCCCATAAAATCAAGACCTCAAGTGTCAATATTTCAACGACCAAAATCCCTGTTTATGGCATCTCATTCTGCTTACCAATGTTCCCAGTACGCTGACACCTATCACAAGCTATACAAAACAGATACGCATCCTTAAAAAGTGATACCTATAAGAAACCTGACTGAAGCACCTTAAGTGCTGTCTTACGCGCGCTGAAATGGCCTTCACATTGTAAGTCATGACATAATCGTAGCACATCATACTGCTCTGCTTCTGGCACACACCTCCTAATTACCTGGTCGGCCCCATGTTTGAAAAGGTAAGGCTCATCCCAAAAATATTCCCTTAATCTCCTGACAAACCTCTTCTTACCCTGCTAATCTGAATCAGGGGGAAACACCCCATGTGTTAGATAATTTGCCAAATCAGCATACCAAGGTTCCTTATCCTGCACGGCCCACAGATGTTCATTTGGAAAACTCTCTCTCATGGGAATCTCATCCCTATCTAATTGGCTTTCTCGAACTAACCTACTGAGATGGTCAGCTACCACATTCTTGCACCCCTTATTGTCCCGAATTTCTAAATCAAACTTTTGTAGCAGTAATACCCACCTAATCAGCCTGGGCTTTGCATCTTTCTTTTGGAGTAAATATCGCAAAACCGTGTTGTCAAAATATACCACTACCTTAGCACCTACCAAGTACCGTCTGAACTTCTCAAGAGCAAAAATGACTGCAAGTAATTCCTTCTCCGTTGTTGAATAGTTCAACTATGCATCATTCAAAATCTGGGATGAGTAATATATAACGTGCGGGTCTTTATCTACCCTCTGGCCCAAAACTGCACCTATGGCATAATCGGATGTATCACACATTATTTCAAATGGCAAATCCCACACTGGAGGTTCAATAACCAAGGATGAGGTCAAAGCCTCCTTCAAGGTTTCAAATGCTGCCAAACATTCAGCACTAAACACAAAATCCTTGTCCTTTTGTAGCAGCAAGCAGAGTGGTCCAAAGATCTTTGAAAAATCCCTAATGAATCTCCTATAAAAACTTGCATGTACAAGGAAAGACCAAATGTCCTTCACATTTCACGAAGGTGGCAAACTCTTAATCACTTCAACTTTTGCCCTATCCATCTCAATCCCTTTTCTATATATTATAAGGCTCAGGACAATCCCGTATTGCACCATGAAATGGCACTTTTCCCAATTTAACACTAAGTTGTTTCTCATGCATCTTTGTAGCACTAAAGATAAATTGCCAAGACACAACCTGAACGAGTCCTCAAATACCAAGAAATCGTCTATAAAGACTTTAATAATCTCTCCCACAATATCCGAGAACAATGAAACCATACACCTTTGAAACGTACCCAGGGCATTTCAAAGGCCAAAGGGCATCCTACGAAAAGCATAAGTTCCATATGGACATGTAAATGTGGTTTTCTCCTGGTCTTCTAGAGCAATAACTATCTGATTATACTCGGAATACCCATCCAGAAAATAGTAAAATCGATGCCCTACCAACCGCTCTAGGACTTGATCAATGAAAGGCAAAGGAAAATGATCCTTCTTAGTGATAGCATTCAATTTACGGTAATCTACGCAAACACGCCACCCTGTCTGGAGTCTTTGTGCCACCAACTCACTCTTATCATTCTTCACTACTGTAACCCCGGATTTTTTTGGAACTACATGAATGGGACTAACCCACCGACTATCCGATATCGGGTAGATAATCTCTGCATCCAGAAGCCTTAGTATCTCTTTTTTCACCACCTCTTGCATAATCGGATTTATTCTCTTTTGTGCCTCTCTTGTTGGTTTGGCATTATCTTCTAGAAGAATCTTATGCATACACATGGTGGGACTTATCCCTTTTATATCATCTATGAACTAACCAATGGCTCATCTATTCTCTTTCAACACCGCAAGCAACTTCTCTTCTTGACTTCCTTCCAAATTAGCGGCAATGATAACTGGGTTCCTCTTTTCTTCGTCTAGGAATACGTACTTCAGGTTCGATGGAAGTGTTTTCAATTCAACCCTTGGAGGAAGCTATTATATTGGCGCAAAGTCATCTTCATTTTCCACCCCTTCGAATTCCTTCAATATTAACATCTTAACTCTTCCTCTAGGAAATCCACGATGTTACAATCGTGGGAACCAACTGGATATGATAATGAGTCAAAATGTTGAATTCCACTACTTCATCTAATACCTTCATGGTAAGTTTTCCAGCATGTATATCATTCACAACCCTAGCTGTCGCCATGAAAGGCCGCCCTAAAAGTAGCTTCACATCTCTCTCATCCACGTCAATCACCACGAAGTCAGCAGGTATAATTAACTTCTTTATTCGAATTAACACATCTTCGACAATTCCCTTAGGAGTTCTTACAGAAGCATCCACTAAGACGAGAGACATGGTGGTTTTCCTGAGGTCATTCAAACCAAGCTTCTTGTAGACTGAGAATGCATTAAGTTAATGGTTGCTCCTGAATCCAACATTGCTCTTTCGCGATGTGAACCACCAATTGTTATGTCAATTACAAAACTCCCTATGTCTTTCATTTTCTAGGGCAATGTCCGCTGAATTACTATATTGACATTCTCATTCAGATGCTCTTATTGTTTCGGCCTAAATCTCTCTTTATCCTTACTCAACTCTTTAAAGAATGTCCCATAAGCCGGCATTTTCTGAATAGCATTTAAAAGTGGTAAATTGATGGTGACCTTAGAAAGGAGATCATAAATGTCCTGATTCAATTTCTCCATTTTAGAGTTCTCCAACCTCCCTGGAAATGGTATATGCGGTACATATGGGTTCAATGACTTATGGAGTTGAGGTCTCGGTTCTTGATCTGGTAACTGAATCTCGTCTTCCTTTTCTAACTCCTTCTCACTCTCTTCTTCTGCATGCACTATTTCATCCTTCTCTATGGCAGTCTTTCTAATATTATCCTTCAAAACCCTTCCGCTTCTGAGGACTGTCTTAGCACTAGCTTGCTCCGGTTGGCTCGGGAACTTCCCTTTCTCTCTTTCTTGTAACAATTCAGCCAACTGACCTATTTGAAATTCAATCTTGTGAATAGATGCATCCATCTCATTTGCTTGCCTATCGTTTTTCCACATGTATGTTTTTCAATTCTCTACATGTGCTTGCTGTAACAGCTGGACTTCTTGTGTATCCTAATTGGCTGATTGCATGAGTTCCCCTATCCATTCGTCAAGTGCTCCCGTATATGGCTGACCTGAATTAATGCACTCAAGGCTACTTGAATAACTCTCCTCTGGAGGATGTGACGCTTGTACAATTTCCCCTGTTTGATGTTCAACCAATGGTGTCTCTTCATTCCCTTCCAAGTAGTCTCTAAGCAGAGCTGCCAGTTTCTCATCAGCGGAAAACTCTTTAACCATATTGCGACCTTCCTGGAAATCCTAATTATTTCCTCATTCCTGACTAAATAGGTCACTCTCTAGCTCATAATTGGATCCTGAGTTGTTCCAAGGGTCTTCCATGACACCTGAAATATCTAGAGAAAAAGACTACCCATGATGCAAAAAGACACAAACAAAATAAAAGCATAAATGTAAATAACTATAAATATTATTCAAGCAAAACTAATCGAACTAAACTCGCCGTTTCCCCGGCAGCGGCGCCATTTGATGAAACCGTTTTCGCAGTTGGAAAACCGTCCGTCCAAACAATATGTAAAACCTCATAAGTCCTAATTGGTTTTTAAAACACAAGTGTAGTGGTAAGTGGGGTGTCGTCCACAAGGAAACGGGGCTAGTAAAAACTAGCTATTGCTAGAATAGCATTCATGTAATTAATGATATGAAAATGAAGATGTTGTAAAATGTGACTTAACACAATAATATATCTAAACAAACAAACAACCTAGAAGGTGATAAATGGTATGGGAGATATAGATATGATGGAAACTAAGGAGTTAATGGATTCGAAAGTAATTACTGGGCAATGCAACAAACTAGTAATTAAATAAGTCTATTCAAAGGTAACCGACCTAGGATGTATAAAGCCAGTTAATTATTCCTATTAAGTGATCAACCTAGGATGTATAGTGAGGACCACCTATTAGGGCTAGTCCGTTGAAAACCACTAACATACGATGTATAGTGTTGGTTGTTCATACGGATTCTGGAAATTAAGCTCATCTACCTATCAAAGACTCAACCGATTACAAAATAGCCAACCTATGACGTATAGTGATGACTTCTAATCCTCTCACAAGTGCCGACCTAGGATGTATAGTGCCAGAAATCGGTTCGAGGTTAGATTAAGACCACAGTTATTCATTCCATTCAAGCATGGAACAATTAAATAGGATGTATATCTAGATGCAATACTCATACATAATCCAAAGAGATCTTACTAAGAGGATGTATCTAAACAAGAAATTAATGATAACCATTCACAAGAAAAATAGAACAATGAAATATATACATGAATATATATATATATATATATATATAACCAAGTTTATGTACAAGCCCAATATCAAACTAACTACTCCATCAAACCCTTAGAGGGGATTTAGCTACTCATTACAACTAGGAAAATAAGAGAAAGGAAAGAGAAAGAACCTTTGGAGAACATCTCCTTCCTTGAAGTTGCTTCAATCTCCTACTTTCCTTGAAGTTGAGTAGAGAATGTAAGTGTGAGTGAGAGAGAGATTCTAGATCCAGGTTGTGTAAATGAAACTAAGTAAAAAAACCTTTTTAAATGAATTCTATAACATTCTATTTATATTACATACAAAAATAGGTCATTTAAGCTTAAAAATGAGATCTGGCGCGCATGGAGTGCAGGTGGAGTGCAGTTGGATTACCCATACTTTACCTACACTATAATGATCAGGTACAGATTCAGCCATCTGGATTGGGCTACAGTGCGGGTGGAGTGCGGTTGAATGACCAGCACATGACCCGCACTTTAATGTCAGGTGTGATTTCCACTTCTCTGTTTCAGCTCGGAGTATGGGTGGAGTGCGGTTGAATTACCCGTACTTTAATGTCAGGTGTGAAATCAGCTTCTCTGGATTTGTTTGTAGTACGGGTGGAGTGCGGTTGGATGACCCACACTTTATCTGCACTTTAATGTCAGGTGCAAAATCAGCTTCTCTGGTTTTGGTTACAGTGCGGGTGGAGCGCAGTTGGATGACCCGCACTATACCCGCACTTTAACTCTTCTTCAAGCATCAGGTCCTGGCTGTGGTAGAAGTGCGGTTGGAGTGCAATTGCGACCCTCACTGGACCCGCACTGTAGAGCTGCTCATGATCATTTGCCTTTCTTTTTTCCACTTTTCTACCGGAATCACCATAACATGCTTCCAAACCTATCATTGCACCATTTCCTATAATTATGCACATAACAACCATTAGAGACACCAAAACGCATAAAAACAGAACATAGGATACGGGTTTGAGGTCCAAAATATACTACATATTTGGCACGATCACTTATCAATCAAGTATTCCATCCTTGATTGTGGCATCTTCCTTTATACCAAGGTTTGCATCTCATTATAGGTGTTGGGTGGCGGTTTCCATCCAAACCAGATCATCGAACGGTCTTAGTCACAAATTGGTGAGGATCGTATCAAAATGTGTGTGAATGTGTTATGCAAAATGTTTGTATAATGATGTAGGTACACACATGAATGAATTGTGTATGTGAGCGCACTTATGCCTTGCAAAAAGGAATAAGATATTTGATACCTTAGCATCCAAGTGTGCGATGTTCCCCTTGAAGACGATATTTTCATAAGACGTTGCTTTTAACCTTTAAAGCTTCTTTTCACCAAGAAAAACCTAAGCAACACTTATTACAAATATAGAAAGTTTTGTAATGGAATCAAGCCAATACAAATCAAGGATCTTACATGTATTAAATTCTATGAGAAGGGGGGTCAGTTGAAGGAAGGCAATAGTCTGTCAAGAAATAATATGGGTATAAGCAAGGTGCAGATTCTGAACCCGACTAGTTTTGAGACACGGGATGATGATATGCAAGATAATGCTAACATGCTGTGACAGTTTAACAAGGAAGTTAAGGAATTTGAGGATTCGTATACTGTAAATTCTAGTATATATCCTAATGATAATAATTGTTGTGTGCTGAATATTCTTTGTAAGGATCCTTCATCTATTGCAGGTGAGAAGTTTGAATTAGTGGCTTCTGAATTGGGGGAGGCCATGGCTGAGACCTTTGAATAGAGATTTCTTAGTACTGTTTTCTCTCTTTTTTCTGATGTTGTGTGTCTGGAATGTAAGAGGCGCGGGAAAACAGATTTTTCCTAGAAGTATTGTTGACATGCGGATGTTATATCAGTTTGATATTCTAGCTATTTTAGAACCTAGAATAAGTGGTGATAGAGCTGGCAAAGTTATTAGTAAATTGGGTTTCTCCAATAGTTTTACGGTTGAAGTTGAAGGGTTCTCAGGCGGTATTTGGCTTATCTGGAATCGTAATAATATTAAACTTCATGTTATTGCTAATTCAAAACAAACTACCTCTACTTTGGTGGCTGATCAGAATTGACTGTAGGTGTTAACTGTGGTTTATGCGAATCCATGTACCACAACCAGAAGGACCTTATGGAGGTATCTTAATTCTATTCGTAATTGTTTTGATTTGCCTTGGGTGGTTTATAGGGATTTTAATGAAATAATTAACTGATCTGAGAAGAGAGGGGGCAGATATAATTTCTCCAATATCGGTTTTGGCTGCTGGATTGATAAGAATGCGATGGTGGATTTAGGATTCATAGGACCTAAGTTTACCTGGATGACCAAGAGAGGCATTGGTAAGGAAATTCGTTTGAGACTTGATAGAGTTGTGTGTTGGATGGATTGGAGACTGGGTTTTAGTGAAAGTTTTGTTCGTTACCTACCTAGAGTTTTGTCCGACTATTGCCCTATCCTAATTCATACTCACAGTTCTTAAATTCCTAACAGAATTTTTATACCCTTTAGATTTGAGGCCATGTAATTGATGCATAATGGCTTTAACGGGATGATTTGTGACAGCTGGAAGAACCAAGGAGTTACTGTTACTGATAAAAGTCAAAAGCTTACTAAGGTGTTGCAAAACTGGAACAAAGAGGTTTTTGGGAATATTTTCCATGAGAAAAGGTGCCTTCTTGCAAGGATTCAGTGAATTCATGTATGCCTTGACAGTTCTTTTAATCCTTATTTGAGTGATCTTAAGGCGAAACTCGTTAAAGATTATAATGGTATTCTAGAGCGTGAGGAAATGTTTTGGCTCCAAAAATCTAGAAACTGTTGGCTGAAAAAGGAGATAAGAACACCATAATTTTCCACCTTTCCACATTGATCAGAAGAAAGAGAAATAAAATTGAGAGGTTAAAGAAAGAGAATGGAAGCTGGGCTGCTAACATTGGCAAAATGAAAAATGAGGCTGTTATGTATTTCAAAAATCTGTTTACTGATAGCTCGGCCTCGAGAGATTATGCTCAATTTCCCAATTTGTTTCCCACTATGACTGAGTTCTGCAAGCAGAGATTAGGCGATACCATTAGTGAGGCTGAGGTTAAACAAAGTCTCTTTGCTATTGGTGGATTAAAAGCTCCTGGACCTGATGGTTTTCCGGTAACTTTTTTCCAACACTCTTGGAATGTCTGTAAGGAGGATCTTGTCCGGCTAGTTGTTGATTGTTTCAAGAAGGGGTGCGTGCCTACTGAGATTAATAGGACACTCTTCTCTTTAATTCCTAAGGTGGATAATCCCATCCACATGTCCCAGTTCCGTCTTATTAGCCTCTACAACACCTTCTATAAAATCTTTAGTAAAGTGGTTGTTCAAAGATTAAGAGATATCCTTCCTAATCTTATCAGTCCTATCCAAGTTACCTTCGTGCCTGGTAGACAAATACAGGACAACATTGTGGTGGCCCAAGAAGTCCTTTATAAGCTCAAGAATGTGAAAGGAAAAACAGGGTATATAGCTTGGAAAATTGACCTTGCCAAGGCGTATAATAAGCTATAGTGGGGATTTATTAAACTGGTACCGGAAGAGGTTGGTATTAGTGGTAGTCTTATTGACTTAATTATAAGCTGCATCTCGAGTGTTAAATATAATGTCTTATTGAATGGTGAAGTGTCTGAAGAATTCTCTCCTAGCAGTGGTATCAGACAAGGTGATCCCCTATCCCTTTATATTTTTGTTCTTTGCATGGAGAAACTCTCTCATATAATCCAACAAAAGCTTCATATTGGGGACTGGATACCTGTTAAGGTGTCAAAATGAGGACCAGCAATATCTCACCTTTTCTTTGCAGATGGCCTTATTCTGTTTGGGCAAGCGTCTATGAAACAAGCTACTATAATGATGGAGTGCCTAGAACTCTTATGTGATCTCTCTGGTAAACAAGTTAGCTTCCCTAAATCAAGAGTCTTATATTCCAAGAACGTTAATCCTTCGAATGCCAAGGTCTTTGCCACTACTTATGGGTC
Source organism: Acer negundo (assembly GCA_035582765.1). NCBI lineage: Eukaryota > Viridiplantae > Streptophyta > Magnoliopsida > Sapindales > Sapindaceae > Acer > Acer negundo. The sequence continues at coordinate 16,586,799 of CM069233.1, forward strand.
TCCTTTAACTAATAATTTGGGAAACTACCTTGGTGGCCCCCTAATCAATGGTAGAGTTACCAAGGAGACCTATAGAGAAATCCTTGAGAAAACTAAAAAAAGACTGTCTAGTTAGAAAAGTGCTTCGCTCTCCTTGGCTGGACATATTACCCTCATCAAATCAGTTACTTATGCTCTTCCTGTCTATGCAATGCAATCCATTAAGCTCCCTAATGAGATTTGCTCCAATCTAGACAAAACCAACAGAGACTTTCTTTGGGGTCATACTGCTAAGAAAAAAAAGATACACCTTATCAACTGGGAGACTATGTGTTTGGTGAAAAATAAAGGTAGGTTAAGAATTAAACAAACAAAACTGGCTAATCAAGCTTTGCTTGCTAAAGCGGGATGGCGTTTGATGCAAAGTGATGTTGGATTATGGGGGAGTATGCTGAAAGAGAAATATGTTAAAGAGGGTCGTGTGTTTAAAGAGAAGAAGTCTACTAGCAATTGTTCAAACACATGGATAGGTTTATTTTTAATGCTAAGCTCATTTCGAATGGTCTGAAATGGAGAATAGGAGACGGTGGTAATGTTCTCTTTTGGTATGATAATTGGGTTCCTGAGGTTACAATTTTCATAAATCACGCCACTTTTTCTCTTTTTGTCTTTTTGATAACCAATTACTTGAGAAAGTGAGTGATTATATACAAGATGCTAAGTGGAATGTTCGGAAACTTAAGATTGTGTTGCCTTGACATACTGTGTTGAAAATTATCAGTATCCATACGGGGAAAAGACATAGTGGCGTAGAAAAAATCATTTGGGGTCTTACTAAAGATAGGGTTTTTTTCAGTTAAAAGTGCCTACGAGACGCATTATAAAACTAGTGAGGATCCTCTTTGGCAGTTGAAGTTTATTTGGAAGCTTAAACTCCCACCTAGAGTCCAAAGCTTTCTTTGGATTCTCCTACATAATAAAATTATTACTAATGATCATAGAGCCATTAGAGGTATGTCTGCTAACAACAATTGTTTCAGTTGCAATCAGGGGATTGAAGACACTAATCATGTGTTTAGGAGCTATAACAAGGCTCAGTCTGTTTGGGAAAATATTTGCAAAGGTGTTACTAGCACCCCTATGTTCAATGGTGACTTGATGGATTGGATGCTCCTCAATCTGAAGGATAACATAATTGTGTTGAAAGGTATGCCTGATTATCTCCTGTTTGTTGTTACTATGTGGTTCATATGGAAATGGAGATATAGTTCTATTTTTGATCCTAATTTTAATTTACCTTCATGCCCTGGTCTGGTAATTAAGAGGTATCTGGAGTCTTGGATTAACACTATTTGTGAGAATAATAGAACTGTGGTGTCGAAAACATATCTGATTGCTTGGAGTCCTCCTTTGGATGACTGGATTAAGCTTAATGTTGATGGTAGTATGAGCAAGGAGTTGAAGACCATTACGGCAGCATGTGTGTTGTGGAATCACAAAAAAGAATGGCTTGGTGGTTTTTCATTGAGAAAAAGTACCGGTAGCGTTCAAGAAGTAGAGCTTTGGGGTCTGTTTGAAGGGTTGCAATTTGCTTGGAAAGTTGGATACAAGAAAGTTTGTGTGCAAACTGATACTCAAATTACGGTAAAGGTGTTGGAAAATATGACTCCTATAAATCACCCTCTCTACCGCCTCATTCATAGCTATAAGAATCCGATTGATGAGGATTGGTAATGCTCAATGCGACATGTATATAGAAAGAGCAAGGTTGCTGACTGTCTTGCTAATTCGGGTCATACTCTTGACCTAGGCATTACTTACTTTGAAGATCCCCCTCTGCAGGTACTTGGTCTTCTGGATGATGATGCTAAAGGGCTGGCTATGGCTAGAATTGTCCTTGTTTCTGTTTAGTTCCTCCTTTGTTCTGGGCTTTACCCTCCCCATTTACCAAAAAAAAAAAAGAGTTATATATTTTTATGTTTGGTCGATTTATAGTTTTTAATTTTGATTTAATCTGACTTTCAGTTGAAATAAAATTTAAGCAGTTTAATGGAAGAATAAAAGTTTTATTTATTTATTATATTTTGGAATATAAGTTTTAGTTTATTCACTACAGAAAATATATGTCTTTTAGTTAAAGTATCCTTTTTTTTCTTTTTTTCTTTTTTTCTTTTTTTGAACAAAATCAGATCGTCACTGCTGCCTCACTGTTATTCAAAAATCAAGATACAAGTCTTACACAACCAACGACATTTTAGTTAAAGTATCCTAAAATTCTATCAAAACAATTTGTAAAATCCATACAAATATATATTGTCTGGTAACAAGAAGCAGCAAGAACGTCCTACTATTCCTAAAAATATTCTGATTGTCAAGTTGAAAGGGCACGTGCATATTCATATAGTTGCTTACCAAACACGAGGCAAACCAAGATGATCGCGAATCACATCACCAACCCCAACGGAATTAGTTCCAATCGCAACATCAACTTTCAATGCTTGGATTGAAGGAAATGATTATAATACTATTTAATATAAAATAATATTATTCTAATAACATTTTTAATTTTTCTATATTTCAAATACATATAACAAACATATTATTACCCTCAAAGAACGTAGCTCAGCTGGTAGATGGATCATGCTAGTAGATGGATCATGGACGAGCTAGGGGTATGGACAATGATTCCCAAGTCAGCAGCTCGAATCCTAACAATAGTAAAAGCTTTAAAGAAATATCTAATCTAGAAAGATAAATAAATAGATATTATAAAAATAAAAATAAAATAAAATAAAAAAATAAAAAAATAAAAAACAAAAATATTATTGCTACACATGAGTGCCGCCAACTTTGGAATGGATATGATTGAGTTTGATAACAATGATTAATGGATGCTTTTAAGTTTTAACGTTGTCTATTTGGAGTTAATGGAAGAGATCTAACGATATGGATGTCCGTGTAATATTTTTTAAACACCGGGGAAAGTTTGTGTTTATATATACAAAACTGTCGTAATTTTGCTAATCATCGGAGATGTTTGGCAATTTTCCCATCAATGAATAGGTAAGAACAAAATGGTTGGTCAAAACTAAAAGGGTAATTTTGCTCTTTTTATTGGGCTTTTTATTGGTTTGAGCGTAAGGTCATTCCTGTTCTTATTAGCTGTTTTATGGGCCTGAATTGGGCTTACCCTTTGAAATAAAAAGAGGAAAATATATAAATATTATTTTTATAACTCCACCCAATTCTCTTCAATTGTGATTTGTAAACATGTTTCTAAATTTAAACTTAAAAGTCTGTTATTTCAAGCAAAAGATGACATATCAATTAAACTAGCTAACATCAACAAATAAAAAAGGGAAAAATGTCAAAAATAACCTAACCAAAGTATTCATTATTGATTTTAGCCTCATCCAATGTTTTGATGGTTTACAACTATTCATTATAATTTACTTTCACTATATAACCATTAAATTACAATACTACCCTTTTATCATTTTTTTTCATTTCTAGATGTTCAATGATGTTTCATGTTTTAACATAAAACATCAATGAAGTAGTCTTGTTTTATGTTTAACATAACATGAAATATCTGGAAATCTTGAATTTCAACAACAATCAATCTAAGTCACAGATTTCCTGATCAATTGGCAGCCCAATCTTCTTCACCTGCATCGTGCGACGTTCTCCGGCACTTGGCCACCTCCTTCGGCCTTGATCGGGTCTCCTCCTCTCTTCATCTCTCTTCCTCTCTTTTTCTCTTTTTCTTCATCTTCTATGCCAGCATCTTCGCCCTTCAATTTAGTCGCCATCACTCTGAGCCGATTGCCGACCACCTCTTCTCTGATCGATAACTTCTCTCTCCTCTCTCCTCTCTCCTCTCTCCTCTCTCTCCTCTGTTTTTTCTTCACAAAAACGATTTAGGTTTTCTTTTTAAAATAAGGGTAGTTTCGACTATGTACATTCAACTTGGTTACAAACAATCAAACCAATACTTTTTGATTAAAACTAATTCTAATAATTTTATTAGTTTATTTTTGGAAATGCCCCAATAAAAAATTGAAGTAATTTGCATAATCAGTTAACTTAGGGTTAGTTTAGCATTGCTTTTGAAAATTTTAAATTAGCTTATTTTATAATTTTGATCAAAAATGAAGTTTGGTAAAACTTCTAAAAGTGATTAATTGATAATCTTATAAGTTTTGACAGTGATTTTGAGAAGTAGGTAGATGGTTACTTTTTAAAAGTAATTATAGAATAATCTATTTCGATATTTAATGAATCTTTTAAAATATCATTATTACCCTTATGAAATAAAGTTAAAATCATTTATATATTTTATTTCATCTTAAAACTAAACATTCTACTTAAATATTTGATTTAATTTACAAAATCTTGTAAAAATATTTTTATTGTTCTAATGAATTTTTTGTATAATTTAAATGTTATACTTATATATTGATTTAATAGATATAATTAATGAAAAAAAAAATTAGGGTTCTAAAATCATATCTATTTTGGTCATTGTAACTAATTTCAGTACTTATGTAATAAAATTACAAAACATATATATACTGTTTTTGAGTTATACAATAGTTTTAAAAGTACAATTAACCAAACATTTGTTGGCTAACTTCACAGTTAATTATTCCTTTAGCATAGCTAACAGTGATTATAAGAAAAGTTACAGCATTACCAAACTAACCCTTATAATGCTTTAGATGAGCTGGTTTTGTGTTATATAGTATAAATTCAAGTTTCACTTTTACATTTATTTTCTTTATTATGGGAATTGTAATGTTAGGATGTTACAATGTCCAATTTTTTTTTTTTTTTCCAAATGACATAACAGACTAACAATATGACAAATTATGGATCATCATGACATCATGTATAAAATTAATCAATAACAAATTTTTGAAAATGAGTACATAATTATAAGGGTTAATATTAAAAGCATTCCCTCACATTTGAACTATTATTGGATATATAGTTACAGATGCTTTTATTTTAGAAATCTCCTCTATGGACTAACACCGTTAGCATTCTATTTGTATTGACTGAGTTTGATTGTTAAAAAATCTAAAATGTCTCTATTTAAACTACAATTTTATGAATTGACCGATATACCTTCATACGTTTACCAAATAAAAATTAATAAAATGATATAAAAGACGGGAATGTTAACTTACAAAAGAGAAGTTATTTTGTGGACAATTTTATCTCAAAAAATATAAATAAAAAATGAACCAATATCATTAAAAATAAACCAGAATATGTATTTATTTGTTTTTTTTAAAAAAAAAAATCTAAACAAATACTCATTTTCATTGCTTTTAGTTCATGTTTAATTTTGTTATTTTTAATGATAAAATTGTCTAGAAAATAACTTCTCTTTTACAAGTTAACATTCTTGCCTTTTGTATCATTTTATTAATTTATTTGACAAAAATATGAGGGTATAATAGTCCAATTCATACAATTGAAGCTTAACTAGGGGTATTTTAGATTTTTTAAAAGTTAAACTAAGTCAACACAAACATAATTCTAACGATGTTAATTCATAGGTGAAGTTTCTAAAATAAAAACATTTATACATCCAATAATAGTTTAAATGTGAGGTGAGTAATTTTTTTTTATAGATAACAATAGACCAAGAAAACAAACAAACATTACATGGGCCAATCTGCCTAGACCAAACTCTCCACACAAAGTGGAAAAGATTCAAGGTAGAAACGATCTTTCGAATCGAAGGAAGACTTAGCAAGACTACGTGCGACCTTATTCGTGGATCTAGGAACAAAAGAAACTTGAAAATGGTGACACTTAACCAAGGTGAGAATATCAGCAATAACAGTTCCAATGTCAGCAAGAGGCAACCTATCTGAGTTAATGAGATCGACCATGGTCTTAGCATCAGATTCGAACACAGTAGGGACCAGGCCAGATTCCAAAGCGAAAATGATACCTCTAAGGATGGCAGTAGCTTCAGCTATTTGCGAGGAAAAACAAGCCTCCAAAACCTGAGTTGAACAGCCCATCACACTCCCCACATTGTCACGAATCACAATCCCAATGCCTACACAATTTGATCACAACGGATTGCCGCATCCGTATTAACCTTATACACTCCCACGACTATTGACCCTAATATTGGGCATCGACTACTCGACTACTCGACTACTATACAGGCCCTTTATCATGTAAACGGGATCAAACGGTCCGTTGGATCATTTTAAACGGGATCAAACGGTCTTGCATTAATGATCAAACAAAAAAACTAGTTCAACACTTCAGCCGGTTACTTTTTTAACCCACACAATATCCTTTAAGTGGAAATCTCTTTTATCTCTTTTGAGTTTTGACCACCATTTTTGCTAGGTTTCTCTTCTCACCGATCTGTCTCTCTTTGACTTACATATCTGCTCCGAACGCCTCCGTCGGCAGATCGCCACTTCGCCGCCGCCACCGCCACCACCATCACTTGTAAGTTTGAAATTTTAATTTTTCGAAATGTTTCTTTAATTAGATCTTCAAACACATGACAGTTCACTTCAAATACTTCAAAGGTCAAAGAGCTTAAAAAAAACCTCATACAGAGAAAAATCCATGGCTGTTATAACAGAGGAACCAGAACAAGAACCTCAACAACCAATTCAGTAACCCAAAATGATCCCAACAAACACAACAAAACCACAAAACAGCACAAGCCCATTCACGTTTTGGTTCTAATTTACTCTCTCTGTCTCTCTTGTAACTCTAATCTTCATTTCTCTCTCTTCTCTCTCTTCCTCTCAGGACCCGAAACAATGGTTTCTCAGCTTGCCAAGCTCTCTTCGTCGCCACTACTCTTCTGGTCGGATTATCAAGGTCCAGACGAGCCCGAATCGATCCCCCATCGAGCTTTTCACGTTCCAAAATGACGTCAAATCTACTGAGAAAAAGTGTTAAATTTATTGAATTGGGTAGTGAAGAATTGGTTAGGGTTTTAGGACAATGATTCAGACCATGAATTTGGCTCTTGTGCATTTGGTTTTACATGATTCAGCTGTTGATGAGTGCCAATTGGGTTGCTGAGAATTCAAACTACAAGCTATGCAAAAAATAATGGACAACTTTGAAGTTTGAACTTGCACACTATTTCTCTCTGTTTCGCTGGTTTTGCTCTATGCTTTGCAATCTCAGAACTTGGTTTTGATTTTCTCTACTGACATGTTTTTTGTGATTGTCACTTTGTTGATTCGGGTTTTTTTTTTTTAGGTTTACTGGCTGGTAGTGACTGTTGGGTGATCAATCAATGGAGGAAGAGAAGGACGCATTTATGTTGTTAGAAAGGGAGAATTTATCGGCATATACAAGATTCTACACGATTGCCAAGGTCAAGCTGGATTTTCTGTGATTTTTTCTTCTTATTTTACTTTCTTATATTATTAAATTTTTTGATATGTTTTTGTTTTTCAGTTGCTACTTTTATGTTAATGTCTATGTGGGTTTGTGTGCTCGTCTGTGTTTTTGTTCCTTAAACAATGAATTCAGTTACCCAGTTGATTTTAGTTTCTGTTTTTGTTTGTCTGCTTCTTTATTCTTTCATTGTGCTGAATTACTGAATTTAAATGAAATGAAAAAAGAAAAAGTGAATTCTTGATTGCTAATTGATTGTCATGCCACTGCTTTTCATGTTATCAATCTGCATTGTTGAAGTATGAGTTAGTAATTAAACTTTGAATTACAAATGGTAGTTTTTCTTTAAATTTTAAGCCTGGTTTTTGTGACAATAATCTACAGGGGATTTGTGTTGTAAATGCATTAATCCAAGGAATTTGACTACCCCAGTTGTATCTGCATCGATCTTGAGGGCCATTTTCTGTTAATTTTAAAATTTTATGTTTCATCATAAAAAGGCAGTAGTTTCTAAATACTTCATTTGGCAACTGGTCTATGAGTTTTTCTCTTGTTATGTGAATCAAGATATTAGCATCACTTCAGGAGATTTCAATGAAGTTTTTGTTATCCTTTAGATCATTAACTTGACGGGGGTCTGGGAGTGGGGGCAACTGAAACCGTGTTTGTTTGGTTTGCAACAAAAGGTTATGGTTTGCCAAAGGAGACTTAGGAGAACCTTGCCTCACACGGGCATAAGAATTCTATCTGTTCTGCCAGTGCCGGTGACATCAAAGAATATCTTTTTGGAAAACTCGTTCCTTCCCCATTTCAGGTTAGATAACTAAGCTCTTTATTTCTAAAGGTTACAATATTTTTGATAAGATTTGAACTTTGAAGCAGTGTTTGTTAGTTTTAAGAAGCATGATGATTGATTTTGTTTGCTTGAACTTTAGCATACTATATTCATCATTTTTTTAAATCTTTTTATAAGGGTCTCAACATATGTTGTTATTAAGGCTTCATTATTCAAGTTGTCCTCTTCAGTTATTGACTTATTTTACTGTTATTAGTCCGTGCATATTTTGTGTGTTACCTAATGGTGTGAGTACTGTATCAAGAATCTAATATTACTTGTAACAGTTGGAAGTCCATGAAAATCACCTTTGAAACTAAAAGAATGTAGCTAGTCTACTGGAATTTTGATTACTCATTGTCTTGTTTTTTTGACAATGGTGGATGATGAATACATCAGTTGCAAAATGTCATGAATTAGATTCAAGTTGTTTGATGCTGGGACCTGATTTGAACTTGAATCTGTTGTGGTGGTAAACATATACTTCATTTTTTGTCCTGCAGGAGGCATTTGGATCAACTTCGGTTTCAAGAGCTCTTCAACAAAAGCAGTCAAAATTAGATAATTGTGTTGTCACTCGAGCAATTTATTCAAATTGTGTGAGTTACTTTCTGACTTGCATACTACAGTCACTGCCATTACGACGTAAATGTTGCTGAGTATAGAGCTTTGATTTTAGGATTGCAACAAATAATGCCAGATTACATAGCATTGCAGGCATCCAGTTCCAGGTATTGACAATGGCCAGCTTTGAAGCAATTTTGGGAGAAAAAGTTGTGTTTTTCTTTGGGCTACTGATATATGACTTCAATTCTATGAATGAAATGTAAATGATATGGTGAAAGTATGATGAAAACCTTTGTATTTATCTATGAATCTCCAAATGATCTCTTTATTTCTCATTTGAGCCATAAATATGTTTCTGTATTATAAATCATTGTTTATACTATCAATGTTTTGATTCTAAAATTTTGAAGCAACTAAACATTGCCAAACTAAAGGAAGCAAGGGATTTTAATTCAAGAGATTGATGGTGGGTAGGTTGAATTTGGTTGATTGTTGTTATCAACTGGGTGATCAGTGGGTAGAGTAGGTAGGGAGAAGTGAAGAGTACCCACGGCATTTGAAGGACTATATAAATTATAGACTGATTTTTTATATATTTTTATTTTGCTAAGAACCTTTAGACATTATCCATATACAAAAAAGATAAAAGAAAAGTAAAAAGTGACAAAAAACAATAAAGCACAAAGAACCAAGGGGAAAACAATTCCAAACAAAAAGAGGTACGTAGGTCACACAAAAAAGTAAAAGAAAAAGAAAACATCAAGAAAAACGAAAAGATTCATCGACCCATGCAGCGTTGCCAACTAAAGTAGAACAGAATGGCGGGGTAGAGAACCATTTAGAATCACCATGAAGCTCTAAAGCATGCTTAGAAAACGTATCTGCAACCTGATTTCCCTCCCTTAAAATATAGGAAACCTAAAAATCTATCTGCGAGATCTGAAAAATGCAGCGCTGCCATGTTTGACGAAACCTCCAATGAACCATCTCAGAACGAGAAGAAAGAAGCTGAACCATATAAGAAGAATCGCTCTCAAGCCAGATTCGATGCCACCCATACTTCCATGCAAAATTAATGGCCAAAGAGGCCTTCAGAAGCTCAGCCTCAAACGCAAAAACCTAACCAAGAGGAATAGCAAAGCAACCCTTCACAAAGGCTCTGGAAAGATATCACCACAACCACCAACCCCCCGGAGAGTCCATAGCAGCTCCATTTGTATTCACTTTGATCCAACCAGGAGCCGAAGGTGACCAAATCACACTCTTGATCACCGGAGCTTTAGAAGGGCGACCCTGAAGACCGAAACGACGAAGAATCAAAAGGTCGTCCATACAATTACGTATATAACCAATATTCAGGCGATTAGCCTCTGAAATTACACGCCAAACCAAAGAAAGGATGGATCTAAAGTCCACTGACTTCCTTTCAAAGATCCACTGATTATGGGCAGTCTACACCCCCATATAACTGCATGGATAGCCGCTTTCCATAAAATCCTAACTGCTCACTAAAGAAAATTGAAATGGCCTGTAAGAAGAAGGATTACCAAGTTTCGGTAGAGACACGTCGCTGGAAAGCTAAGAAAACCGCCTCTCAAAGAGCAACCGCTAGAGGACAATGAAGAAAAAGGTGATCTGCAGATTCACTACTAACCCCACAAATACTGCAACGAGAAGCCAACTGGAACCTAGACCTGCAAAGACAATCCTCAATAGGAAGTCTGTTCAACATAAGACGCCAGGTCAAAGCTGAGCGAGAGGGGATAAGGGGGGGATAAAATGAGACCTAACATCTCTCCACCAAACAACTTGAGGAATATCACGGAGAAACTGGGAATAAGCAGTCTTGCAAGAAACGCGACCATCCCGAGAATTAACCCAAACCAGAGAATCCACAACAGAAGAAATCATAATCCGATCAATCCGAAAACACAGATCCGGGAAGCGCGCTCGAAAACAATCGTCCATCACCTATTTACCCCATGAATAAAATTTGAAACCCTCGCTCAGAGTGGTTTAGCTAAATAATCTGGAATCTCTAAAAACTCCAAAATGGGGACCCCCAACCAATTATCCCGTTAAAAGTCCCGCTGAGAGTTTTCGCCGATCAATCAGATACCTTCCTTAAAAAGGGAATTATAATTTGTCCGAAGAGAAGACCAAATCGAGGAGGTGACATACCCTTTATGAGGCTTTTGCAAATGCCTGAGATACCTCCCCCGCTGAAATGAGAAAGCAAAACCATCAGAGGTTATAAACTTCTAAGTGAATTTCCGCAACAACGAGTCATTCAGCAACCCAAGATCCTTCAGACCAAAACCACCATGTGAGTAAGGCCTACAACAACGATCCTAAATGACCTGAACCAACTTAGTCTCCTTACAAGAACCAGTTCATAAAAAAGTTCCTCAACTTGCAGTTAATCATTGACAATAAAGAAGAATGCCACTTGTAAATCATGAAAGAGAGCATAAATGAACCAGTGATGACCGACCTGATCAGAGTAGCACGACTGGCCAAAGAGAGGGACTTGCCTTTCCATTTAGCGAATTTAGACAAGATCTTACCAACAATAGGTCGTAACACCGCTTTTTGAGGCTTACCCTGAAACAAAGGGACTCTCAAATAAGAAAATGGGAGTTGCCCAATCTGCATACCAACCAGAGACTGCAAACTACCAATCCGAGAGGGGGAGACAGAAGATCCGAAATAAATCGAAGACTTACCTTAGTTAACCAACTGGCTTGAAATATCACCATAATCCCCAAAGCACCCATGATATGCTTTAGATTCTTTTGAGTGCCTCTGCAAAAGATCAGAACATCATCTGCATCTAGCAAATTAGTTGGAGCCAAAAAACCTTTTGGGGAAGAAATTGACAGAATCTGAGAAGAACCCACTAACCTCGTCAATAATCTACTAAGGAAGTCTTCTACAATACCAAACAAAAGCGGAGAGAGCGGATCTCTCTGACGAACCCCTCTAGAGCAACAGAAATACCCCTCTAGGACCCCATTAAATAGAACTGAAAGCCTAGACGAACGAAGAATGTCGTCTATCCAATCCACAAAAATAAAAGAAAACCCAAAAGCGTAAAACACTTTTCAAAGGAAAGATTAATCCAAGGTGTCAAAAACCTTGTGGATATTAATCTTCATGGCCAAGTTACCCTCATAGCACTTCTTCTTTAGCACATTCACATAGTCAGAAGCCAAAGCAATACAATCATCAATATGTCGGTCTCGAATGAATCCAAACTGCTGTGGAGAAATAATCCCAGCGGCAACCCGAACTAAACGATCAGCCAAAATCTTTGAAGAAATTTAAACAGAAAGTTACTAAGTGCAATCGGTCGAAACTGATCAACCGAAATCGAGTCCCTCAGCTTCGAAAGAAGAACAATGAAGCTGGAATCGAAACCTGGGAAAATAACTCTAGTGATGAAAGAATCCTGAACAGCGAGGACCACGTCACTACCTATAACATCCCAACCTCTTTGATAAAAACTACCAGAAAACCCATCGGCCCAAGGGCAGAAGCAACATCCATATCAAAGACCGTATCATGAATATCATCTGCAGTTGAAACGCTAGTCAAGAAAGCGTTCTCTACGGCAGTTACCAAGGAAGGAATCATATCATCTACAATAGATGAATCTTTCCCAACTCGAGAAACATCCGAGGAAAAAAGGCCAGAATAATAATTAATGATATGATCCCTGATGGTAGGCCGATCCTCCGAGAGAACCCCATTAATCAAAAGAGCTGATATAGTGTTACAATACTGCCTACGTTTGATAAAGGCATGAAAGAAAGATGTGTTCCGATCCCCATCACAAAGCCACCTAACTCTAGACTGGTCACGATAAAATCACTTCTGTCTGTGTAATAACACATCAAGCTCAAAATGAACACTCGCCTCGGCCATAAAAAGATCATCTGAGAAACCCCGGTTGGACAAATCCAGCTAAATAGAATGAAGCTCCGCAGACTTCCCAGCAATGGCAGAGTTAAGATCCCCAAAAACCTCCCAATTCCAAGACTTGAGAGCCTTCTTCAGGCTTTTCAGCTTATAGATAACAACCTGATGAGGGATACCTACAACAGGAAAGATCCAAATCCTACGAACAATAGCTATAAAATCAGGATGCTCTAACCACATGCTCTGAAACCGAAACGGTTGATGACAAGACACCTTAAAATCTGATAACCGAACCAATAATGGACAGTGATCAGAATAAATACGAGGAAGAGCCACACATGAAATTTCCCGCCAACAGGAAATGCAACCATCTGAAACCAAAACTTTATCTAATCATCTATCAACTTTAGTGCAGTTGCTGCGACCTCTAACCCAAGTGAATCGGACGCCTTGAGAACGAATTCCAACCAAATCACAATCATCAATCATCAACCTCAAATCCTCACAAGAACCACGAGCAGTAGAACGAGAACCCAAAGCCTCATGAGCACCCAGAACCGCATTAAAATCCCCAACAACTAACTAGGAAGAAGAAACAAAACTAACCATATCTTGAAGAGACTGTCAAAGAGACCTATGAACCACTGTAGAAGTGCTCGCATAAACAAAAGTGTAACAGTGCACCCTAAGAACCGATCGAGAGTGAAACAATAAGATGTTGATCATGATAGTGAACTATCTGAGCCTCAAGAAATGAAGCACAAGTGAAAACCCAAATAGTCAGTATCAACCTACCACAATCGTTCATACCTACCAGGCAAAGACCGAGCGAAGACTAGAAACCTGAAGAGATAAAGGAAAAATCAACCATAGGCTCTGCAATACAAATCAAAACAAGTCTATGTAAACGACACAACTCTTTAAGTACCCACCTCGTAGGCTCACCCCAAATCCCAAGACAGTTCCAAAAGAGAACATTAATCATCGAAAACCGTCGAAGGAGCCCGGCATCCGGACTCTAAAGAAGCCAACCTACGCTTAACCTTCAAAGCTCTCTAAGCAACCTCAGCATCAACTAACTCACCATTCTCCCCCTGGAAAGCCTATGAAGAATCTACAATGAGGCGAAGCTCGGCCTTAGAACTGACCAAGGACCCAAGCTCTGAATCTGCACCCTAGGATCCACAATTGAAGAACAAGAAAAACCAGATCCACCTCATAAACTACTCTGATCCACATTGACATTCGAAGCTGAAGACACAACTGCCTCCTCAGATGATTGATTAGTAGAAACCTCATGAACCATAACTTGATGACGAGCCGTATGACCCAGACGAGAAAATGACCTAGATAAAATGGTAGAGACCATAAGGCAAACCTGATTGACCACCGAAGAACCCTGAACAACAGTCCTCGAATAATGCACTATCCCTACAGTCGAACTGACGGAACTAATAGAAGGATTAACAACCGAGGAACTAGAAATCAGAACTGAATCAGTGACTCCATCATCAAATCCTGAACCCTTGCTAATATGTAATGCCTGGGAAATCATTGGAGGAATCGAACTTAAAGCCACTTCTAAAATAGCTGAGATAGTAGATGAAAATGGATTTGAAGAAAGAACCAAACCAGTGGACGAAATGGAACCCGAGATCAAATTAGACCCTACAGAAGTGTGGATAACCATTGAATCATGACCACCTACTTCCTGGTGAATAGCTGAAAAAATATTGGTCAACGGGACCTCCTCTTGAGGAGCAATAACAGGGCGATAAACTGATTTAGAGGAACGGGTCCGAACAGGCTGAAAACCATCATCCCCAAAAATTCTAGAATCCTCCGATAAATCCTGGGTCCATTTTGTAGAACAACTTATAGGAACCTTAGAAGACTTGTTACAACGACAAGAACTAGGCAAATGATCTATAGAAGAGCAAATGGAACAAAAAGTTAGGAGATTCTCATACTCAACAACTATAAAAGAACTATGAAATTCATCCCTCTCCAACAATACTAAAGTAGGCAGCACTGATGACACATTCACATTAACTAGAACTCTAGCATAATGACTAAAATCCCCATCACTAATAGCCTTGTCCAACTGTAATGGCACCCTAATTCCTCTAGTCAAGTCAGAAATAATTTTCGGATGCCAGTATTCCCACGATAGATCAAAGAACCTAACCCAAACCTGAGCAATTGTGGACTTCTATAGTGATGGGTTAAAATCCGGGACCCAAGGCTGTAGGCGCAGAATACCTGGCTTTAGATGAACCGAACCGAACCCCCAAACATGATTCATCTCAGTAGAAGACTTTAAAAGAATTTGATAATAACCTCTCCCCAGAGATATAAGACGCCAATTAGAATTTAGCATTCAATGCTTGCTAAGTCTTGCCTTAAGATCCACAAGTTTCCAAGGCCGCTCACCACTGGAAAGCACCACACGACCAATAAGAGCATTCCTACACTATTCAAGACGGGCCTGATAAGCAATCAGATCCACTCGAACAGAAACATACCCCCTTTCTTAGAGGGAACTGATGGCATCGGAAAAGTGTCAATAATAGGAGATTTGAAGACACCCGCAAAAGACTTACCACCATGGACTATAGGCACTAAACTCTGAATGAGACCTGCAACTGAATTCGGAACAATCACCGAAACACCCCCATCAGGCTGAGGAGGAATCGGCTCACCAACTAATGAACACACCCCACCAGATGCGAAAGGAACAACCCGAGAAGAGGAATTCAATCCACTCACTGTACTCAGACCAACCTGACTAGTCGAGGTGGAAGACATCGCTACCGGAAATGAAGGAGACAAAGCAGCCTCCATGCACATAGGATCCATAGAGCTCGATACGGATGCAACTAAGTGCTGTGAACCCCAAATAACAAAGTTCTTGATTCTAGGTTGCATAAAAAATCACGATATACAATCTTGAAAAAGGGAAAATGAACTGAATCTTACTGGAAGAGGGCCAAAAATGCAAAACGGCGGTGTAACCCTAAAAGAAAAGTTAAACCGGTGCAGAAACTTGAAACTGACGTAACTCTATGAAAACAACTCCAAATCATGATATTCTTGATTCTATGTTGCATGAACTTTTACGATCTATGATGTTTATGAAAAATATAAGATCCGAATCTGACTAGAAGATGCTCAAATTTACAAAACAAGGCCAAACATATCCCTAGAGAAACAAACCAGAACATAAAACCTGAAACGGACGTAACTCAGTGCTGTGAACCCCAAATCACAAAGTTTTTGATTCTAAGTTGCATAAAAAATCATGATCTACAATATTGAAGAAGGACAAAAGAACTGAATCTTACCAAAAGTGGGACAAAAAAGCAAAATGGCTGAGTAACCCTAAAATAAAATACAAACCTATGCAGAAACTTGAAACTGACGTAACTCTATGTAAACAACTCCAAATCACGAGTTTCTTGATTCCAAGTTACAAGAAATTTCACTATCTACAACTTTGATGAAGAACATTAGATCAATATCTGACCGAAAGATACTCGTATAAATTATAGACTGATAATTCTAGAGAGTATAATTTATTATTATTATTGAAATCAGCATTTGATGGACTCGAACGTGTTGGAATCTTTAACCTCTTATTTTTCTAATTTTTTTTTTCTATTTTAAAAATGGTTACCAAAGCTATAAAAATTGTTACTATAGCCGTAAAGGTTGTTACTAAAGTCGTGAAAATATTACAATTCAAATTTTTAAAAAAAAAATTAAAAATGGTTATAGAAGCCGTAAAAATGGTTACCTAAGTCGTGATGAAGGTTACTAATGCCATGAAAACGGTTACAAGTCAAAATTTCTAAATTAATTATATGGTTCAAAGTCGTAAATATAGTTACAGTAGCCGTAAACGTAGTTACAAGTAAATTTTTGAAGAAACCATGAAATGGTTATCGAAGTCGTAAACGTAGTTACCAAAGCTGTAAATATAGTTACCAATGCTGTAAACATAGTTACAAGTAAAATTTTGAAGAAATCGTTAAATAATTACCGAAGCCATAAACATAATTACCAAAAATTTTGAAGAAATCGTTAAATAATTACCGAAGCCATAAACATAATTACCAAAGCCGTAAATGTAGTTACCGTTACTGTAATCGTAGTTACAAGTAAAATTTTGAAGAAACCGTTGCATAGTTACCAAACTCGTAAACGTAGTTACCAAAGACGTAAATGTAGTTACCGATGCCGTAAACGTAGTTACATGAAATTTTTTGAAGAAACCGTTACATAGTTACCGAAGCCGTAAACATAGTTACCAAAGACGTAAATGTAGTTACCGTTGCCTTAAACGTAGTTACAAGCAAATTTTTGAAGAAACTGTTACATAGTTTCCGAAGCCATAAATATAGTTACCGAAGCCATAAACGTAATTACTGTAGCCGTAAACATAGTTACAAGCAAAATTTTGAAAAAACCGTTATATAGTTACCGAAGCCGTAAATGTAGTTACTAAAGACGTAAATGTAGTTACCATAACCGTAAACATAGTTACAAGCAAAATTTTGAAGATACCGTTACATAGTTACAGAAGCCGTAAACGTAGTTACCAAGCCTGTAAGCGTAGTTACCAAGCCCGTAAGTGTAGTTACTGTAGCCCGTAATCGTAGTTACAAGCAAAATTTTGAAGAAACTGGTATATAGTTACCAAACCTGTAAACGTAGTTACCAAAGCCGTAAATGTAGTTACCGTTACCGTTACCGTAATCATAATTACAAGCAAAATTTTGAAGAAACTGCTACATAGTTACCGAAGCAGTAAACGTAGTTACCAAAGTCGTAAATATAGTTACCGTTGCCGTAAACATAGTTACAAGCAAAATTTTGAATAAACTGTTATATAGTTACCGAAGCCGTAAACGTAGTTACCAAAGACGTAAATGTAGTTACCGCAGACGTAAACATAGTTACAAGCAAATTTTGAAGAAATTGTTACATAGTTATCGAAGCTGTAAACGTAGTTATCAAGCTCGTAAGTGTAGAAAATCCCTTCAGTTTCTATTTTTGTTGTGAGGATCAATGTGAGTGGTGGTTTTGTCACGAAATAGCCAAAGATAGAGATTGTAAGGATTCCCATTTATTGATTGGCTTATTTTGTGGACAAACCATATATTGGGGCTTGATGTAAAGGTAGCTTAGGTATTTGATGGTTGGTATTTTGTACAACCAAGGCCCACTTAAGTCCTCAAAAGAAGAAGCACCAAAGGTATATTCCAGTGCTTTCTTGCTTTGAAGAGATCTAGTTACACACATACACAACTCATGCATATATCTTATTCTTGTATGTTATGTGTTTTATATGAGTGCATGCCTGTTCTTGAACATCTCTTCTTGCATGTTTTAATTGATTGCATCTTATTCATTGAAATATCATAACATGTTTAGGCATTAGGATGCAAAGCCATGAAGTCTCTTCATGCATGTTTAAATGATTGCATCTTGTTCATTGAAATGTCATAACATGTTTAGGCATTAGGATGCAAAGCCATGAATTCTATTCATGTATGTTTTAATTGAGTGCATCTTGTTCAATGACAATGCCATGAGATGTTAGGTATTAAGATGCATTCAATTCCCACACTTGCACTTCAAGTTAGTCTTAAGTGTGCATGTCTTAGCACGATGGTTGACCACTTGAGAAAGTCTCATTCTTCTCTTGGATAAGTGTTAGTTTTGGTTTGGTTGTTTGGAGTAAAGTGTCTAGTTTGAAAGATTGGGTTTCAATGTTTTTCAAAATCGACCTTTGTATGATCTTGTGACCATAACTTTTTATGAAAAGATTTAAATTGGGTTTTGTAAATTTTGGACAAACTAGACACCTATACCTTTCCAACGGTATATTATTCGTAATATTTCATGACCGTTTAGATTGGTTTTGAAATCTCTAAAGTGACCACCAAAACAGGGCAACTATGTTGTTCGTCTGTTTCTGATCTTTGGTCACTCAATTGACCATAACGTTTTCTACATACATTAAAATGTCATTCCATAAATTGAAGTATAAAGTAGATTGCCATACCTTTCCAATGATATATCATACGAAAGATTTCGATGTCATTTGGTCATGTTTTGAGGCGCTTGAAGTTGAAGCTAATGCACTGTCGTTGCCAAACCGCTGTTCACTCGCCCTACGTACAGCGGGCACCTGATTGATTTTTCAATCCTCCCTACACCTGCCTTACAACCGCCCTACGTAGAGCGGTCTGCAGGAAAACTTTTGGAAAATTTCCAAAACGACATAGCTTCAATTGGACATCATATATATATGTCTCTTTGACCTTAAGTCGTCCCAATGACTCAAAAACCCATATTTTTTATTGATAGGATTTTCAAAGAGAGAAATTCACCCAAGAACTTATCTTTGTCCAAACCCATTTCCATATGCATAAATCATCATCTAAGCAACATCTAGGATCATCTAGCATGTGTTAATGCATAGGTTTTCTTCAACACACATGGTATGATATGTTGAACACTATTATCTTACATAATTAGTGCTTTTACTTATCAATTTATCTCATTTATTATTTGTATGTTCTTAGAGTAATTTCTAGGATTTTGTAAATTGCCATATTATCATCCTAGATAAGCATATAGTGTACCTTAGCTCTATTTGCATATTTGGATATCTTTGCATATTCACTTAGGGTGTATAATCTTTTCGGAGAATTAAGTCTTGATCTAGGATTGCTATTTCAGGCGCCTGGGGGTAGTAGTGGTGGGTGTTAGGATTATGCTCAATAGCAAGAGTGTAATGTTGTAATTAACAATCTTTTTCATATTAATAAAGTGATTTCTGGTTTAACAAATCGTATAGCATTTATAGTTTGTATTATAATTGTCAAAGTAAATAATCATAAGGTCTAAAGACTATGGGAAAAGAAGAATTGTTCGTACATCTGGATATGTATGTGGTAGACACAATTCTTTAGTTAGTCTTGAATATTGTTCACAACTTAAGTTAAAGGTTGGGCACCTTTATCTTGTTAAAGTTGTAGAATTCTTTTGCTAGCATTTGAGTGGGATCAAATGAGATATGATGAGTCTAAAATCATCGGAGTGTCTTCGAGCAAAAGGATCTAGTGCACTGGGTGCATTGAACTGGATCACAATGAAAAGCTTTATCTAGAACCGTCAATAGATAATAGTCTTTTCATTATCAGGACAATCGGAGGGTCTATCTTAATCCTGAGATAAATGATGGACTTATGGTTGCAAGTGATATCATTTGAGTTATCAATGAGTACGATTATATCGCATAGTCTATCCTCGATAGTTTGGTGATATTCATTTGTTAATCGATAGAGGACTTCATTTATAGATATGGACATCGTGGCTCCATTTAATTAAATGAGAGTATAATATCATCATATGGATGTTTTGAGGTAATTGGATATTAAATCTCAACGTTGAGTTTTCAATAGTGTCTATTGAAAACATGGCTTCTGGACAAGTCAAAATATCAAATTCAAAACGTGGTCATATGAGTAAATATGGTAACTTGGAGAGTTATAGGCGGTCTATGAACTCTTGGCGATTACTGATATTAATCACGAGGATACACTATCTCCAATATGATTGTCTAGGGTATGAATGAGGAGCATCTTCCTTTTCTATCTTTATTTAAGAGTTCAGTTTTAGCTCTTTAGTGGAATGAGTTAAAATTAATGGATCGGACCTAAGTGAATCATTTGTTGATTGTGATTAGGTTATGTCTATTGAAGCTTAAATTTAGATGGTCCGCCAAGATCCCCAATCCACACGGACTTGCATGGATCACTTGATATATTCTACCGGACCAATTTAAGGGTCCATCTAGAATTGCATTTAATATATTAAGAATATAATTTGCACATTATTTAAGTAATGGGCTGCTCAATTATATTAATATATTAATGAAAGACATGTGGGCTTGTTTCTTTTAGTAAGAATGGGTCTGGTTCACATGTGGGCTTTTTTATTTAAAGTCCAATGGATTAAATGAAATAGGAAAATAATATTAGGCCCATCTTATATATAAGTGGGGCGGCTAGGTTAAGGTTTTGACCTAAAAATATTATTTTGTTTCATTTGTTTTAATTAAATAAGAATTAATTGATTTATTGATTAATTGTTTAATTAAAGAAACAAATCTTTCCTAAAAGTAAAAGACTTGTTTGATAAGTAAATAAATAAATTAGTATTATTTATTTAATCAAATAAGGAGTCTTTTTTTTTTTTAGTCAAATAAAAGAATAAAAATAAAAGAGTTGGATTAGGGTTTGAAGTCTATAAAGTTAAAAAGAATTAGGGTTGAATTTCAGTCACCCTATATAAGTGACATGATGAAATTCGGCCAACCCTAATTAGATACTACATAGAATTCGGCAACCCTAAAGGAAAAAGAAGAAAAATTCGGCCAACCTATATATATGTTCTTATAGGGTTCGGCCACATCAATTAATTGGTGCTTGAGTTTTTATTTTCTTTCTTCTTCTTCTTAATTCTAAGAGAGTTTTTATTCTAGAGAGACAAAAAGGAGTGAAAAATTATTCTTTGATAGTATACAATTGCTTAAACATCAATAAGCTTGTTTATACGATATCGATCTAGGTTCATGCGAGTTTCGATCATAAGATTGTGAACTCAAAAGTGACCGGAATAATTTTGACATTCTTTTGATTGTTTTGTGACTAACAAAGAAAAGAAAGTATTTGTTTGGTCCATTCACAGGTTTGCAATTCAAAGGAAAGGGAGACCACGCTCCTAGGTGATCCACGTTCGTGCTCGGATTGAAGGTCTTGCGGATTACCATCGACGTAAGTCAATCGGATCACGCGACAAGAGGTAATTTACTTTTGTTGACATATATGCATGTTTATTGATTAAAAGGGTTTAAGGTTCATAAAAGAAAAATTTTAAAAGTCACTAAATCGTTTTTAGTATCGCTTCCGCTGCGTGTAACACTTTTATTTGTTTATTTTTCCCTACAGTGGGTTACAGTCCGAGCATGGTCGAGGACAACCTAGGATGTGAACATCATTACAAGTAGTGATTACGAGGATTGAGCAATTGGATTAGGTCCACTTTTACAGGCCTGAGGGAAGTGGTAGCGGGTTACATAACGGGATCAGGTTGTAAACGTTATCATAATTAGTGGATTCGAGGTTCGAGTGTGGTGCACTTACCAGCCCGTGGTTTTTCCCTGTTGAGGGTTTCCACATAAATATCAAGTGTTATTTAAATTCTGCACATATTACACTTGTTGTATTGTATTTTGACTAGTTGGGGTATTTTTGTAAATTGACTAAACACGAAAATTTGGTAATAATAGTTAAAATCTATTCACCGTGCATTATTAGTTTTATACATACCGTGCATTATTAGTTTCATACATACCGTGCATTATTAGTTTCAGTTACCATAGCCGTAAACATAGTTATAAATCGAAATTTTAAAATTTTTATGAAAAATATAATTAATTAATTAATTAATCTTAATTTAGGGGTGTGCAGAATCCAATCCAATCTAATACGATCCATTGGATCGAATCCAGAGAGGTGATTGGATCGGATTGGATCCTAAATTCTAAAATCCATTGGATTGGATTGGATTGGGTTGGATCGGATCGGATCGGATTGGGTCTTGGATTTTCATTTGAAAATCTGCCAAATCTGCCAATCCGTCTTAAATATTAAGCCTTATTTTTATATTGGGCAATTTATTTTATTCATTACTTTCTAATGTAAAGGTCCAATCAAAATACAATTTGATTATCTGAATATCTGAATATCTGTAAAGGCCAAACCCAAATACAATTTCTAATGTTACTATTTTAGATTTTCTATCTCAATTTCTCTATAGCGAACAATCCACCATCTTCTTTTCTTCTATTCTTCTTCATCAACATCATTATTAAGTTTACATTTGAAGCTGATGTATAATGTTTATAAACTTTTTGAATTATATAAAGTTTACAAGTTATGTCATGTATTTTTTAATATTAATTTTATTTGAATTATAATTTGTTTGATTTTATTTATTTCAGATTATAACTTTTATATATTAAGAACGGCTTTATATTAATTCGATCCATCAGATCGAACTGAAGTGTTTTGCAATCGGATCAGATCGGATCTAGGATTATGGTAAATCCATTGGATCCGATCCGCCGCACACCCCTAGCCGTAAACATAGTTGCAAGTCAAAATTTTAAAATTTTTATGAAAAATATAATTAATTAATTAATTAACT
Organism: Acer negundo; assembly: GCA_035582765.1. Classification (NCBI taxonomy): domain Eukaryota; kingdom Viridiplantae; phylum Streptophyta; class Magnoliopsida; order Sapindales; family Sapindaceae; genus Acer; species Acer negundo. Next base: position 16,609,786 of record CM069233.1, read on the forward strand.
AATTACTCTTAATTTAATTTAATTTTTTTAATTTTTTATATAATTTTTTATTATTGAACTCTTTTTTTTTTTTTTTTTAAGTTTTATTTTTATTTTATGAATTTAATAATTTATATTTTAAGAATTTTGAATAGAAAAAAAAAAAAAACTAATTGAAGATGGGACTATTCATCCTAAACCGGCACTATTCATCCCTACATCATGTAGGGAGTGCATGGTAACTAGCCCCCTGTCTTCTGTCTTCTGTCTTCAATCAAAAAAGGACAATCTAAAAAAGGAGTATTTGCACAAACGTCCTTTGAGTTTAGACATAATTACACACATATGGACTTTTTACCAAATATTATATAAACACCCCTACCGTCAGTTAACTTCCATCCAAATTAACTGTTGACCAGATTTTTAGTATTAAAAATCCAAAATACCCTTAGTTACTTATTTATACTTTATTTTGTTCCCTATAAAATAAAATAAATTATATAAAATGTAAATAAAAAACTTTTAATTATATATTTTTCAACAAATTTTAAAAGACAAAAATATATAAAACAAAAAGTTTAGATTTTAAAAAAAATTAAAAAAGGAATAAAGGAAAATTTTTAAGAAAAGAAATGGAGATCATATCTCAAATACGCTGTTACTGGGACTTGAATCCACAATCAAGTAAAACAAAACTAGATTTTAAGTTTTTGACATTAAAATACAATCATTATTAATGGTTGAAAATTGAATATAATTGCGGAATCTCATTTATTGCTAAAAATCTTGTGGCTTGAATGGAATCCTATTAATGATTGAAAATTGAATATAATTGTGGTTTGTTGGTTTTTAAATCATCAATAATGACTGTATTTTAATGTTAAACTTAAAATATAGTTTTGTTTTTCATGATCATGGATCCAAGTCCTAACAATGGCGTATTTGATACTTGTTCTCCAATTCTTTTCATAAAAAATTTCTTTTATTCTTTTTTCTAATTTTTTTTTTTTTGAAATCTAAATTTTTTGTTTTATACATTTTTGTCTTTTAAAATTTGTTTGAAAAAAATATAATTAAAAGTTTTTTATTTGTATTTTTATATAATTTATTTTATTTTAAGGGGAAAAAAAAGTATAAATAAGTAACTAAGGGTATTTTGGACTTTTAATAATAAAAATCTGGTCAATAGTTAGTTTGGATGGAAGTCAACTGATGGTAGGGGATGTTTGTGTAATATTTGGTAAAAATCCATATGCATGTAATTATGTCTAAACTTGGGGGACGTTTGTGCAATCACTCCTCTAAAAAAATCATATCACAAACCAACAAACAAAACAAAAACAAGCTGTCTGATCGGTGATCACATCACAATCACACGATAAAGAATAATCCAACGGCCCACATCCCTCCAACCCACCCTAAAACCCAAAACTTTCTCTCAAGTTTCAACTCTCAGACAAATAACAAAACAAAAAACACGAAACCAAAACTCAAAACACTCTCTGTACTCTGCAAAAAAAAAAAAAAAAAAAAAAAACAATGTCTTCTTCCGCGAAACTCGGTCTCTTCTTCGTTTTCTCTTTCATCGGACATTCACTTTCTCTCTCCTCTGACCAGAACCCAACACCGCCACCATTGCCGACGGTGTTCGACATCCTCCCCAATTTCGGCCTCCCGCCCGGCCTTCTCCCTGACTCCGTCGTCGACTACACCCTCCACGACGACGGCCGCTTCGTCGTCGTTTTGTCGGGCACCTGCTACATCCAGTTCGACTACTTGGTCTACTACGACAAGACCATCACCGGCAAGCTCGGTTACGGGTCCATCACCGACTTGAAGGGCATCCAGGTTCAGAGGTTCTTTCTCTGGTTCGATGTCGATGAGATCAAAGTCGATTTGCCGCCGTCCAATTCCATTTACTTTCTAGTTGGGTTGATCAATAAGAAGCTCGATATTGGCCAGTTCAAGACCATCCATTCTTGTCGTGATGACAAGGTTTCCGGGTCGGGTTGCGGGTCGTGGTCTCCGGTTTTTCAGGTACTTTGAATCTTTGCACTAGTGGATCAATTTTTTTTTTTTTTTTTTTTTTTTTATCTGGGTTATTGAGTTTGATTATTGTTGGTTGAATTTAGTTGATTCGCTGATCATTTTCTATCTGGGTTTTAAGATTTTAAATTGTTGAAATCGATAAATTTTTTTTTTCTATTGGCAAAAATTTGATCTTGAATATTTTCGCGTATATGTACATGTTTATGAATCCTGATTCTTGTGAGGTAGTTGTTGATAATATATGCTCACTTCAGTTCCTAAGTTTTGGTGTTTGTGTTCTTAGAGTTAGGGCAGATTTGGTTTCCGAAAAAGAGTTGCTCTTGAGATTCTCTGATAAGATGTTGTGATATGTCATATATGTGATGGAATTTTGGAACAGGTTGGATTTGTGGAAAATTCTGCTTTCACAAGGTCTTGCGGAGAAGAAATCGAAATCTGTTTGTTGGGCATTACATAGCATGCTCATGTTTATCTTCTACGGAATATCTATCAAAAATGTTTAACACTCACAGCGGATTTGATTTTACGTGTCTAATCTGAATGTTAGTTTGAACTGATAGGTGATCAAAAGAGTCAAAAGTTTTTGTTGTGGATGTTGAGTTGAGTTTTTCTCACATAGGCACACATTATAGGCATATCTATAGCATACTAATACACATTACCACAATTTTGCCTTGTAAGCAATAAAACTTCAATCATAATAATAAACATGGCAAATGTGTGGTGATGTGTATTAGTATGCTATAGATATGCCAATTTTTCTCTCATAGGCACATATTATAGGCATATCTATAGCATACTAATACACATCACCACACTTTTGCTATGTTTATTATTATGATTGAAGTTATATTGCTTATATGGTAATATTGTGATGATGTATATTAGTATGCTATAAATATGTCTATAATGTGTGCGCATGAGAGAAAAACTTATAGATATGCCTATAATGTGTGCCTATGAGAGAAATTTATGTTGAGTAATGTAGAAATAAGAAAAATGTGTGCTTATTCATTCTATTTGGAAGGAATATGCATTGGGTTGCCTGATGCCAGAAACATGCACTCCATTGCAGTCACTTTGCTTTCAGAGTTCTCCAATATGCTTTTATTGTGCCTTAACCTCGTTAGACAACTTTGGCAATTACTCAGCTTACCTTTGACGGCTGTAAAGCTTAATTACACTTTATCATGAAAGACACAATTACTCAGCTTACCTTCGACGGATGTAAAGCTTAATAACACTTTACCTTTGATGAGCTATTTAACGTGGTTTTTCTGATTAGATCTATGGAGAAACAATTCCGGTGCTTGTAAAGCTTAAAGCTTTATATTAAGTCTGTTGTCTTTGACCTTGTAGGACTTGGATATATATGGATGGATATTGTAATCAATGCTTTTTCCCAAGCCTGGACCATATGTTGTTCTTGAGGTTTTTTTTTTTGTTTGATGTATCTTTTCAATCTTACTTTTTTTTTTTTTTTTTTTGTGAGGATTTGTGTGGATGCTTTAAAATATAAATTCAAAGGTATATTATACAACCACTTTCAAATTTTAGTCTTCTTATTGTCAAGCGTCAAAGATGGATGCTTGAATTCTACTCTTTTGGTAATCAACACAGTCATCTCCTTGGGTTTGCATTCTTTTGATTCAAGCGAGTTTCACCATACTAGACCTTAAACTGATCTGAAGTTCTGGTATCAATGTGTATTCTCTTCGGAACTTTTTCGAGTGTTTTGTATACATTTTTTTACAAGTCAACATATTTTTATTGAATGCCTTTTAGCAATACGCTTCAAGATAATTGTCTTCATAGTGCCCTATTTTTTGAATCTTTCTTTTGTTGTCTAAATTTTTCAACTTTTGCTTGTGCAGCTGCCGACTCCCATGGATGAAGTGCCAATGCTACTCACGGAGTAAATGCCGTCGAGTGTTTTCTACTATATGGAAGAGTGGTAAAGAGCTTTTACCCGAATCACTCACAATTTAGATATAGTTTTTCAGCCCCACAAATCAGGGTCTGATACTCTTTACTAAACAAGTTGTGTAAGTATAGTAGTACTATGATGTATATATGGAAAAAATAAAATATTTAGCTTACGTTCTTCACGTACTACGTGTTCAGTACTAGGTTCGAACCTTGTATCGTCAAACTTTTATCGAATTAAATGGACAATTTATGGTACCTATCTGTGTTGCATCTTATATGCTTCTTTTTCTTGCAAGTAAGATGTGATGTTGATTAAAAATGAAGATTCAATCTGTCTGTTTCCACACCTTGTTTCTGCAAAACATGTAAGAAGAAAGCATATCAAACAGATTTAAACTCATTCATGGAATTTTGTGTTTACCAAAATCTTATTATTCAAATGCAAATAGATCTTACCGATGATATCAATGTCAACTTGTGAAGAAGTAGAATGAACACTATATACTCTCTTGCCGCAAATATATAATTTAACCCTAAATATGTAAAGTTGAAAAGTTGAATGCAGTCCTTTTGGGTTTTGATATGTTTATATGTGTATATATATATATATATATATATATATAGAAACAAAAATGACTTTTGTAAACAATGACATAATCAATTTGGTTCAGAAGTAGAGTTATCAACCTGGTGTGTGTATATAAAACAATGCAATAATCAAAATTGCTCAACTCCAATAACATTACAAAATTGGATGCATAAATCAATCTCTTGTTCCCTAGTATTCTTCATCATTATCATAACAACCATATTCTTCTTCTTCACCTTCTCTGTACACATAATCTCCATAATCAACATCTTCATTGTTCTCGTTTTCCTCTTGGAACCCATCTTTGTAATCACCATCACCGTCTCCTCCGCGGCTTTCCGTTTCATCAACCTCCCCCAACTTTACAGCACCCTTCTCCTCCTCCTCCGGATCACTACCGGTTTCCTTTTCGAGCGCGTCGAAGTTGACCTTGGAACCGAGATTCTTCTTCTTCTTTTGCTCCTCGGCGTCCATGTCAACTTGTGAAGCAGCAGCCGCTATCTTCTTGTTGTTGTTGGGTTTCGGGGGCTTTTGGTTCTTCTTGGGTTGTTGTTTCTGGGTTGTGTAGTCCTTGTTCAGGAGTTCCCAGATCATCTTCTTGTAAAGCGCCTCCTTCTTCGTGTTCAAGTACCCATTAATGTCTGCTTCGTCAATGGTGGAACGGCGTCGTTTGGAGACCTTGTCACTTCGTGAGTTGTCGTTGTTGTTCATTGTGTCTTGTTAAGAAAGACAAAAAAACAACAGCGTAGTCTGCGCAGTTTTATAGGCGATCTCAAAAGGGATTTAGAAAAAGCAACCGACCCTAAATCTTATTTATATAGTTGCCAGGTTCGGCACGATTTTTTCACAAGGGTTGGACTCTGTAACGTCATTACACCCGTCATTTTATAATAGAATGATTAATAGAGTTACAAATCCTATCAATGACGAATGTTTTAAAAAAAAATACCTAATCCCGGATTAATAGATATTATTAAAAAAAATAAAGAAATTAATAGAGCTACAAAAAAATTTTCATAACAACCATTTATTTTTAACAACATTTTAAAAAATTTCAAATTTTACTCTGTACACCCTTTTAATTACCAAAACCAGGCTTTGAATGATATTAAGCACTCTAATCATATTATTTTTCTCTCTTTTTTTTTTCCCTCTAAAATTGGACTGACTTAAACGGAAAAAGCATCACAAAGATCAAATACTGAAAAACCCTTAGATAGTATTTATATATATAAAAGGCAAGAAAATAAAAACATGGAAAACAAAAGGTCAAGCAAAAAACGCAAAGGGTACGCATACCCAACAACAAAAAGAGAGAGGCACGCAGGCAACAACAAAAAGTGAAACAAAAACATTTAATGAAAACGAAAATACTCTCTGCCTATGTAATCATTGCAAACCAAAGAAGAACAAAAAGCCAGAGTAGAAAACCACCACTAGGGATAGGTGTGGTGGCCTATTGGGGCGGGAGAAGGTCCTCCACCCCCATTCCTGAAACCTCCCCACCCCCCCCCCCCCCCCCATTTGGGGGAAACGGGGATGTGGATGTTTGGGGGGAAGTTCCCCCGCCCCCACTCGATGTTGGGGTTTTTACCCTAAAGTTTGTAATATGTAAATGGTGATTAATTATAAATAAAAGTAGTCATTTTCATTCTATTTATATATCTCATACTTTTATATCATGTGTAAACATCCAAGATTGCCGGATGTAATCTCGATATGAGTATATGAATGTCATATACAAATGAATTCAGTTTGAGACATGCAATCTAAAGAGTCTGTAGAGAACAAATGAAGTTGGGTACTTTATTTGTGGTTAATCTATAGTTGCGGTCCATTCCATAATATACGGTGGTCTTATCATATACTACTAATATGGTGATATGAGAATAGAGACACCTTATATGATGTGATCATATAGGATTGGGCCACGATCTATATGAATCGTTCTCCAATATCCGTTACATGGGGAGATTCACATATATATATATATCGACAAACGATCGCTATATATGAGAGATTTTAATCCTGAGTGTCTTATTAACTTCTTTAGGTTAGATTGTGGTTTTTGATTTACCATGGGTGAGATCAGAATAGTATTCTCGATCAATATCTTCGTATCTTGTAATCGCTGTTTGGCTTGTGGCTGGGAAGGTTTGTACACAATATTGGAATCTACTCCTTGAGAAAAGTAGAGAAGTAGTTCCCTTAAGGGTTGATTTGGGGCTTGAACAATTAAGAGCGCTCACCTTCTTCTAAAAGGAATGAGGGCTATAATTGTTTAATAGAGAATCAATGACACTTAATGGAAAAAGATATAATTAGAGGGGTATAACGAACTTTATGACCCAACTCTAATTATGAGCTACTTGTGGAGGATCATACCATATGTAATAGGTATATCGATAGACATTGAATTTAGGTTTGTGTAAAAACATCTACAATTATGAGAGTGTAACCTCAGGATTTTAATTAGAGGGGTATAACAAACTTTATGACCCAGCTCTAATTATGAACTACTTGTGGAGGATCATACCATATGTAGAAGGTATATCAATGGACACTGAATTTAGATTTATGTAAAAACATCTAAAGTTACGAGAGTGCATCCTCGGGTTTTTAGTGGAGTAATTCGAGGTTAATAATCATGAAAGATTAATTAAATAGTTTAATTAATTTTTCTAAAGATTATTGGAGCTCAAGACTGTAGGTCCATTAGGTTCGCTTGCTAGCCCCGATCATTGATGATAATAAGGGTCACGGTTAATTAATTAGTTATGTTACAAAAGTAACAAGAATTTAATTCAAGCTATTAATTAAATGATGTTATTATTTAATTAATGGATTAATAATTAATTATATTAAATAATGTGATTATTTAATTGTATTAATAATTATGAATTATTAATTGAATTAATTATTGTATGGAGGTCAAGAGAGAGGTTTGAGGGAATGAGGTTTTTGATAGGTTTCAGCGCCGTTTTGTGATTTCGAGCCTCTTTTGGTCAGATTATGATCTTAGGTTCTTCATCAAAGTTGTAGATCGTGAAATTTCATGCAACTTAGAATTAAGAATCTTGTGATTTTGAGTTGTCTTCATACAGTTAAGTCAGTTTCAAGTTACTGCACTGGTTTTTCTTTTATTTTAGGGTTACACAGCCGTTTTGATTTTTTGGCCCTCTTCCAGTAAGCTTCAGTTCATTTGTCCTTCTTTAAGATTATAGATCGTGATTTTTCATGAAACCTAGAATCAAGAACTTTGTGATTTGGAGTTCGCGGCACTGAGTTACATCCGTTTCAAGATTTCTGTTTTGGTTTGTTTTTTGGAAAGATGAGGGAACCTTAGAAAAAAATGAATAGTGGTCGTTGCTACAGTAATTCCATCGCTTCTACTATAGTGTTTCCATTAATGCTACAGTCTTATAGTGTTCCATCGCTGCTACAGTGTTCTGCTACAGTTCCGTCACTGCTACAACCGCTACAGTGATTCACTACAGTATTTTTGCTACAGTCGCTACTGCATTCCGTTACAATGATTTTGCTACAGTATATGCTACTGTGATTTCACTGCAATATTTTCGCTACAATATATCGAGTTTTATGGATCTTATGTGCATGAAGGTCGCTTTGTCTCTTTCATCTCCAGTAGCGGTGTCTTTCACCTCGATTAGTCAGGTTGGTCTGAGTACGGTGAGTGGAGTGAATTCCTCTTCTCGGGTTGTTCCTCTCGCATCTGGTGGGGTGTGTTCATTGGTTAGTGAGCCGATTCCTCCTCAGCATAAGGGGGGTGTTTTGGTGATTGTTTCGAATTCGGTTATAGGTCAAATTCAGAGTTTAGTGCATATAATCCAGGGTGGTAAGTCTTTTGCGGGTCTCTTCAAATCTTCTCCTATTGAGACTTTATCGGTGCCATCAGTTCCCTTTATGAAGGGGGGGTATGTTTCTGTTCGGGTGGATCTGATTGCTTATTAGGCTCGTCTTGAGTTATGTAGGAATGCTCTTATTGGTCGTATAGTGCTTTCCAGAGGTGAGTGGCCTTGGAAGCTTGTGGATCTTAAAGCAAGACTTAGCAAGCATTGGATGCTAAATTCTGATTGTCGACTTACATCTTTGGGGAAAGGCTATTATCAGATTCTTTTAAAGTCTCCTACTGAGATGAATCATGTTTGGGGGTTCAGTTCGGTTCATTTAAAGCCAAGTACTCTTCACCTACAGCCTTGGGTCTCAGATTTTAACCCATCGCTACAAAAGTCCACAAATGCTCAGGTTTGGGTTAGGTTCTTTGATATATCATGGGAATACTGGCATCCAAAAATTATTTGACTTGGCTATAGGGATTGGGGTGCCATTGTGGTTGGACAAGGCTACTAGTGATTGGGATTTTGGTCATTATGCTAGAGTTCTAGTTGATATGGATGTGTCATTTGTGCTGCCTACTTCAGTGTTGCTGGAGAAGGATGAATTTCATAGACTTTTCATAGCTATTGAGTATGAGAATCTTTCGGCTTTTTGCTCCACTTAATCTTCTATAGGTCATTTGCCTAGTTCTTGTCGTTGGAACAAGTCTTCTAAGGTTCCTCTAACTAGTTCTACAAAATTGAACCAGGATATAGTGGGGGATTATAGAGTTTTTGAGGATAATGGTTTTCAGCCACTTTGGACCCGTTTCTTTAAATCAGTTTATCGCCCTGTTATTACACCTCAAGAGGAGGTCCCGTTATCTAATGTTTTTTCAGCTATTCACTAGGATGCAGATGGTCATGAATCAATGGTTGTCCATATTTCAGTAGGGTCTAATTTGATCTCGGGTTCCATTTCATCCGCTGGTTTGTTCTTTCTTCAGACCAGTCTTCGTCTATTATCTCAACTATTTCGGAAATGGCTTCGAGTTCGGTTCATCTAATGATTTCCCAGGCATTACAAATTAGTAAGGGTTTAAGAGTTGATGATGGGGTCACTTATTCAGTTCTGGTTTCTAGTTCTTCGGCCGTTGATCCTTCTATTAGTTTTGTCAGTTCGGCCATAGGGGTGGTGCATGATTCGATGACTGTTGTTCAGGGTTTTTCGATGGTCAATCAGGTTTGCCCTATGTTCTCTACCATTTTATCTAGGTCATCTTCTCGTCTGGGTCATACGACTTGTCGACAAGTTAGGGTTCATGAGATTTCAAGCAATCAGTCATCTGAGGAGGCAGTTGTGTCTTTAGCTCTGAATGTCAATATGGATAAGAGTAGTTTACGAGATAGATTTGGTTTTTCTTGTTCTTCAGTTGTGGATCCTAGGGTACAGATTTAGAGCTTGGGTCTTGGTCAGCTTCTTAGGTCAAGCTTCGCCTCATTACAGATTCTTCATGGGCTTCCCTAGTGGAGGAGGGTGAGTTAGCTGATACTGAGGTTGCTCAGAGAGCGTTGAGGGTTGAACGTAAGCTAGCTTCTTTAAAGTTCAGATACCGGGCTCTTTCGACGGTTTCAGATGATTAATGTTCTCTTTTGGAACTGTCGTAGGATTCGAAGCGAGCCCACGAGGCGGGTACTTAGATAGTTATGTCATTTACATAAACCTGTTTTGGTTTGTATTGTAGAGTCTATGGTTGATTTTTCCTCTATCTCTTCAGGTTTCTGGTCTTCACTCGGGGTAGGTTGATTTCGACTATTTGGGTTTTCACTTGTGCTTCATTTCCTGAGGCTTAAATAGTTCACTATCATGATCAATAACTTACTGTTTCGCTCTCAATCGGTTCTCGGGTGCACTCGTACACTTTTGTTTATGCGAGCACTTCTATAGTGGTTCGTAGGTCTCTTTGGCAGTCTCTTCAAGATATGGTTAGTTTGGTTTCTTCTTCCTAGTTGGTTGTGGGGATTTTAATGTGGTTTTAGGTGCTCATAAGGCTTTGGGTTCTCATTCTCTTGCCCGTGATTCTTGTGAGGATTTCAGGTTGATGATTGAGGATTGTGATTTGGTTGGCATTCGTTCTCAGGGCGCTCGATTCACTTGGGTTAGAGGTCGTAGTAATCGCAATAGAGTTGGGAGACGATTAGATAGAGTTTTGGTTTCAGATGGTTGCATTTCCTGTCGGCGAGAAATTTCGTATGTGGCTCTTCCCTTTAGATGTTCTGATCACTGTTCGTTGTTGGTTCGGTTATCAAATTTTGAGGTTTCTAGTCATAGACCGTTTCAGTTTCATAGTATGCGGTTAAAGCATTCTGATTTTATAGCTGTTGTTCGCTTGATTTGTAGCTCTCCTGGTGTGGGTAGGCCTCATCAGGTTGTTATCTATAAGTTAAGAAGCTTGAAAAAGGCTCTTAAGTCTTGGAATTGGGAGGTTTTTAGGGATCTTAACTCTACCATTGCCGGGAAGTGTGCGGAGCTTCATTCTATTTAGCTGGATTTTTCTAACCGGAGTTTCTTAGATGATCTTTTTATGGTCGAGGCGAGTGTTTATATTGAGCTAGATGTGTTGTTACGTAGACATGAGTGCTTTTTATCGAGATCGGTCTAGAGTTAGGTGGCTTCGTTATGGGGATCGGAACATATCTTTCATTCACGCCTCTATCAATCGTAGGCAGTATTGTAACACTAATTCAACCTTTTCGATTAATAGGGTTCTCTCGGAGGATCGACCTACCATCGGGGATCATATCATTAGTTATTTTTTTGACCTCTTTTCCTTGGATGTTTCTCAAATTGGGAGAGATTTATCTATTGTAGATGATGTGATTCCTTTTATGGTAACTACTGTGGAGAGCGTTTTCTTGACTAGCGCTCCATTTGCAGATGACATTCATGATATTGTCTTTGCTATAGATTCTGCTTCTGCCCCTAGGCCAGATGGGTTTTCTGGTAGATTTTATTAAAGATGTTGGGATGTTGTAGGTAGTGACGTGGTCCTCGCTGTTCAGGATTTTTTCATCACTGGAGTTATTTTCCTAGGTTTCAATTCCAGCTTTATTGTTCTTCTTCCGAAGCTGAGAGACTCGATTTCGGTTGATCAGTTTCGACCGATTGTACTTAATAACTTTCTATTTAAAATTTCTTTGAAGATTTTGGCTGATCGTTTAGCTCAGGTTGCCACTATGATTATTTCTCCTTAGCAGTTCGGATTCATTCGAGACCGACATATTGATGATTGTATTGCTTTGGCTTCTGACTGTGTGAATGTGCTACAGAAGAAGTGCTATGAGGGTAACTTGGCCATGAAGATTAATATCCGCAAGGCTTTTGACACCTTGGATTGGTCTTCCCTTTGCAGAGTGCTTCAGGCTTTTGGGTTTTCTTCTGTTTTTATGGATTGGATAGAAGACATTCTTCTTTCGTCTAGGCTTTCAGTTCTATTGAATGGGGTCCTAGAGGGGTATTTCTGTTGCTTTAGAAGGGTTTGTCAGGGAGATCCGCTCTCTCTGCTTTTGTTTAGTATTATAGAAGACTTGCTTAGTAGATTATTGACGAGGTTGGTGGGTTTTTCTCAGATTCTACCGATTTCTTCTCTAAGGGGTTTTTTTTTTTGCTTCAACTCATTTGCTCTACACAGATGATGTTATGATCTTTTGCAGAAGCACTCAAAAGAATTTGAAGCATATCATAGGTGTTTTTAGGGATTATGGTGATATTTCAAGCCAGGTAGTTAACTAGGGTAAGTTTTCGATTTGTTTCGGATCTTTTGTCTCTCCCTCTCGGATTGGTAGTTTGCAGTCTCTGGTTGGTATGCAGATTGGGCAGTTTCCATTTTCTTATTTGGGAGTCCTTTTGTTTTGGGGTAAGTCTCGAAAGGCGGTGTTACGTCCTATTACGGATAAGATATTGTCTAATTTCGTTAAATGGAAGAACAAGTCCCTCTCTCTGGCCGATCGTGCTACTTTGATCAAGTCAGTCATCACTGGTTCATTTGTGAACTTTTTCATAATTTACAAGTGGCATTTTTTTTTATTGTCACTGATTAACCGCAAGTTAAGTAACTTTTTGTGGACTAGTTCCTGTGAGGAGACTAAGTTGTTTTGGGTTGCTTGGGATCGTTGTTGTACGCCTTACTCACAGAGTGGTCTTGGTCTGAAAGATCTTGGGTTGTTGAATGACTCGTTGTTGCGAAAATTCACTTGGAAGTTTATAACCTCTTATGGTTTTGCTTTCTCATTTATTCGGAAGAGGTATCTCAGGCATTTGCAAAAGCCTCATGGAGGGTATGTCACCTTCTCAATTTGGTCTTCTCTTCGGACAAATTATAGTTTCCTTCTTAAGAAAGGTATCTGGCTGATTGGCGAGAACTCTCAACGGGACTTTTGGAGAGATAATTGGTTGGGGGTTCCCATTTTGGAGCTTTTAGGGATTCTAGATTATTTAGCTAATCCGCTCCAGGCGAGAGTCTTAGATTTTATTCATAAGGGTAAATGGGTATTCGACGATTGTTTCCGTGCGCGCTTCCTGGATCTGTGTTTTCGGATTGATCGGATTGTGATTTATCCTGTTATGGATTCTCTGGTTTGGGCTAACTCTCGGGATGGTCGTGTTTTTTGTAAGGCTGCTTATTCCCAGTTTCTCTGTGATATTCCTTAGGTTGTATGGTGGAGAGATGTTTGGTCATGTTTTATCCCCCTCTATCGCTCAGCTTTGACCTGGTGTCTTATGTTGAACAGGCTTCTTACTGAGGACCGCCTTTGTAGGTCTGGGTTCTAGTTAACTTCTCGTTGTAGTATTTGTGAGGTTAGTAGTGAATCTGCTGATAAACTTTTTTTTCATTGTCCCCTAGCGGTTGCTCTTTGGGAGGCAGTTTTCTCAGCTTTCCAGCGTCGTGTCTCTACCGTAACATGGCAATCCTTCTTCTTACAAGCCATGTCAGTTTCCTTTAGCGAGCAAGTCAGGATTTTATGGAAAACGGTTATCCATGCAGTGATATGGGGGGTGTGGACTGCCCGTAATCAGTGGATCTTTGAAGGAAAGTTGGTGGACTTTAGATCCGTCCTTTCTTTGGTTTGGCGTGTAGTTTAAGAGGCTAATTGCTTGGATATTTGTTGTATGGGTAATTATATGGCGATCTTTTGATTGTTCGTCGATTTGGTGTTCGGGGTCGTCCTTCTAAAGCCCCGGTGATCAAGAACGTGATTTGGTCGCCTTCGGCTTATGGTTGGATTAAAGTGAATACAGATGGTGCTGCTATGGGCTCTCTGGGGGTTGGTGGTTGTAGTGGTATCTTTCGGAACTGTAGAGCCTTTTTGAAGGGTTGCTTTGCTATTCCTCTTGGTAAGGTTTTCGCGTTTGAGGCCGAGCTTTTAGCGGCCTCATTAACCATTAATTTTGTATGGAAGTATGAGTGGCATCGAATCTGGCTTGAGAGCGATTCTTCTTATGTGGTTCAACTTCTTTCTTCTCGTTCTGAGATTGTTCCTTGGAGGGTTCGTCTGCCGTGGCAGCGCTGCATCTTCCAAATCTTGCAAATGGAATTTCAAATTTCCCATATTTTCAGGGAGGGGAACCAGGTTACAGATATGCTTTCTAAACATGCTTTAGAGCTTCAGACTAATTTTTGGTGGTTCTTTGCCCCGCCATTCTGTTCTTCTTTATTTGGCAATTACTTCATAGGCCGGGAGTCTTTTCGTTTTTCTTGATGTTTTATTGTTCTTTTTGGTGTGGCCTGTGTGCCTTTTTTTGTTGGAGTTGTTTTCCCCTTGGTTCTTTGTGCTTTGTTTCTTTTTGTCACTATTTACTTTTCTTTTATCATTTATATATATGGATACTGTCTAAGGGTTTTTCAGCCTGTGATCGCTTGTGATGCTTTTTCCCCTTATATCAGTCCAATTTTATAACAAAAAATATTGTATGGAGGTCAATGGTTCGAACCAAGACCAAAGCAAAGATATAAAATAATATTGATTATTTAATCTTTAGCAGGCCATGGGTTCGAGTCACAGTGACAACATTAAATTTAAATGGGATTTAGAATCATATTTAATCTAGGTCACTTGTAACCCTATCTTGATTTCAAATATTGATATAAGATATCATGATTTTTGTTTTTAATATTAGATATTTAAAACATGATAATTGATATTAGATTTTTTGAATATTTGATATTTATATATATAAAAAAATCTATTCTATCTTATCATGTGATTTGGTAACTTAATAAAGATTATCAATTAACGTAATTGAGATACAATACACAACAAGAAAAAAGAAAAAAGAAAAAAAGAAGAGGGTCTATGCCCTAGCTAAAAAGAAAAGAAGAAAAATATCGTTTTTTGCTTTCTAGGTTTCTAGGGTGGCTGATATCTTTCATACACAAAGCAAGAGTTGTTTTGTGTTGTTTCTTTTTACCTCTATACAACCTCCTGAAGCCCGTAATGTGCCCACACGTAGTTGCCGGAATCTGGGAGATAGCGAGGAAGATCCGGTGGTTCAAATCGAAAAGTTATATCAACAAAATAAAGAACGAAAGAGTTAGCCTTGAGGTATGATTACGAATTCTACCTATTTTATTCTTATATATCGTATAAGGTTAATAAGTCGCTCAAATAATTTTCTAAAAGCTTAAAATATCTCTGCTATGCGACTTTAGGGCTTACATCCGGTCCCCTATTTCCCTAATTTCTAATCCCAATATTTTTAAATCTGAAATTTAGAATTTGGAATTTGGAATTTGGAATTCGGCCATCCCAATCTATCGATTCATTATGTTTCAATATCCAATCCAATAAATAATCAAAATATCCAATATAAAATATTTAATCTATTTAATTTAATCCAAAATTAATACAAATACTTATAGTAATATATATGGGTTAGTGGATTTAGTGGCTTAATGGTGGTAGATGGGTTAGCGGGTGACCGTGGGTTAGTGGATGACAATTAGTTAGAGTTAAACAAAAAAAAAAAAATTCAAAGAAAATAAAATTAATATATATATATATATATATATATATATTTAAATATATTTAAGGGAAATGGGGAAATAGGCCCCCACCGCACCCACCCCCACCCCCACCGTCACCCCTACCCCTACCCCCAAACCCTATTTGTGGGCAAAATTTCCTCCAAATCGAGGTGGGGCCTTGTGGGGGTAGGGCCCCATGGGGGAAATGCCCATCCCTAACCACCACAAAGAAACATCTAAACCTAAAGCATGCTTAGAAAGAGTGTCTACTACTTGATTACCATTCCTGGAAATATGAGAAACTTGAAAATTCGTAAGAGTAATCTAAAAAGAACACCTATGCCAAGCCTGCCAATCACACCAAGGAACCTGATCGGAGTGAGCAGAAAGCAGTTGAACCATATATGAAGAATCACTCTTAAGCAAAATGCAGTGCCAACCATTAATCCAACCATAGTTGATAGCCATAAGTATTGTCAACAATTTAGCCTCAAAAGCAAACATAGAACCAAGCCGAGTAGCATAACAACCTTTTATAAACGAGCAACAATTGTGAAACACATTTACCCAACACCAAGAGAGCCTATGTAGCCTAATCTGTATTAATCTTGACCCAACTAGGAGAAGGAGGCGACTAAACAACACTTTTGATGATAAGTGCACGAAGAGGGCGACCATAGAGACCAAAATACCTGAGGATTAAAAGATCATCTACACTATTACACAAACACCCAAGCCCAAATGATTTGCATCCTTAACCGCACTCTAGATAGGAGACAAACCAAACCGGAGATCAACAGGCTTATCATCAAAGATCTTTCGATTTGCGAGTCAATCGCACACTCCACACCACAACATGAATATCGGTTATCCATAATATCAGAATCTGGTCACGAATCAGTTTTGACTCCTAATGTAATCTAAAGAAAATAAATTACATGTGCTCTATTCTCTATGTGAGAATAGAAGTGGGTACGATTTTACGATCCGTGGTTAAATTTTTTCTAATTGCACTTTTTATCTAAAGGCACACTATTCTAAAAATTTAAATTTAAAATAAAAATTCTAAAGACACTTCCTTTTATTCCAAAATTACCCCTTTTATCTTTTGACACTCATATTCTAATGATATCTCATTTTTAAAAATAACATTTCTAAAGACACTCTATTTTATTTTAATATTATCCATTATTATTTTTAAATTTTAATTTTAATATATAGTAAAAAAAATAAAATAAATAAAAACTAGTAGTTTTGATCATGCAAATGCAATCCTCTTATGCATCTTCATTTCAATTATGTCACTGCCAAGTCAAGAACATCCTTGCCCACTTGTGAATTTCATACGATTTTCCATATATATATATATATATATGTTGGTTTTGTAAAATGCCATCTTTAGGGGGCTATCCGGTAGCACCCTTTGGGGTGTTTTTGTTTTTATTTTTCAAAAAGAATTTTAAAAGCGCGTTCGTTAACCATTTTTTATTTTATTTTTAAAAAACAAAAACAAAATGGAAAATAAAATCAATGTTAAAATTGAAAATTTTGAAAAACAACCTTTTGCTATTTTCCATGTTTTTCCTTTTGTTTTAACTTTTTTTTTTTTTAAATTAAAAAAAATCAACTTTTTTTTTTTTTTCTTCGTTGACACTATTCGTCACTATTCTTCATCTTCGTCTTTCTCTTCTTCTTCTTCATCATCGTCGGCACTCCTCTTTTTTTTTTTTTTTTTTTTTTTTTTTCTGTTTTCCTTCTTCTTCGTTGACACTATTCGTCACTATTCTTCATCTTCGTCTTTCTCTTCTTCTTCTTCATCATCGTCGGCACTCCTCTGACCAGATTTGACCAAGTCGATGATGATGATCGGAGCTCCAGCTGATCTGCTCTTCTTCTTCTTCCTCCACTGCCAATTTGGCTGTCTTCTTCCTTTATGAGTGGCCTGTATTTGTTTGATTGAAGAATAAACATATCCAAAGCTTAGGTATTTAAAAGGGTATCATATCCAGTAGTTCAGATTACCTCATCAACAACTCAACACCTCCATATCAAAACCCTAACTCCCTCTTCTTGTTTCATTACCAAAAGTAAAGGCAATTTTGTTTTCCTTTTGTTCTGATCAGATTAGTTGATTAGGTATGTTCTGGTTGCTATTCTTGAAACAAAGACAGCAATATACTTTATAGGTACTAAATGGGGGCATTTTTGTATTGTTTTTGTTTCCAAAATTGCTATGCTGCTGTCACTGTAATTGAATCAGTGGAAATCTGGAAATTTAACGAAATTTGAAGGAATTTGAAGAGATTTGGGATCGGGGAGTTTTGTATGTAGAATTAGTATATTTTGAAGAATTGGAAATTAATGGATTGTGTAATTAATAGAGGAAAATTGTTTTGGCTAACTAATTGTAAATTTTTTTCAGTTAATCTACCAGACACGTTTTTCTTGTTTTCATTTTCAGAATACAGCTTCCAGGACATTCTACCGGACACGTTTTTAAAATTCGAAACTGAAACTAAAAACACTGTTTTCATTTTCATTTTAAAAAAATAACAAATGAAAAACGCTTACGAGATGCGTCCTAGATTACACTGTAATCTCATTTTTACCTCTTATACCGTATTTAAATTCTAAATTCTTTAGTCTCGCATTATTTTAGTTTTCTGTGTATTGGTTGATGAAATTTGATAGACATTGATCGAAGCAAAAAACATATTCTGACAGTTTTTTACATCTAGTTACAATAAAGCCCTTATCTATTTTTATATGTTTTTTAATTCAATCAAGAGAGGTTCTTGAATGGTAAATGCCTAAATGGGATTACTGTGGAAGTGACTTAAGTTATTTTCCATTTGGGTCTGCATGAAGAATTTGTGCAAGCTTATAGGCTTATAGCAATGACTAAGAGAATGTTCATCTTACAGGCAAGTTTATCAAGTTAAAGGATCACAGCTCCAAGGTTATCTGATCCATAACTATATGAGCATTAATACATAAGAAATATATGCATATACTTCTTGAAATACTTTATATTTTAGTGTGAAGAATGCATTTTATTTTATTGCGGTTTTATTAATTACTTATACATCTCTTTGAACCAGACCGGCTTGTAACTTATAATATTTTTTCTTCTTTTAATTTGTTGGATTTTCAGTCGAAGATTTATGATTGTCATATATGAGTGAAGAACTTTAAAATATTAGAAAAGAGGAAGATATTTTAGGGTTTGTAAACGGTGAAAAAGAAAAAAAAACACAAAAGAGAAAAAAAGTTGTTTTCTAAAATAAAAAAATATTTAAAAAAAAAATACTAATTTTGAGTGTCGATCTTTAGATTTTTTTTTGTCTTATTTGGGAATTTTAATTAAAGTAAATATTGTTATTAATAAAAATATTAAAGTAAAGTATAAATACATAAATCGGGAAATGTAAGAAGAAACTCTCTTACTTGTAACACCGTTTTAAAAGTTTTCAAATTTACTCTTTACAACCTTTAATTACCAAAACTAGGCTTTGAATGATATTAAGCACTCTAATCATATTATTTTTCTCTTCAAAACCCATATAATCAGTTTTGACTCCCAATGAAATCTAAAGAAAAAAAAATAAATTGTATGTGCTATATTCTGTACGTGTGAATAGGGGAGGACACGGTTTTACGATCTGAGGTTAACTGAACCGAATTGAAAATACATGTTTGAGTTGAATCACCCTGTTGAGACGAGTCAATTTAGTTACAAAAAAAAAAAAAAAAAAAATCAAAACTAAGTTTAAGTCAGTTATGAATGGTTTTTCCATGCCAAAAACCAAATCAATTTGACTAAACCGAGTAAATATTATATATATATATATAGGGACAATCTATAGAACAATGGTTTTTCTATACACCTTTTAAAAAAAATCCAGCTCATCAAATCTTGACCCTTGATTTGTCCAACTTTCACATCTAATGGTTATGTTTTAAAGTTGTTGTGATTCCCTAGCATCATAATATTACCTTCTTAGCTGGTCACAAAACCTACTGACCGTTTGTTCTTCACAAAGCCCAATAGTTACTATTTTAAATTTTTCTCCTTTCCGACACAATTTTGTTCTCATTTACAAATTTAACTCTTTTTATTTAAACGTACATAAACACTTCTTCTCCTTTCCAAATCCAACTCTTCTCCTTCCAAACGCTATCTTCTTAATTTTTTTGGTTTACTAGCTCAAAAACTCTTGTGAACTTTTCTTTTATTACTAGCTCAAACACTTCAATAGATTTTTTTTCCAAACATCCACTTCAATCGATCATTCATCTTTGTCATTGGTGTTTCGGTCTCTGACTCGTCTATTTGCCTTCATATTGAAATCTCGTCTCCAACCTATTCTTTTTTGCTTCATTAAGTTTGATCTCACAGGTAAACATCCACTTCAATTTATCATTCATCTTGCTCATTGGTGTTTCGGTCTAATGTTCTTACTCGTCTATTTGCGTTCGTATTGAAATCTTGTCTCCAACCTATTCTTTTTTGCTTCATCAAGTTTGATCTCACAGGTATGTCTCATCCATGGCTTTCTTTGGTTAGCTTCTAATTCAATATGAATTTTCTTATTGTTTGATTCGATCTTTTTATCTCATCTTTACAATACATCCATAGTTTTTTCGGTTAACTTTGAATTCAATATGAAATTACTTATTGTTTAAATCATTATTTTTATCTCATCTCTACAATACATCCATACAGTTGTTTTGATTAGTTTAGAAATCAATATGAAGTTAATTAGTGTTCGAATTCATAGAATCAATAATGTTTTCTTGTATGTAATTGTGTTTGTATCTTATCTTTATAGTGATATTTCTATAATTTTTATTCTGAATGATTCATGTTCAAAATCTCGGTGATTCCTTACCTGAATAATGTTGTCTATATTATGTGTATAATTTCTATGCTGAATGATGCATGTTCAAAATGTCGGTGTTTTCTTGCATCAATATT
The DNA here is from genome assembly GCA_035582765.1 of Acer negundo. Lineage (NCBI taxonomy): Eukaryota > Viridiplantae > Streptophyta > Magnoliopsida > Sapindales > Sapindaceae > Acer > Acer negundo. Next base: position 16,630,171 of record CM069233.1, read on the forward strand.
ATTTTTCTATTTGCTGTTACTATCATTATCCTTCGATCAACACATTTTATTACGATTAAAATTTTACTTATACTTTGATCATCCTGTTTCGACTTTGTATAGTAATGGATGGGAGTGGAACACAAAGTAAGTCTGATAACAAGGAAGGATTGTTTTTCATACCAAATAATATGTGTTCTATTGGGGTTAATTCTGTGCAATTTCGTCATGGGAAGGCAGTGGCAATCAAGATGTTGATTTCAATCATATCAAAAATATGAAATTTGATTTTGTGGATGATGCAAGGTCGTTTTATCTTGGCTATGCTAGGGGTAATGGGTTTGGTATAAGAGCGACGAACTTGGACCATGACCATGAAGGTAGAGTATTAAGGAGAAATTGGGTTTGTGATAAACAGGGATCAAGAAGGGAGGAGTATTTGACCAATAAAAATAGGAAATGCAAACCAAGGCTGCAGACAAGACAGAATCGCAAAGCTTGTTTCTCAATTGGCCTAGACAATGATTCGTTAAAGTACAGCGTAAGGGTATTCAAGGATGATCATTCACACAAACTAGCAACTTTTCATGAGGTTTCATCCCATGGATCTCATAGAAACTTAGATGCAGTTGACTATGCCCAAATTGATGCCATGGGCAAAAACTTCATAAGAGGTTTGTAAGTTCCTCAAAGATTGATTGGCTTATTTCGGTGACAAACCACAATTTGGGTTTTGAATTGTAAGGTTAGCTTAGGTAATTGATGATCAAGCTCAAGGCCCTTTCAAGATCTCAAGGTGATAAGCACTCTAAAGGTATATCTTTTGTGCTTAGTTTTCTTTGAAGAGATTTAGTTGCACACACACACTTGTCTTGATTGCATATGTATGCATCGATATTGTATGCATTCTCTTCACATGTCACCTTTCACACTTGCACTTTGTTGTCATATTTAGTTGTGTGTTAGTGTGTCTTGTAATTCGTTTAATGAACACAGTTTGGAATCGTCTGCGCATGCATGATGGTGTGCTTGGTTTAGCCCGATGATCACCTTCGGAGAATGCCCTTGGCTTTTCCTTTGGTTTCACCACTATTGGTGAAACGACGGTTTGATTGGCGACCATGACCGCCGAATGAAACCATCGTTTGATTCCAGAAGTCTTTAGATTGATTCTACGGTTATGATCGACGATTTCCAATCGCTGTTTAGACCTGATTGATTTCATCTCTCGGTCTCAATTCAGCGGTTCAAATCGGTGGCCACGAAACCACCAATTGAAATCGTCATTCGAGACCTGATTAAAATAAATATCTTGGTCTGCAAATCGGCGGTTTGGTGGTGGTCATGAAACCGCTGTTGCTCCCCTACAGTCTTGGGATCAATTCGACAGTTTTGAAACTGCTGAATGAAACCGCCAAACGATAAGTTTTAGGGGCAATCTTGTATTTTCACCATGATTTTCATTGGCCTCTATAAATACACCATTATGTCACTCTCTTTTTTTACACTCTTTAATCATCAAGAACCCTAAAAGAGAAAGAGAGATTTTTAAGAGAAAAAGCATCAAGATTGCTTCTTTAATTCTCTAAACTCATTTCTATGTACATTAATCATCATCTAAACATCATCTAGGATCATCTAGGATCATCTAGTATATGTTAGTGCATGGGTTTTCTTCAACACACATATTATGGTAAGTTATTCACTATTATCTTACATAATTAGTGTTCTTACTTAACAATTTATCTCATTCATTACTTGTATGTTCTTAGTGTACTTTCTACATACAAGATTGAGATTATGTGTTGAATATTTGAGTGTTGTATTTTGATAGCTATACCTAGATTGACATATCTCACATAGCTATGCTTTATGCCATGTCATATAGCAATTAATATCTAGGATTGATTTAATTGACATTTAATAATCTTAGATAAGCATTTAGTGTAACCTAGCATTAATTGTATATTTTGAAATCTTTGCATATTCACTTAGGTTGTTTAACGTCTTTATTGAGAATTGAGACTTGTGACTAAGGTTGCTTAGGCTGTAAGCAAATTGGACTAGATTCACTTTTAAAGGCCTATAGGTAGTAGTGGTGGGTTATAGATTGTAAGAGGTTAAAGTCAATCTAGGTTGTAAACACCATTGCAATTATTGGATTCGAGGTTCGTGTGTGGCGCACATAACAGCCCATGGTTTTTCCTTGTTGAAGGTTTCCATGAAAAAAAATCAAGTGTTATTTAAATTCCGCACTTTACACTTGATTTATTGCTTTGACTAGATTGGGGTATTTCCATAATATTGACTAATCGTGAAAATTGGTAATAATCGTTTAAAATCTATTCACCCCCCTTCTAGATAGTTTTATACATACGCATTATTAGTTTCAAGGTTGGCAAACATTTGAGTACATGGTTGACCAGAAAGAAGGATACTCCAAAATTGGATTCACTCAAAAGGACATTCATAACAAGATTGCTAAGATGATCAAAAGCTTTTGAAAGTGATTCACAAGCAGCAATTTCGTATCTCGAGTCAAAGGCATTTACTGAACCTAACTTTTACTGCAGGTTTAACACAGATGATGATGATAGGCTTGCTAATATATTTTGAAGGGACTCCCATTCTCTATTCGAGTACAAGTGCTTCGTCGATGTTCTTGTTTTTGACACCACTTACAGGACAAATGCTTATAGCAAGACTTTGGTTTTATTTGTCGGTGCAAACAATCATAGTGCTACTTGTGTATTTGGTGCTACACTTTTGTTAGACGAGACGTTCAGTTCATACAAATGGGCCCTTACTAAACTCATGGATTCAGTGGGCATCAATCATCCTCTTTTTATAATGATGGATGGAGACGAAACAACGCGACAGGAAATCGATGAGGTATTTCTAAACTGTCGGCATAGGGTATGTGGATGGCATGTAGCAAGAAACGCATGTGTTCACATTAACAGCCCTAATAAGTCATCGGCATTTAGATCCTTCATCTTTAACCACATAGACGAGGACAAATTCGATAAATGTTTGAAATTAATAAAAATGTAGTTAAATTGCTTAAAGCATACCTAAGGGGGGGGGGGGGGGGGTGAATAGGTTTTTACACCTTTTTCAATCCCTTGAAACAAACATTTGTTTGTCCCTCAAGGTAGCTTTACATACAACACGTAATCCAAAAACATCCATACATAAACAATATAATCATGTGATCATTTAGGCAATGTCTACATATATAAAGAGTTGCATGAGGTATAAATTACAAAAATCTGAATCAACAAAGAATACTTGTATTATAATATTGTTCAATGAATTACAAGTGTTAACAAATACAATTATACATCAAAGTAACGATATGCAAAAGAATAAAGAATATAAGTATGATCAAATCTTTATTGCTTTACAAATCACACTTAACACATCTTGATTCCAAATTTGATAAATGATGAATGTACTATAAGATTAAGAGCAAACATATATATACAAGTAATAAAGAGAGATATGAAGAATTAACACATGAGTTTTTTTAACATGGTAAAACCTCCAAGGAGGAAACATCCACGAGTTGAACTACAATCATTGGGTACTATATATATTGGATGGTAAATTAGAAATTTCACAAAGTGACCAATCTTAGATCAACAACCCATGTAGAGTCTATGTCTACCCAACCCTATTGGAAAGTATGAAATCCCTCAATGATGCGAAGCCACCATATATTGGACAACATACCAAACCAACATCGATGGAAGATTATAAATTCCTCAAGAGTGCATACACATCTAGTGTACCCCGCTCTATTGGAGTCTATGTCTATTCATACACATAGGCTTACCAATAATATAGCCAACTCTCTATCCAAGGCATTCTTGCCTTTAGAGAGCCTTTTTGCATAGCTATCCGAACCTTCCCGATCCTAGCCATGACTTCTTGCTTCCCTATCCGAGTCATCTCAACTCTAAACAAGACTTCTTGCTTGGCTATCCAAACATCATGTCCTAACCAAGACTTCATGCCTTTCACAAGGACTTCCTAGTGTGATCATGTGAATACAAAATAATGCAATCAGGCAATTCAACATAGAACATGTGATCAATACATTCCATGACACAAATAGACCTAAACATGTGAAACACAAGTCTAATAGTCTAGATGCAAAAACATGAATTAAACCTAGAGTAAGTGAAAACACATAACACAAAAACTCCTAGTTTCATTCATACAAACAACACTTGGAATAGATCATATTCATGAAGTACATATTCAAGATGTCATACATATACACAATAAAATGCTAGAATTATAAAATGATTACTCAATTAAATCCTAGATTTCTTTAAAAACACATACATATACACATACAATAATCCTAGATTACATCAATCATAGGATCAAAACAAAATACAAGGTCATTTATCATTAAAATGATTCAATCAAGTCTCAAACAACCTTAGAAATCAAACGAATCACAATACAACTCTCAAACATGTGAAAATCATAGAATCAAAGAAACTAGATCACATATGTCTCTAATTAGACTTTTGATTAGGTTTGATTATGAAGCTATCTTTCTCAATAGCATTAAACATACATATACATACATATAGAAGAAGAAACCCCAAGCAAATTGAAGGTTATAAAAGAAGAAATCTCAAAGATAAGACAACTACCTTCCAATCACGACCTGGTTCGGTTTTCTATGTAGAACCACTGAGAAAATCAATCAAATAGCTGCAAGACCACTTGGAAAAGATAGATGACTTCATTACGAACAATCTCTGACTTGATTACGAACAATCTCCAACTTGAATCACTCAATTCTGACTTCATATGAGAAAGTTATGGTGTTTGGAAGGTGAGAAAAAGTTGAGATAAAATTCTGCACTTAAAAAATTTTAATTTTTCTTCTTTAATGGAATGAGAGGGAAATGAGAACTTTTAAAAGAATCCAAGAAAGGGAAAATACAGGCCAATTAGAGCATGCCATGTCAGCAGCCCATGCAGGGCGCGTGTGGCACACGTGGGCAGAGAGGGTTCCAGCTCGGGTGCCACATGTGGCCATGCAAGGTTGGCCTGTGGCCAATCTCTCTCCTCTCGCATAACGCTCGCGTTCTTTGACCGAATTTGGGCCTCAGAACTCCGATTTCAAATCTGTCTTCGGATTATGAATTGTGACTCCCTCACACACAATAAAGACTACAAAACTTTGCAAAAAGGTTGAGAATTCATTTCGGAAAATGACGACGAAGACAACTCAACGAATGAGAACGTAAAGTAGTGTAGCTATATTGTTTGGACTCGAAACCTAATGAATGAGTAACCGAAATTACCGGGACTCAATAATAAATCATAAGAGATCATGTTCAAGTCCAAAAAAATAAAATAAAAAGAAAACAAATAGACACCAAGTCACACACATATGCTGTTTTCTATACATAGTCTTAGAACATGCATTTTCCAATGAGTATCAATTTAAATATAATGCATGAGTATATATTGCCAAGTGTGTTAAAGTGTTAAATAAATATTGTTCAACTATGTAGGGACACAAATGAATGTCATGTGTGTGTGTGTGTACCTAGCCTTGTAAGAGGAATGAGGTATATATTACCTTTATTGTGCAATGAAGCACATTCCTCCTTGAACAACACCAACTTGCATGAAATATGGCTGAGTATTTCTTTGAAGCTTCAAATCATCAATCTTAAGACCACTATCACTTTGATATGGAATATATGCCAAAACAAACCAAAAAACTAACAATGTTGTAAAGAAATGATAAAACAATAATGTATCGAAGACAACGTTTGGGTTATTATGATGTACGAAAAGAGGCATAGATGGGCATAAACATATTCCAAGGGCCATTTTTTTGCCGGAATGCGCAGCATTCAAAGATCAGACTTAATGAATAATTACATGAAAGAATATGTTTGCATCTGTGACAAATTGTTTGACTTATTCCCTCAAATCAATAGGGCACTCATGAGGTTAAGAAACAATTTCTTTACCGACGAATATGCTTCAAACACTAAGAGTCCAGTGATCTTAAGCCATATAAAGTCATTGGAGAAGCATGCATCTTCCATCTACACTTATCGTATCTACTGTAACATTACTAAAGAGATCAACGATTCAATAAAGTATTCACACTTTGCACCGTGGAATGAGGAGAATGAAGTCGAATACGTTCTCACCAAATATGATTCTCCATATAAAAAGACTATGAGTGTTTTTTACCATAGGCACATAATTGATTTTCAGCAAGTCGTTGAGGATGGTGATTGGGATTCATCAAAGCACAATCTTCCAGTACTTTCGTGTGAATGCAAGTTGTTACAAAATAAAGAAATTCCCTATTGTCATATGTTTTATGTTATGAAAGTGGAGAACATTACAAAGATTCCATAGTACTTGATATTTAAGAGGTGGACGAAGTCAGCTGCAGATGACGTTCGTATCCATCTCTAGCCTGATGATGACTGTTCGAAGAGTGTTGATATTGCCTAGTTCGATTTATTGAGTGTAGAGTGTAACTATATTTGTCACTGTGGGAGCCAAACTGAAGAAGGTTTCAATTTGATTAAAAGGGAACTCAATATTATGAGAAATACTATGCAAAGGGTTGGATGATGAGTTCCGAAATAATTGCAACAAAATTGGTGATGATTCTGGTACAAAGAACCAAATTTTAAAAGATCCAAATGTTGTGAAGACCAAAAGCAGACCCACTGGTCTAACTGCACCTACTACACTAGCAGCCAAGCCGCAGAAGCGTAAAAGACCAAATCAGTGCCGTATATGCCACATTTCTGGGCACTACTGGCGTAATTGTCCAAAAAAAGAATCAGACAGTTAGTCACTTTCATTAATGTTTTGGGTTGATGATGCATTTGGATTTTTTCATTTGTCTTGTTTGTTATATGTATTTGGTTGTCACTGGGTTGTTGTGTAATTCTCATGAATGTTAGTTATTTTCGTTATTTTTTGTTGGGTTTATAATTCTATTTGGGTTGTTTATTATATGATTTCAATTGACATGTACTTTGTTTGATGTATGGAGTTTGAACTGGACCACAACGACACATAATTTTATATATACTAATTATGTGTCTATGTGGTCCAGATGACTTCCATTGAAATTTATCTAGTTTTGTTTGTATATTTTGTACTGGGCCACAACGAGCCCATATGTTTAAAGAGGCTCATAAATGCAAAAGTTTAAGATTACATTTAGAGAACGACAGTCGAATAAAATAATTATGTGTCTAGAGCCCAACAAATGCTTCAAAGACAGCCTAGAAGTTTTTAATGATTATAAAAGTTGTCATGTACGTAGTTAACCAAAATTATCCTCCAACTCAAAACCTGGACTTACCTTACCTCCAATGCCAATTAATATGAAGAACACACTACTATAAATCTATAGAAATAATGCGATCACGTTAAATAAAATGAAATTACAGGAACCATAGTAATTTTACGTTATAAAGGATATAACATTTGATATTATTTGATTACTCCACATTACACATTGTTATGGGAATTTACGCAGCAACCAAAGAATGTCAATTGAAGACAGAAATATAAAAGCCCTAGTTTTCTGAATGGTTGCCCTCTTCTTAGCCAAATCAAACTCCAACACTCGAACACGATTTGTTAAGCCCATATTTTCACTTTCGTAGAGCCGATGAAGTCATTTCGACCTATGAAATTCCCTTTGTAACCTCTGCAATTCTTCATTCAATGAGATATCAATTGGGATAATTGTAACTGGTACTTCACGACCCAACCATTTGTAGTAATTACATCCACCAATTTCTTTATGTCGTTTAACACCCGAAATGTAAGCTGTATTAATTCATAATAACTTAAAATAGTCATTTATAGTTCATTAACCTTTCCTTTGGAACACTCTTCAAATAGTCTTTTATAGTTTCAAGGTGTTATGTCAAGATATTCTCTCAATGGTAGCCCACATTTGCATTTTCCCTCCTCATACCCACGTACGTTTGAGGAAGAGGAAGATGAAATTAACAAAACCTTTTATTGTGCAAGTGAGAGAATATGAATAAAACCTTCCCCAAAAAAACAAACAATTTGTAACTACTACTATTTTTCAATAAAAAAAAGCTATTTAAATCCAGATTTATCTAAATTTAAAAAATAACAATCTAAAAGTCAGATCAAGTACATGCAAACACTTACACAAATATAATATTGTGGAATAAGATTATATATAAAATTAGAACAAGTTCAAACTTAGCTGCAAATATAAACTATGACAATTTTTTTTTTTTTTTTTTAAATACAACAGCCAGGATTAACTTTAAAAAAACTAAAATTTTGAGAGAGAGAGAGAGAGAGAGAGAGAGAGAGAGAGAGAGAGAGTTGTAGGGTTTCTGAATGTTTTGTTTATGTTGTTTAGAGTTTTAGGTTTTTTTTATTTTTTTATTTTTTTATATATTATAATTTATACATCATATCTATAAAATTATTCAAATAACCTTAACACACCATAAAACATTATCTCAAACGATGCATTTATTGCACATGTTTATTCCTCTTTCATTTCTTTAATATCCCAAATCCATTAATATTAAAAAGAAAATAATGTTTCATCTTCCCTATCATATGACTATCTAATTCTTGTACCCATATGCACATAAAATGTTTTAAACATTCATAGTGTAAAGAATTATATCGAAGGATATAAATGTTATACATATATCATATGTTTTCCCTCCCACATGCAGACAATACTACAAATGACAAGTTAATATATAGTAGTTACCGAATTATTCCTAAATGTGTACAATAGATCAATTCATTTTCCCATAGTCATTTATATTAATTGAAATTTATTAGTTATAACGGTAATACAAATTGTTGTCCGACTATCCAATTCTTGTCCCCATATGCACATAAAGTGTTTTAAGCATTCATAGTGTAATGTTTATATCAAAGGATATCAATGTTATACCAATATCATATAATTCCCCTCCCACATGCACACATTACTACAAATGATAAGTTAACATATAGTAGTTACCGAATTATTCCTAAATGTGTACAATAGATCAATTCATTTTCCCATAGTCATTTATATTAATTGAAATTTATTAGTTATTACGGCAATGCAAATTGTCGTTCGACTATCCAATTCTTGTCCCCATATGCACATAAAGTGTTTTAAGCATTCATAGTGTAATGTTTATATCAAAGGATATCAATGTTGTACCTATATCATATGATTCAACTCCCACATGCACACATTACTAAAAATGACAAGTTAACATATAATAGTTACCAAATTATTCCTAAATGTGTACAATAGGTCAATTTATTTTCCTATATAGTTGTAACGGTAGTACTAATTGTTGTCCGACTATCCAATTCTTGTCCCCATATGCACATAAAATGTTTTAAGCATTCAAAGTGTAAATGTTTATATAAAAGGACATCAATGTTATACCTATGTCATATTATTCCCCTCCCACATGCACACATTTCTACAAATGACAAGTTAACATATAGTAGTTACCGAATTATTCCTAAATGTGTACAATAGGTCAATTCACTTTCCCATATAGTTATAACGGTAGTACAAATTGTTATCCGAATATCCAATTCTTGTCCCCATATGCACATAAAGTTTTTTAAGCATTCATAGTGAAATGTTTATATCAAAGGATATCAATGTTATACCTATGTCATATGATTCCTCTCCCACATGCACACATTACTACAAATGACAAGTTGACATATAGTAGTTACCGAATTATTCTTAAATGTGTAAAATAGGTCATTTCAGTTTCCCATATAGTTATAACGGTAGTACAAATTGTTATCTGAATATCCAATTCTTGTCCCCATAAGCACATAAAGTTTTTTAAGCATTCATAGTGAAATGTTTATATCAAAGGATATCAATGTTATACCTATGTCATATGATTCCTCTCCCACATGCACACGTTACTACAAATGACAAGTTGACATATAGTAGTTACCGAATTATTCCTAAATGTGTACAATTGGTCATTTCAGTTTCCCATATAGTTATAACGGTAGTACAAATTGTTGTCTGACTATCCAATTCTTGTCCCCATATGCACATAAAATGTTTTAAGCATTCAGTGTAAATGTTTATATCAAATGACATCATTGTTATACCTATATCATATGATTCCGCTCCCATATGCGCACATTACTACAAATGACAAGTTAATATATAGTAGTTACTGAATTATTCCTAAATGTGTAAATAGGTCAATTCATTTTCCCATATAGTTATAACGGTAGTACAAATTGTTGTCTGACTATCCAATTCTTGTCCCCATATGCACATAAAATGTTTTAAGCATTCATAATGTAAATGTTTATATAAAAGGACATCAATGTTATACATATGTCATATGATTCCCCTCCCACATGTACACATTACTACAAATGATAAGTTAACATATAGTAGTTACTGAATTATTCCTAAATGTGTACAATAGGTCAATTCATTTTCCAATATAGTTATAACGGTAGTACAAATTGTTATCCGACTATCCAATTCTTGTCCCCATATGTGACGGTATCTAAATTGGCATCTAGATAACACTTCTTTCCTCGTGACCAAGACTTTTCCACTTCAGCTTTGAATGCTTTGAACATGTCAAAAGCATCCGACTTATGTCTCATGAGATACACATAACCAAATCTTGAGTAATCATCCGTGAAGGTGATGAAGTACTCATATCCACCTCTAGCTTGAATGCTCATAGGTCCACATACGTCAGTGTGTATCAATCCTAAACATTCAGTGGCTCTTGCACCTTTGGCAGAGAACGTCCTTTTGGTCATTTTACCTTCCAAACAAGATTCACAAGTTGGTAGATCATCAACCTTTAAGTCACTTAAAGGTCCGTCACTTACCAATCTTTTAATCCTATTAAGGTTAATATGACCTAAGCGTAAATGCCAAAGGTAGGTTTCATCTGTTGATAATTTTACTCTTTTATGATTAGGTTCCGTTATTTCTGTGTCTAACGAGTGAGAGATATTTCTATGCAAAAAGTATAGACCGTTTTCCAATGTACCTTGGCAAATAATTTTGTCATTCTTACTAATAATAAAAACTTTATTAAAAGTAACCGAATATCCAAATTTATTCAAACAAGAAACTGAAATTAAATTCCTCTTGAATTGAGGTACATAATAAACGTCTATTAAATCTAAATGCCTTCTAGAATCCAAATAAACTCTAATATCTCCCACTGCACTTGCAGACACTAACGTTCCGTTGCCCAAGCGCAAATTGATTTCATTCTTACTCAGCTTTCTCCTTTCTTGAAACCCCTTCTTCCTTCTTGTTCTGGGACTTTGGGCAATTTCTCTTCCAATGTCCCTTTTCACCACAAAGGAAGCATTTCCCTTTGATCTTGGTTACTTTCTTGGTCTCCTTCTTGATAGGCCTAAGTTGCTTTTTCTTCTGTTGTTTCTTGACCTTTTGACGGGCCTTAACAGTAGCAACTTTACCAACCATATGAATCTCTTGACCTTTGCCTTTCACAAGGATCTTTTCAGCACTTTGAACATCTTGTATCAGGCCTTGTAAGGTGTATTCCTTTTTGTTCAAAGTGTAGTCCAATTTGAACTGATCAAAGGAATCTGACAATGAATTGACAACCATATCAATCTTTGTCTCACCATCTATCTCAGCGCCATGCAGTTCAGCAATGTTGAGATGTGCTATGACTTTCATCATGTGATCTTTCACAGCCTGTCCAGGTTTCATCCTAAGATTCATAAAAGCAGTCACTGCCTCTCTCTTAGTCGTCCTAGACTTCATAGCAAACATCTCCTCTAGAGACATCATTATATCAGCAGCGGACTCCATTCCTTCATGCTGCTGTTGCAACACGTCGGAGATAGTGGCCATAATGTAACATTTTGCCATATCATCTGAAGTCTTCCACTGCTCATACTCATCTCTACACATTATGCTAGATTCATTATTAGGAGCAGGTGGTTTAGGAGTAGTTAGAACAAACTTATGTTTTTCACTTTGCAGTAACAACCCAATTTTCCTTTTCCATGTGACATAATTATCTCCAGTTAAAGTGTTATCTTTCAGGATGTTCATAAGTGATGGGGTCATGATTTCTCTTGTAAAACAAAACATATATAAGTAAATAATCATGATAAAGCACTTTTAAATATTTATCTTGAATTAAATAAATAACTCAATCATAAAATTCAACGGTGATCTAACACCCATAAATGTTACGCCTCCTTTGGGAGTTCGCACCATTTACTAGTTAGACTAGGTCCCACCTAATTGTTAACATAACAACCAGCGTTTTCAATTTTAGCCTTGCAATTTTACTGACAAGAACTCTTGGGAGGATATCAATAAAATTACATTGAGTGTGTTACCAAGATATCGACCCTCAATTTTCTCTCACGAAAATCCCTCATTGGGGAGTAGATCTCGTTTGAGTCCATTGTCTAGTCTATCCTTGTAAGGAAGTATGTTGCTAAATTCCATTCATGGACGCCCCTTGGGGGGATTACCAATAAATAATAAAGCTCAACTAACCTTGGAGGCCATAGGTGTTACCAAAACACCTTCTCCCACTCAATTATTTAAGGCGTGTGATTAAATCCCATAGAATGATTTACCGAGTTATCTAGATGCCAATTTAGATACCTAAATCATTCAATGCATGTTCATACCAAAAGAGATATATGCGTGGCACTCCTATTCTATATGTCATGTTATCATACAATAACAAATATTGTAATATTTAAGCATAAATTAAATAGCAACAATTTTGGCCCATCCTAGAAAAACAAGTAAATTACAATTTGTCAGGAATATAAGATCTTCAGGTGGCCCATCAACCATACGCTCATCCTTCGGCCTTCTCCCATGGGCGTGCGCAGCCCACAACCCCACAAAGGGGCTGCCTTGCGCAGCCCATAAGGCCACACAAGGCTGCCATGCGCAGCCCACCAAAGTTTGGGCTTGTCATGTGCAGCCCAATCCACTCCTAGGGTGCGCACGGTGCTCGTACTTGGTTCCGGTTGCTTCATTTTGCTTCGTGTCTTCGAATCTCCAAGACCTAAATATATTACGACAGTATATATATAATAAATACTGCAGTATAAATTATATATTTTTTTTTATTCACTGCAGTATTTTTACAAACCAAAAACCGCACATACTAAAAATAAAAAAAAAAAACTGCAGTAACCCTAAAAAAATACTGCACATATATATAAAAAAAAAAATAAAACCTAGCGATCTACCAAGAAGGAATTATGGCGATAATAGACCACCCTTCTTGTTACAACTCCGAAACAAAAATTACATTGAAAATCTAGGGCCAAAATCGAGCAATAACAAACCACATAAAATATATATAAATCCATACATCACATGTAATTATATATTTGAATACCTAGAGTGCCATCTCTTTCTAAACATGCATAATCACAATAAAAAGAAATAGATCCACGTATATATACGTTAATTAATTAAAAGGGTTCAACCTAGGCTCTGATACCAATTGTAGGGAAAAATAAACAAATAAAAGTGTTACACGCAGCGGAAGCGATACTAAAGACGATTTAGTGACTTTTAAATGGACGTCAAGACAGCTTTCCTAAATGGAAGTCTTGACGAAAGCATCTACATGATGCAACCAGAGGGATTCATTGAAAAGGACCAAGTGGATAAGGTATGCAAGTTGCAGAAATCCATATATGGATTAAAGCAAGCATCCAGATCCTGGAACATAAGGTTTGATCAAGCTGTCAAAGGTTTTGGATTTATTCAGAATCCTGACGAACCTTGTGTATACAAAAGGATTAAAGGCGACAAGTTGGTTTTCCTGATTCTTTATGTTGATGATATACTACTCATTGGAAACGATGTAGGTGTATTGACATCAGTAAAAGAATGGTTAGCAAAACAATTTGATATGAAGGACTTAGGAGAAGCAAGTTTTATTCTAGGTATCCAAGTAATAAGGGATAGAAAGAATAGAACGATTGCATTATCCCAAGCTTCATACATAGACAAAATCTTGTCTAGGTTTTCCATGCAGGATTCCAAGAAAGGTATGTTACCTTTCAGACATGGAATCAAGCTTTCTAAGGAACAAGTTCCTAAGAATGAGCATGAAGAGCAATTCATGAGTAGAGTTCCATATGCCTCGGCAGTTGGAAGTCTCATGTATGCAATGCTCTGTACTAGACCAGATATTTGTTTTGCTGTTGGCATAGTTAGCAGGTTTCAATCGAAACCTGGACCTGATCACTGGACGGCAGTCAAGCATATTTTCAAATATCTTAAGAGAACGAGAGATAATATGCTTGTATACTCTGGAGGGGATTTGGTTCCCGTTGGGTATACAGATTCTGATTTCCAATCAGATTCTGACTCCAGAAAATCCACATCAGGGGCTGTGTTTACTATTGGAGGAGGAGCAGTTATATGGAGGAGTATCAAGCAATCTTGTATTGCTGATTCCACCATGGAAGCTGAGTATGTTGCTGCATGCGAAGCTGCCAAAGAGGCTGTTTGGCTCCGCCAATTCTTGATTGACTTAGAAGTGGTTCCTAGTGCGAATAAGCAGATCACTATCTACTGTGACAACAGTGGAGCAGTGGCTAATTCGAAAGAACCAAGAAGTCACAAGAGAGGTAAACACATTGAAAGAAAGTATCATCTTTTAAGGGAGATTGTTCAAAGAGGTGACGTGACGATTACCAAAATCGCGTCAGCAGAAAATCTAGCGGATCCCTTCACAAAGGCTCTACCTCAGAAGAGTTTCGATGGGCATCTAGAGAATATGGGCTTGAGAGATATGACACATTTGCTATAGCGCAAGTGGGAGATTGTTAGGATTATGCTCAATAGCAAGAGTGTAATGTTGTAATTAACAATCTTTTTCATATTAATAAAGTGATTTCTGGTTTAACAAATCGTATAGCATTTATAGTTTGTATTATAATTGTCAAAGTAAATAATCATAAGGTCTAAAGACTATGGGAAAAGAAGAATTGTTCGTACATCTGGATATGTATGTGGTAGACACAATTCTTTAGTTAGTCTTGAATATTGTTCACAACTTAAGTTAAAGGTTGGGCACCTTTATCTTGTTAAAGTTGTAGAATTCTTTTGCTAGCATTTGAGTGGGATCAAATGAGATATGATGAGTCTAAAATCATCGGAGTGTCTTCGAGCAAAAGGATCTAGTGCACTGGGTGCATTGAACTGGATCACAATGGAAAGCTTTATCTAGAACCGTCAATAGATAATAGTCTTTTCATTATCAGGACAATCGGAGAGTCTATCTTAATCCTGAGATAAATGATGGACTTATGGTTGCAAGTGATATCATTTGAGTTATCAATGAGTACGATTATATCGCATAGTCTATCCTCGATAGTTTGGTGATATTCATTTGTTAATCGATAGAGGACTTCATTTATAGATATGGACATCGTGGCTCCATTTAATTAAATGAGAGTATAATATCATCATATGGATGTTTTGAGGTAATTGGATATTAAATCTCAACGTTGAGTTTTCGATAGTGTCTATTGAAAACATGGCTTCTGGACAAGTCAAAATATCCAAGTTCAAAACGTGGTCATATGAGTAAATATGGTAACTTGGAGAGTTATAGGCGGTCTATGAACTCTTGGCGATTACTGATATTAATCACGAGGATACACTATCTCCAATATGATTGTCTAGGGTATGAATGAGGAGCATCTTCCTTTTCTATCTTTATTTAAGAGTTCAGTTTTAGCTCTTTAGTGGAATGAGTTAAAATTAATGGATCGGACCTAAGTGAATCATTTGTTGATTGTGATTAGGTTATGTCTATTGAAGCTTAAATTTAGATGGCCCGCCAAGATCCCCAATCCACACGGACTTGCATGGATCACTTGATATATTCTACCGGACCAATTTAAGGGTCCATCTAGAATTGCATTTAATATATTAAGAATATAATTTGCACATTATTTAAGTAATGGGCTGCTCAATTATATTAATATATTAATGAAAGACATGTGGGCTTGTTTCTTTTAGTAAGAATGGGTCTGGTTCACATGTGGGCTTTTTTATTTAAAGTCCAATGGATTAAATGAAATAGGAAAATAATATTAGGCCCATCTTATATATAAGTGGGGCGGCTAGGTTAAGGTTTTGACCTAAAAATATTATTTTGTTTCATTTGTTTTAATTAAATAAGAATTAATTGATTTATTGATTAATTGTTTAATTAAAGAAACAAATCTTTCCTAAAAGTAAAAGACTTGTTTGATAAGTAAATAAATAAATTAGTATTATTTATTTAATCAAATAAGGAGTCTTTTTTTTTTTTTAGTCAAATAAAAGAATAAAAATAAAAGAGTTGGATTAGGGTTTGAAGTCTATAAAGTTAAAAAGAATTAGGGTTGAATTTCAGTCACCCTATATAAGTGACATGATGAAATTCGGCCAACCCTAATTAGATACTACATAGAATTCGGCAACCCTAAAGGAAAAAGAAGAAAAATTCGGCCAACCTATATATATGTTCTTATAGGGTTCGGCCACATCAATTAATTGGTGCTTGAGTTTTTATTTTCTTTCTTCTTCTTCTTAATTCTAAGAGAGTTTTTATTCTAGAGAGACAAAAATGAGTGAAAAATTATTCTTTGATAGTATACAATTGCTTAAACATCAATAAGCTTGTGTATACGATATCGATCTAGGTTCACGCGAGTTTCGATCATAAGATTGTGAACTCAAAAGTGACCGGAATAATTTTGACATTCTTTTGATTGTTTTGTGACTAACAAAGAAAAGAAAGTATTTGTTTGGTCCATTCACAGGTTTGCAATTCAAAGGAAAGGGAGACCACGCTCCTAGGTGATCCACGTTCGTGCTCGGATTGAAGGTCTTGCGGATTACCATCGACGTAAGTCAATCGGATCACGCGACAAGAGGTAATTTACTTTTGTTGATATATATGCATGTTTATTGATTAAAAGGGTTTAAGGTTCATAAAGGAAAAATTTTAAAAGTCACTAAATCGTCTTTAGTATCGCTTCCGCTGCGTGTAACACTTTTATTTGTTTATTTTTCCCTACAATGCACATAAATTTTTTTAAGCATTCATAGTGAAATGTTTATATCAAAGGATATCAATGTTATACCTATGTCTTTAGTATCGCTTCCGCTGCGTGTAACACTTTTATTTGTTTATTTTTCCCTACAATGCACATAAATTTTTTTAAGCATTCATAGTGAAATGTTTATATCAAAGGATATCAATGTTATACCTATGTCATATGATTCCCTACCACATGCACAGATTACTACAAATGACAAGTTAGCATATAGTAGTTACCGAATTATTCCTAAATGTGTACAATAGGTCAATTAATTTTCCCATATAGTCATTTATGTACGTTATCACTAATGTGTACAATTGTTCAATTCATACATGGTCCTATATTAATTTTGTTTAAGTATGAGGCATAACAGTATAATATTTTATATTTTTGAAGTAATCAAAGTTTAATTAGATTTTATATGATAACACATCATTGAACTATACACTAAGTTATATGAAATTATGTCACACTGGGTTGGATTCCAAAGGTTCTGATTGGCACCAAATGCCAACAATTATGACTTATATTTATATACACCACTTAATTTCTCTCCTTATTAATCTTTCTCTGACAGTTTTGGATTCCGTGTGTTTGGCACCGAATGCCAACAATTGTGACTACTCTTTATATTTACTCTCTATATATATTCACCAAATAACGTTTTGTTTCCATATTAATCTCTTTCTCTCTCTGTATTTTCAATCTATTTTTTCTTTGTTTCTCTACCATGGAAAACCCTTCAGCAAGTCCGACAAAGAAATTAAAAACTAACTCCAACTCCGACAGTGATAAACAAGAGACGGTGGTTCGTAACATATAGAAATTGGAACGCGATATAAATGCAGTAAACCGTAAGCTTTTTCGCCACCCCGCTCTTGACCAAATCAAGTTCAAACGTTTTATTGGAAAAGATATATCTGGTGTGTACAATTTAAGTATGGAGGATAGGTTTAAGCTTTTTAAGGACTATATGAAGAAGGTTCATCAGAAAGGCAATTGGGATGTGGTTGACCTAAGTCATGCAAATGATATATTGAAAGATTGATGCAGTTTTGGTATTTTTTTTTTCTTCACTATTTTATGTAAAGTGTGTTTAATCACACCTAGAACTTTTTTGGTTTCATGATCATGTTTTGTAAAGTTCTGTTGTGTGTTTCTTCGTGAGAAGAACAATTGTGTGTTTCTTTTTGTTTGTAATTATATAACGTCTTTAGTTCTTGTGTTTATTAAACTGATCTTAAGTAATTCTGAAGCGGTTTACGTTTCTAAAACATGCCTATTGATTGATCGATATATAGGTTGATTGGATTCAATGAATGTAATTTTTATTTCTGGACTAATTGTTAAAGTTGAATTAACTTGTACTTTTGTAAGTTTAATTATAAACAACATATCATCATCTATTAATAAAAAAATGATATCATCAACCATTAACGTTTATAATTTTTTTTTGTTGAAACTGTAATACGATTTAATATTGGTGTAATAAAATTTGTCAATGATTATAATATTGTTTAAATAATTACTTGGCATACAGATGAAGTAATCATGATCCCGATTTCACATTAATCGTTTTAGCTAAACCATTGCAATAAATTTTATAAATATTTATGTATTACTACATCTTTTGTAGTACAAGTTGATATTACCAAAAATTAGTAATCGTAATCTCTTTTTCCAATTAATCTTTTCGGCTGAACCAACTTATTTAATATTTTTTAATTCAATTGGTATTTTTTTTATGTGGAAATGAATTTGAATTGTTTCAATAATTATGTTTTTACTGAACTCAGTAAATCCCTAGAAAAACATTTCATTCAAATTTCATCTATCAAATCGATTAGATAGAGTGATGACGTATTTATGTATTACTACATCTTTTGTAGTGCAAGTTGATATTACCAACAACTAGTAATCATGATCTCTTTTTCCAATTAATCTTTTCGGTTGAACCAACTTATTATTATTATTTTTTAATTAAGTATGCTTTTCTGATGTGGAAAAGAATTTGAATTGTTTCAATTATTATATTTTTACTGATCTCAGCAAATCCCCAGAAAAATATTTAATTCAGATTGCATCTATCAAATCCATTGGATATTGTGATGACGGTTTGAATTTTTTGGCTTAATTTTTCAAAATCATTAAATGAATGCAACAAATCAATAGATTGACCATATCCAACCAGCTGATGGTGTTAATAAATTATGACTGTAAATTTAGGCTTAATTTCTTGAGGATGTGAAATTTGTACATGTCTAATATCAACTGAATCATTTTCATATAAAATTTGTTCAATATAACTTATGTAAAGCAACTCTCCTTTTGTTTCTCCTATTTTTTCCCTATTATGATATTTGTTATATGACAAAAAATATGATGAATCTCCTAATTTGAGATGGAGTACAGTTCCGAAGAAGAGTCATTTCACATTATATTGCAAATTTTCCTTTGTTGGTGTTATTTTAATTTTTTAGGTTATAATTACATGGTGTATTTCTTAAGTCTTTGAACTACTACTATTGAATATGTAAGATCCTCGATTTGTATTAGCTTGATTCCATTGCAAAACTCTCTAAATTTGTAATAGTTGTTGCTTAGGTGGTTCTTGGCGAAAAGAAGCTTCAAAGGTGAAGAAACAATATCTTATGTAAATATCGTCTTCAAAGGGAACATCACATTCTTGGATGTTAAGGTATCAAGATTCTTCTTCCTCTTGCAAGATGTAAGCGCACACACACACAATTCATTCATGTGTATCCCTGCATCGTTATGCAAACATTTGGTATAACACATTCACACACATTTAAGTATGCACATGCATTGGTCTCGTATTGACAAACATTGTAGATTTGCATGTTTTTATGGCTATTGCTTAGATATGGCATACTTGTGTGACATTGTGTTTATTTGTTTGTATTTCTTGTATTTTGGACTTGAACATGATCTTATTTGATTTCTTATTGAGTCCCAGTCATTTCGGTTACTCATTCATTAGGTTTCGAGTCCAAACGATGTAGCTATGCTACTTTGCGTTCTTATTCGTTAAGTTGTCTTCGTCATCATTTTCCGAGATGAATTCTTAACCTTTTTGCAAATTTTTATAGTCTTTGTTGTGCGTGAGGGAGTAATGGTTGAAGATACGGCTGAAGAACGAGAGCGGAGCGCGAGAGGAGCAAGATTGGCAAATGGCCAACCTTGGAGTCCACGTGTGAGCCACGTGTGGGCCACGTGTGGCACACGGGCTGCACCACCCTCTGCCCACGTGTGCCACACACGCCCCACACGGGATGTGTGACATGGCACCTCCTGATTGGTTCTATAATACCTCTCTTGAATTCTTTTAAAAAAATTTTATTCCCTCCCATTTCATCTAAGAAGAAAAATTGAAAAAGAAAGAGTGCAGAATTTCTTCATGATTTTTGATTTCTTATTTTGATCATAACTCTGTCATACAAACTCAAAATTAAGTGATCCAAAAGCAAAAAATTTTGGTCTTGAAGAGATCTACAAACCCCAAGCACTTTTAGAGTCATTTGAGTTCGTGATTTTTCACAGCTTGCATATTTCTATCCGAGATTCCATTATTGTATATGAAACTTCTTATTATCACTTTCTCTTTGATCATCTCTTTTAATCTTCTTATTTGATAGATCATATGTGGTAAGAATGATGTTAGATCATAGTCTTAGGGTGTTTGATCATTTGTTAATTGAGTTTTAGCTTTGTGATTTCTCTTGAACATATATTTGCTAAAATTGATTTAACTTAAAATTGATTCTAGAAATGATATATGTGATGTGCCTCATGACATTTTCTAGGTTTAATTTCATGATCTAAGAACTAAGATTTTTGTGATATATTGATTATTCTCATCTTGTTCTTATTGATTCACATGCTTTGATTTCTAGATAGATTTGTGATTGTGTGTTGATAGTATATTCTAGATCATCACTAAGCATGTACATAGAGCTTGATTGATCATCTTGCTTTATTTGATTGTGTTTGCATCATTTGCATCACTTAGATCATTGCCTTGTGGAAAGGTTGAAGTCTCTTGTTAAAGTGAGTGAAGCTTTAATTTGAGCAAGAAGACTTGGCTAGGAAAGTGTTCTGGATAGCCAAGCAAAAGTCTTAGCTAGGAGTGTGATACTTCAGATGGTTGAGCTAGGGAAGCTTGACTAGGATCCTTGTGATCTAGATAGCTAAGCAAGGAAATCTTCCTAGAGGCTTGAGAGCCTTGGATAGGGAGTTGCTCTTAGAGGTGTAGGACACACCTTGGATAGGGAGTAGGCTAGGTGGTTCACTATGCCTTGAGGGTAGACTAGGAGTTGATAGCTTATGGTGGATATCATGTGTTGATAGCCTTGAGTGTGTAAGTCCTTTTCATATAGTGGATTGCTTTGCCGGTGGTTATGGTATCAACCCGTGGACGTTTTCTCTTAGGAGGTTTTACCATGTAAAAACAAATGTGTTAAGTTTCGTTTTTATGTTTCCATTATCTTCCATATATTGTAATGATTGCATCACTTGTATATTGATTTCCGCATGTGTTGATTATAGCAAATCATTTGATTAAGACACATCAAGTGTGCATTTCATTATTGTATTCCGTAAAATTTGAATTTGGAAGAAATTGGGCCTATACCTATTCACCCCCCCTTCTAGGTATAATATACACTATATTGCTTAAGGGAATTTCATAATAGTCTAAAAACATCATATTAATTGAGAAATGTATATACATTTTGTCTACATGCATTTTTCAATGATTACTTAAATGCATAATAAAAGGATAAAGGGATGAAGATAGATTGCCAAATGCAGGATCAATATATAGAATCCATTAAAATATTGAGGTTATGAAATCCCTATAAGTTTTGCATGATCAGTATTTAAAACACCATTAAAATCTTTAAGTTCTTACAACCCAATAGGCTTTACTTAATTTCTCAATGAATGATCAATATTTACACTCAATTAACATATCTAGGTATTGATAACCCTGTAGGTTTTAATTAATTGCCCAATGCATGATCAATATTTAAATTCAATTAAAATCTTTATGTTTTGATTAGCGTGTAATTAATTGTCCAATACATGATCAATATGTAAACTCAATTAAAATATTTATGTTTTGATAACCCACTAGGCTGCAATTAATTACCCAATGTAACAACAAATCGTTAAGCCTTTTTTTTTTCCCGTTCTATTTGACAAATTTTTAATTGAAACTAAAAAAGGCTCCCATATGCATTTATTAATAAAGATGACAATTGAACAGTCAAAATAAAGAGTGAAATTACAACATTCCTTATATTGTTTGATGATGTTATGTAAGTGCAACATATTCTTCATAAACAGTTAAGACGATATATTTCAGAAACTGTGGAGATTACCGATTCCAATTATAATAGTGGAACATGTGGATGATTAGATTGTAGTTCTGGTAGACATAAAAAATCTAGCACATGGTTTTTTCTTCATAGTACAATTTTACTACACTACTAAGCTTGTTTATTCGAATCGCACTTTAGCAATTGAAGACGATGCAATGCAACGCAAGTTTCATATCCAATTTGATAAACTTTAAGCAGAAGATGAATATTCATTGTTAGGTAAGTTGCGTGGATGCTTTTCCGGTAGGGACCTACCAAAAGACGTTGAACAGACTATGATGAAAATAATTGTGTATATGTCAATGTTTATTGCGTGTACTTATCCAGAGTACAAAGTTCACCAAATTTTGGTGCAAATTGGGATTATGCTTCGACTTTCTATGAAAGAAGAAAGTTTGTTCAAGTCGGAATTGATAAATATGGAAATTGATAAGGGTTCGTTACTGGGAGAACCTTGTGTGATTTGCTTAAAAGATTTTTCTTCGTCGGGAGGGGAAATTGTTTTGATGCCATGCTCCCATATTTATCATCATACTTGTATCCCCAAATGGTTCGAGAAGGCACTCAACTGCCCAACCTGCCGTTTAGAACTGAAACTTTCCTATGAGTAAGCTATGTTCATATTTTTCCATTGCAATATTTTTGAGTTGATTGGACCAGGCCATATGTTTGACATTAGATATAGTGTGCTTGGTCATTGTATGAACTCTTTGAGGAATTCCCATTAGTTTTAAAAAAAAATTGGAATGATATGTTCTATACTACTTTGTCAAAAAAAAAAAAAAAAAGCATATTCATCTAACCCAATTCCCAATCATGTATTAAACACATCAATAAATTTTCTTGGATAAATGGATGCAACTAATTCATTGAATAAAGTTATGCTACTTGCATGCAATGGATGTTTTATTTAAACTTCATTAAAATATTTAGGTTGTGATAAGTAATAACCCTATATGCTTTAAGTAATTCCCCAATGTATGATCAATATCTTTATTAAATAGAAAGACAAAAGGATAGTATTACTTTCTCAAAAATTTAATATAGGTTATTATTGCTTTCTAGTGTATGGTCAATTAGTGTTTCGTTAATTGCCAATTGCACACTTCCCACACGCATTATTAAATTAAAAAAATTCATGACAAGCTTACTCCACTGCACGTGAAACCTAAATTGGACCTGGGCATGTTATTGTTAATTTGTTGTTTGTTGTTAAATATACTTTATGTCTTCAAAAAATTTAGTTGTTTTGATCACAGTTTAGTTAATCAACTATTACATGTTATGTACACGCAAAAATATTCTTGTGTTTGTTTGTGTGATCATGCCAGAAAGTGTAATAGCCCACTTGAAATTTACAATGGGAACTCGAACTAAATAGCGACTTCTCGTTGTATTATACTTAATAGAAGCTTTACTTATAAAAATTCTTCTACATAAGCTTTAGTTTAAAAGCCATCCCAAACACACCCTAAAATGAAAGCAACTCCGTAAAAAAATGTTGAATGCATTTGAATGTATTTGTTGACTTTTATAAAAAAAAAAAAAAAAAAACAAAACAAATGATAGTAATAGTGAATATTAGTATAGATGGACAATAAAGTATTGCTAGTCATGACAATTTAATTCAACATATTTTAATACATCAGGATCAGTGAATCAATAAAAAAAATAATAATAATAAAAAAAAATAAAAAATAAAAAGGGATTAGAAAGAGGGGATTAAAAAATAGAGGGATTTACTTGACAAACCAAAACCAAATTTTTTTTATAAAAGTAACAAATACATGTCAATGTCTTGTTTTTTTATATTTTATTTCTGTTTTTTATTTTATTTTATTTTATAGATTAGCGTTAGGGTTTAAGGTATTACAAAACTGGTTTCACAAAAGTTATTAGGAAATCCCCAAATTAAAACCCTAAAAGCTCATCAAAAGAATTCGACGGTGGTTTTGCTGCATGAAGACTAGAATTCGTCTCCTCAGCAATATTGAAGCCTTCCCACACATGCATAATCCTGACTCCACGGTACTACGATCAATGCACATTCTCTTCTCAACCTTGTTTTGTAATGTTGTTTTTTTTTTATTTTTTTTTATTTTAATTTTTTTGTGTTTGCTAAAGGAATTTGAAACAAATTATTGCGTGCTTATATTATCTAGAGGGGGAGGGGGAGGGGGGTGAATAGATTTTAATCAAGTTATATTACCAAATTCTTGATTAGTCAATATTCAATTTTTAATCTCAAACTAGTCATAATATAAAATCAAGTGTAAGAATGCGGAATTTAAATGACACTTGATTTTTATGTGGAAACCTTCAACAATGAAAAAACCATGGGCTATTGTGTGTGCCATACATGAACTTCAAATCTATTAATTGTAAAGGTGATTACAGTCTAGGTTGACCACGTCAAACCCTACACGGTCACTAACCTATCACTACTACCCGCAGACCTTTAAAAGTGAACCTAGTCCAATTTGCTTACGACCTAAGCAACCTTAGCTTAAGTCTTACTTCTCAATGAAGATATTAAACAACCTAAATGAATATGCAAAGATATCCAAATATGCAATTAATGCTAGGTTAGATTAAATACTTATCTAGGATGTAAAAGATGTCAATTAAATCAAACCTAGATATCAAGTGCTATATGACATGACATACAACATAGCTAACATAGATTAAGCAATCGTAGGTATAGCTATCACAATACAACACTCAATCAAAACACCACAATAATTTGTATCTTGTATAATTTAATATGATCTAAGAACATACAATTAAATAAAAAGATAACTTGTTAAAAAATACACTAAGATTAGATGAAATTAGTGAAAAACTTACCAAGCAATATATGATTTAGAAAACCCATGCAAGAAAGCATCCTAGATATGCCAGAAGATGCTAGATAAAGTTTTGATGCATATGAAAATGGTTTTGAGTGTTTAGAGAATCAAAGATGATGAAAGATGATTTCTTTGGTGAATTTCTCTCTTTGTAAAAGTAGTCAATGAAAAATATGATATTTTGAGAGTTAGAAACGACCTAAAGAACATAGAGGCATACTTATAGAGTGCCAAAATGAAATGACATCATTTTAGAGAAGTGCCCTGAACAGGACATTCTGTGCCCTAATTCTGCGGTTAGTGACAGCCAAACAAGGTCGCCGAATACCAACAGTCGCGCTGACTTGGATTTTACAGCCTCATTTTGCCCTCTGCCCACCGAACAAGGGCGTAGAATTACAATCAGACCCACTGGTCTGAATTCGGTGGCCATGTTATGTGGCCCATTATCGCCAAATCAAGGGTGCTGAAAAGACAACAGATCAACTGGTCTCAATTCGGTGACCTGGTTTTGCAGCCACAGACCTCCAAACTAGGGTGCCGAAATCCTTTGGCTTTGCATCCTAATGCCTTAACATGTTAAGGCAAGACAAGCAAGGCAAGCAAGATGCAATCAATTAAACATGCATGAAAAGATATCAAGAACATGAATGCATACAAATAAAACACACAACATACAAGAATTAGAGATATGCATGAGTTGTGACTGTGTGCAACTAGATCTCTTCAAAGCAAGTAAGCACAAGAATTTTACCTTTGGTGCTTCTTCTCTTGAGGTCTTGAGAGGGCTTTTGTTGTGCAAAGCACCAACAATCAAAAACCTAAGCTACCCTTACATCAAGCCCCACATGTGGTATGTCATCGAAATAAGCCAATCAAACTTGAGGCACTTACAGAATTCGATAGGCTTTATCTTGATTCATGTTTTGTGAATAATTTGGCATGCCGAGTTTAATAACAGGTATCTTGTTTCTCATTTGTTGAATAATACTGGATGCCAAGTTTAGTAAAAGGTATTTTGTTTATTGTTTGTTGAATAATTGTGAATGCCGATTTTAGTAACAGGTTTCTTGATTCGTGTTTATTTAATAATTTTGCATGCTCAGTTTAGTAACAATTATCTTGATTCTTATTTGTTGAATAATTTTGCATGCTGAGTTTGTTAATTGTATTTTGCAATATATGCACTGTTTAGTACTTGAGTGTCTATTGTCAATTAGTGTTTTTTAAATGGTATATCAATGAACCCTAAGTCGCTCTTCTATAATCTTCTTTGCAATGTGTTTGTTTGTTATCTGCTACTAATTTTTTCATCAGTTTACCTCTGGTGATACCTACTGACTAATTTCAATATATTATTGATTTTTAGAGGTTTCATATATAATATAATAGAAAATGGTGGAAAGAAAAATCACCATAAGATAACAAAATAGGATAGTGGAAAGGGCAGGCAATAGATGACTAGGAAACATCAGAAACATCAGGATGCCGGTGGAAATAAAAAGCATAAAAAGATTAGCGAACAACAGGATTTTTTGCTGACCATAGTGGAAGGTTCAGGTGGATTGTTCCCGGTGAAGTATGGAATCAAGTCATGGAAGCCATATAGGAATCATGACATTAGGAAGAATCAACTCCACGTTGATCCTCACATGCATATAGTGATCAATGTAAGTATTGCCATCTTTATGTGTTATTACTTGTTTTTATGTTTAAGAAAAAAAATTAATGGAGATGGGGGTTGTTCTGAGTGTCTAGTCTTCTACATTGTCTTATAACTATTGTATGCATATACAGTACATGATTTTAATTGAAAACTTTGTCCGTTGTTAGTAATTGTTTAATTATTCCTTACCAATGTCTTTTGCCTGTAGCCTATATCCGGGAGACTAAGGGGATGCGGAAACAGGATACTTTGTGATAAGTGGTATAAAGAGTTGCCTGCTTCCGTGAAGTTAAAGGTTGTAGAATCTGGTTTCAGAGAATTCGTAAAGGTTTTAGGAAATGAATACAGCTATCGAAAGAGAACAATATTGAGGGCCCTAGTGGACTGATGGTGGGATACGACCCATACATTTCACTTTGATGAATTTGGGGAGATGACGATGACTCCATCAGATTTTAGCGCAATAACTGGCATACCTATTTTTGAAATGTCGGTGGAGTATGATGTGTATGCTAACAAGAAAATGGATGAGCTGGTGAGGTGGTTTGGATAGCCTATGGGCAATTTAGCCAAGATGAAAAGGGTTCCTCTTGTTGATTTCTATGAAGCTTATAAAGGTTTTGGCGGGAACAATATATAGGTGGAAGATGTTGAAAGACTGACTCGGGTTTTCATCTTGGCATTACTATCAGACACATTATTGTGTGACAAAGCTAGAGTTGTCAACCTTTATTACATGCTGAGTCTTACAGACATATCATCCATAGGTTTGTACAATTGGGGTGGAGCCGCATTGTCTATTCTGTACAAAAATATAGATGCTGTTGTGAGAAAGAATCAAAGCACATGTGGATTTTGGAAGGCCTGAGAGGTATTGTGATTTGGACATGTATTTTAAAATGTTCATTTATTTCTTAAGTTTGTGGTATTTTAACAGTTTTCGTGTGATTGTTCTGTTGCTTGCTAACCAGATTTGGGCTTGTGAATACAAAAAGCCTATTGCAAGACCGGTGACCTGCTTGATAGATGAGAAGTTATTTCCTTGGGCAACGGGATGGGCTCTTTGAGGAAGAAAGCTGATTACTGTGATTTAAAGATTACGTTGAAGAAACTTAGAAGAAAGGAGATAAACATGCACCCATTGGGAAATGACCAGGACAAGTTGTCGACCTATGTACGGTAATCTTCACAGTACACCAAGAGTAGGGTTCTTTTAGATAGGCCATGTGGCCCAGCATGGTACCTAGGAGAGCATGTATCTATTTAGAGCTTGGGATTGATATCACTATATGTTTCGAAGGTGCCACCACCATCCATACTTGGGGACTACCCAATTACAAAAGAAGTGGCCAATTCAGGTTTTGTGGCCATGGATGTGCTTGAGTACCTTGAGCCTAATAGTGGTCCAGATAGTTACAAAGATTTTGTAAAGCGGAACATAAGGTTTAAAAAGTACCTTGATAATGCAGTGAGTTTATCCGAAAATTATCAATAACTAACAGTATGCCTGAAATACCACTAGCATGCTATAATTTTTCTTAATTTGTTGTGTTTATATATGGGTAGGAGGATATACTAGACCATAATTCTGTAGGACAATTGGATTTGCCACCTTGGCAACTTCCCCCGATGGGGTGTGCGAATTGCGACTTTCGAATTCACTTGCCGATATTTACAAATTCCTAAGAATAATCACCATTTACCGGTGCCTGATAGAATAAAATATGTGAGTTGTTTAGTACATTTATGTGTAATGAATTGTGTTTTTTTGTTAACATAAGTGAGCCTATAGTATAATTATTGGTGGTATAGGTACCCATTACCTAAGTGAAAGGGCTGTTCACTATGGTTCTAGATTCACACAATTTGTCGTGGAGGGCCAGGTTAATAAACTTCATACCATTGATGATGCGGTATGGTTACTATTATTAAAAATGTGTTTAATTACCACTGTTTAAAATTATGTTTACATAAATACAATCCACTTTTTAAAATTATGATTATGTATATTGGTTTGTTTTCAGTAGCCGGTTATGGATACTTCGAACAAACAAGACTCTCAAATGTCTGGTTTTTCATCAAAATTGGTATCGAATGTTAACGTTAGTTCGAGCAGTAGATTTCATGATAATGAGGATGGTGATGATGATAGTGAAGATGGAATAACAGCCACCGACGGTACGAGAGACAAGAGGACACTAGGTAGTGTATAGAAGCTGTTTTGTGTTTAAGAAATATCGTAAACACAACTGACAAGTCAACTTAGTTCATTAAAGCTTCTAAATTACTGTTTATATTTAATTGTGCTTTCTTGTATGTTGCATGTTAAACTTATTGAATTAACTTAAGTTTCATTTTTTATGAATAATGTACACAAATGTTGTAGTAGAAGCAGATGCTGTAACAGAGGGTGTACAGGATGAGGAAGAATCAAGAGATAACAGTGTGAAAACGAATGGGGGTGATAATGTGATGTCTTTGTATAGTGGAGATGAAAAAGTGAGTGAGGATACTGGAGATCAAGAAAGTGCAAGTGAGGAAACAGGAGATGAAGAACAACTGTGTGATACTCAAGTGAATCAGTTAAAGCAATCGAAATCTAAGAAGGGGAAGTAAGCAATTGGCACGAGTGATGCATCCGAAGGGAATAACAGTTGATCTCCTAAACAGAAGAAGAAGAAAGATAACCTTCACAATGTTGCACCGAAGGATAACTCGGAGCAAGCTGTACATAAGAAAAAGAGAAAACCAACTGCAGATGGTGATCAAGCTAACAAAAAGGCTAAGAAAGCAACAAAACCAATGGGTGGAAAGGAAAAAGTGCCAATTGCTGAAATAAACAAAAGGGTGTAGAAAGCTCCCAATACCAACAAGACAGAGGTTGTTCTTCCAATTGTTCAGCCCAAGGACAATGTGAAGTTAGCAAAGAAAACAGATAAGAAAAAGACAGCGAAGAAAGCCTCTACAAGGAAGTTATCTAGATTAGTAGCAAGGTGATTTGAAATCGTTGGTGTAACTTTATGTTTAACCTAAGCAAAACTGAGTTTCTCTTGGTGATCTAATATAGACTTGTTGAACATATAAATGTATATTTAAGCAATATGACTGCAACAAAACATCATGTCAAGTAGAACTGGTGGGATAAAATGACTAAGACGTTTTTTGTATGCTGATCACACTTGAAGGTGTTGTTGTATTTGTGATCACACAGTTATGATGTCAAGTAGAACTGGTGGGATGAAATGACTAAGATGTTTTTTATATGATGATCACACTTTGAAGGTGTTGTTGTTTTTGAGATACACAGTTATGATGTCAATTGGAAATCTTTGAACTCAGTAAGTTTGTAATGGTGATAAAATATTACGTATGGAATATGACATCAACTTAATAGTATAGTTAGTAAATCTTGAAGTGATCATATTGTTATTATGAAGTATGTACATCGTTATCCTAATGTGTCATTTCTTACCAATTGATCACCTTACCAATGTTATCGGAGGAGTTATAGTCAAATTGCCTCATGTACGCAAATATTTCGTTTCGCAGCTTTACTCTTTTTCACTATTTCAATGTGAATAAATTTAGATTTTAAAGTAGACATCAAACTTAGGAATATGGTGCACAATTGAATATGGGTATAATTTTCTTGATTTAAGTTTAATAATGTTGATTTGTGCACGTATTAAACCTTCAACGTTGTCAATTTCGAAGAGGTGTGTAATGATATATGAACGGATATGGTTGATAAACATTTATTTACACTTATTTTACTCTAAATACTCCTTAATCATAAACTCTAATGGTCATTTTGGTGTTTGCTCACATCCTTATCCTTAATTACAATTGGTTACCACTATGTAAGTCAAACAACTATTCAGAAGTCATAAATTACTACAACTATTCTACTCCTTCGTAATGACTGACATCAAAGTTCTATAAATATGCATTTTCACTTCATTTAAAGTAAACTATTCTAACAAATGCGAATGATGCATTCTGGAGATATAGAGACTTGGAGTTTTTGAAAGAGAAGGTAGCCATTGTTGAGAAAACGCTTGAGCATGAGCGTCGTCGTTGCATGAATTTGCATTGTGAGTGGATGGTGGAGAATGCTAGAGTCAATGATCGAGAGAAGCGCGTCATGCAACTGGAAATGGAAGTTGATGGTCTTGCAGATCAAATTTACTCTTTGATAGACCAATCCACCTGTTTAAGGACACGTCTGGTAGACCTTGATAATGTCTAAACTAGTGTTATGTTTGTTTGTTTAGTTTTATTTTTCCTGGCGAAGTGTGCTGCCTTTTGTTTTTATAATTGCATCGGATGTTATGAAAATATGTTTCCTTTACTTTTAGTGTAATAGTGTTCTCTTTCTATTTCTTCTTACTCCTTTAAGAACGGAATGTAAATTAATTTATTTCAATATGATGTTTCATTGAACAATATGATGTTTCATTGAACTAACGCATGTGTGTGAGCAAATTCTGGTAATAACATGAACAAATTTGATTTTTAAAAAAAAGTTAATGAATAATTACAACGTAATATTATAAAGCTTGTCAATTTCAATCTTCTTATTGAAAACATTGTTACAAAATTTCTATTATTATTAATCAATTGTAATTTGTTTTTATCCAACCAAACTGGCTCATGTGTACACAATCATAAACATTTAATTATTTTTTTAAAACAAAAAACGTGTACAAATGGCCGTTATTTTTCCCGGCGAGTTTTTGTAATTGTATCGAATATTATGAAAATATGTTTCCTTCATTGTAAGTGTAGCAGTGTTCTCTTTCTATTTCTTTTTACTCCTTACTGAAAGGAATGTAAATTAATTTGTTTCAATATGATGTTTCGTTCAACTAACCCATGTGTGTGAACAAATTATGATAATAAAATGA
This sequence comes from Acer negundo, assembly GCA_035582765.1. Lineage (NCBI taxonomy): Eukaryota > Viridiplantae > Streptophyta > Magnoliopsida > Sapindales > Sapindaceae > Acer > Acer negundo. The sequence goes on from CM069233.1 coordinate 16,662,146, forward strand.
AAAAAAATTATTTTAAAAAACAATAGTTTAATTAATAATTTCAATCTTCTTATTTAAAAAAAAGATATCATCAACTATTAACGTTTACATTTTGTTTTTGTCGAAACTGTATTAAGATTTCATATTGCTTTAATAAAATTTTCAAATGATTATTTGAGTTTTAATATTGTTTAAATAATTACTTGGCATACAGATGAGGTAATCATGATATACGATTTCCCATTAATCATTTCAGCTGAATCACCACCATTGAACAAAAAACGTGTACAAATAGCCCAATTGGTTGAGTACACACAAATTGAGACACCATTTTTTTAAAGGTGATTTGAATACTGGTGAGATTGTGGGTAGGTTGTCTAGCATTAATTAAATTATATGAATGTAAGTGGTAAGTTAAAACGATTAAAAATGGGAAAAACATTTATTACGAGTTTAAGCAACCACCGTCATTACTTCACTCCAGTTATATGGAGTCTAATAGAGCTTGTACTTGAGTTTCTCTCTTTATTTATGAAAAATGGATCCCAACACCAATGGTTACATCAATCATGCCATTTTTGATTTGTGGAAGGATAGAAATAGTATTCTTGAACGTGCGCTGGAGAACGAGTACATACGTTGTAGGAACCTGGAAGAGGATTGGAGAGAGGAGAATAAGAAGGTCGAAGATGTTGATATCCATATCATGAAACTGGAGATGGAGGTTGAAGCAAAAACAATTAAAGTTAATAGCTTGATGGAGGAATGCAATCATTTGATTCTCTTTATTGAACAACATAGTTGTAATCCATGATGTTTCTGTTTTGTCTTTATTATTCTGTTTCTTGTGTTTTTTTTTTTTTTTTTTTGTTCATGAACTATATGTTTAATCACACAGTTTTTAATTTGGCAATCCTACCAGTGATGCTTTCATTTTTTATCCTGAACTGTTTGTAATCACAACTTATGAAACGTGGTATTTTGTAATGACACCGGTAATGATGTGGTTGTTCATCTAATGAACTGTTTTGTATTCTATGGATAATTGAGCTCACTAAAACTTTTTATTGTATGAAATTGTATTGAGGGATGAGTTATGTAGGAGTTATAAGGATTCAAAAATAGTCATTGAACACGTAACAATTTTAAAGAAAAAACACGGTCCACAATCGATTAACACTTTCAAAAACAAATAATCAAAATGTGTGCAATCAAGCAAACAATCATGGAGCACAATCATGGTCTGCCGCGAGGTCGAAAAATGTTATCACTATAAAGACCTTTTAAATAATTTCCAATCTCACTCTTTGTTGTCACTTTTCCTTGGTCCACCGCGAGGTCGATAATTTTTACTACTATTAAGACCTTTTGAATAATTTGCAATCTCACTATGTGTTGTCCCCTTTCCCTTGTTATATTTTTTCAGCAAGCTGCGTTGCTTGTCCGATTGAATTTGTAGGGTTTTTGGAGAGACTGCAATGAATCTTGGCTTTCTTTGTACTGACGTTTCTAAAAGTTCTTTCAACATTTGATTTCTGTGATGGATCGCTAGATCTAAAGCAATTTTCATCCTGTGATACTCAGAGTTGTACTGCAATCGATGGAACTATCATAAGAGTTAGAATATTTTAATTAGTTATCAAAGGAAAAATAAATAATAATCTAGCATTTTTTAGAATAGAAGGAAGACATAATCCATATACATTACTCTGATTGAACCATGTAATAGAACCATGCACACAATTGTTGATCAGGAATACATTACAATCAAAACTATTAGGCTGTTTTGGACATTCAACATATGCTTCGACGAGAAAGGATTTTAACTCAAAATTTTCAGCTGAGGATTTCAAAAAAGTACCGGTCCAGAAATGCAAGTCGCATATAAAAAAAATTAAATTAACAAACTCATTCCTGAGTAAATTTAATACTTACTTCAGGATACACACAACTTTTTTTGCCGACAGTATTCTTTGTTCATTGTGCTCATCTGTTGGAAAGTTATCCTCTCGTTCATGGGAATATAAATCTGCATATGGACTAATAAAGTTCGGTGATTTCACAAAGTTACACATGATAGACTCTTATTGTTATTTTTTTTTTAATTTTTTTTTTAATTTTTTATTTTTTTTTTCCGTTGTGTATTGAAATTAAAAATATTTACATAATAACGTAACCTTGTCGCATTCACGCTCAGACCTATAGTATAATGTGAGATAGCTCAAGTATCCAACCAACCTTAATTCTGTCAACTAACTTCTGGGTGTCTCAATTGCACAAAACTACAATCATGAATAGGCAGTGTATGAACTGTTAGGATTATGCTCAATAGCAAGATTGTAATAATGTAATTGACAATCTTTTCATATTAATAAAGTGATTTCTGATTTAACAAATCTTATAGCATTTATAGTTTAATTATTATAATTGTCAATGTAAATAATCATAAGGTCAAAAGACTATAAGATATAAAGAATTGTTCGTACATCTGGATATGTATGAGGTAGACACAATTCTTTAGTTAGTCTTGAATATTGTTCACAACTTAAGATAAATGTTGGGCAGCTTTACCTTATTAAAGTTGTAGATTCTTTTACTATCATTTGAGTGGGATCAAATGAGATATGATGAGTCTACAATCATCAAATTGTTTTTGAGTAAAAGAATCAAGTGCACTAGATCCATTGAACATGATCACAAAGAAATACTTTATCAATAGGCAGTGTATGAACCCTTAGGATTATGCTCAATAGCAAGATTGTAATAATGTAATTGACAATCTTTTCATATTAATAAAATGATTTCTGATTTAACAAATCTTATAGCATTTATAGTTTAATTATAATAATTGTCAAAGTAAATAATCATAAGGTCAAAAGACTATAAGATATAAAGAATTGTTCGTATATCTGGATATGTATGAGGTAGACACAATTCTTTAGTTAGTCTTGAATATTGTTCACAACTTAAGATAAATGTTGGGCAGATTTACCTTATTAAAGTTGTAGATTCTTTTGCTATGATTTGAGTGGGATCAAATGAGATATGATGAGTCTAAAATCAACAAATTGTTTTTGAGTAAGAGAATCAAGTGCACTAGATCCATTGAACATGATCACAATGAAATACTTTATCAAGAACCGTCAGTAGATAAAAGTTTTTCATTATGAGGACAATCAGAGAGTCTATCTTAATCTTGAGATAAATGATGAACTTATTGTTACAAGTGTTATCTTTTGAGCTATCAATAAGTACGATTATATCGCAGTCTATCCTCGATAGTTTGGTGGTATTCATTTGCTAATCGATAGAGGACTTCATTTATAGATATGGACATCGTGGCTCTATTTATTAAATGAGAGTATAATATTATCATATGGATGTTTTGAGATATTGGATATTAAATCTTAACGTTAAGTTTTCGGTAGTGACTATTGAAACATTGCTTCTGAGCAAGTCAAAATATCCAAGTTCAAAATGTGGTCATATGAGTAAATATGGTAACTAGGACAGCTATGGGCGGTTTTTGAGCTCTTGGCGATTATTGATATTATTCACGAGGATACACTATCTCCAATAAGATTGTCTAGGGTTTGAATGAGAAACATTTACTTGTTCTATCTTTATTTAAGAATACATTTTTAGCTTTTTAATGGAATGATCTAAAATTAATAGATCGAACCTAAGTGAATCATTTGTTGATTGTGATTGAGTTATGTCTATTGAAGTTTAAATTTAGATAGCCCGCCAAGATCCCCAATCCACACGGATTTGCATGGATCATCTAAAATATTCTACCGGACTAATTTATGGGTCCATCTAGAATTGTAATTAATAAATTAAGAATATAATTTTCACATTATTTATTTAATGGGCTATTAAATTATATTAATGTATTAATGAAAGGCATATGGGCTTGTTTCTTTTAGTAAGAATGAGTCTGGTTCACATGTGGGCTTTTTATTCAAAGTCTAATGGATTAAATAAAATAGAAAAATAATATATGGCCCATGTATGGTACTTGAGCGGCAAGGCTATTATATTAGTCTAATATATTATTTTATTTTATTATTTAATTAATTGAGAATTAATTAATTAATTATTTATTTATTTATTTAATTAAGAATCAAAATCTTTTTTTGACTAGGAAATATGTTTCTTAGTATTATACTATTGTTGGTAGTATAATAAATATTAAAGACTTTATTTGGTAAGTAGATAAATAAAATGAATTATTTATCTAATCAAATTAGGAAGTATTTGATATAGTCACAAATACACTAAAGAGTTGGATTAGGGTTTGGAATTCTAAAGCAAAGACTTGGTCCACTAAGATATATATTATATTGAGAAAAGAATTCGGCCAATATAGAAAATATATATGGAAAGTAAATTTCAGCTACTAATATATATTATATGTGGCATGCCGAATTCGTGGCCTAGATATATATATATATATATATATTATTTATATGGTATAAAAAAAAAAAAAAGAATTGGTCGCCAATATATATATTATTTATATGGCAATCAGGATTAGGCAATATATATATTCTTCGTATAGAATTCGGCTAGACCTAATTGTTTGCTAGAGAATTATTTTTCTATAGCTTGAAAAATAGAATCCATCTCTTAGACTATTGTGTGAGAAAATTCGGCCAAAGAGAAAAAGTGAAGAGAACATTTTTATTTCGATAGTACACTAATAGCTTTTACATCAAAAAGGTGCACAATTTCGAATTAGGTTCACGCAAGTTTCGATCAAAAGATTGATAATTCAAAAGTAACCGGAACGTTCTTTATTATCTCTTGGAAGCTTTGTGACTAACAAAAAAGAAAAAGTTTTTGTTATCCATCCTCATGTACTCAATTCAAAGAAAGGGAGACCACGCTCTTAGGTGATCTACGTTCGTGATTGGATAGGAAGATCTTGCGGATTACAATCGACGCAACGTCAATCGGATCACGCGACAAAGGTACAGTACCTTTGTTTGTATGTTAATTAATCAAAGGGTTAAGGTTCATCTATTAAAAGGGAAAATTTTTGTTATATACTAAACCTCGCATTCCGCTGTGCATATAAATACCGTTTATTCCCTACAATTGGTATCAGAGCCTTGGTTGTATCCTTGATTAATTAATGTACATACATACGTGAATCTATTTTTTTTTTATTGATTAATATGCATATTTTAGAAAGAGATGGCACTCTAGGTATTCTCATATATAATTACATGTGGAATGTATGGATTTATATATGTTGTTGTAAAGTGACTTGTTGTTGCTCGATTTTGGTCCTAGAATTTCAATGTAATTTTTGTTTCGGAATTGTAACAAGAAGAGTGGTCTATTATCGCCATAATTTCTTCTTGGTAGTTGCTAAGTTTTTAATTTATTTTTTTGTTATTGTAATATAAGTACTGCAAAAAATAATGTAATAAAATTCTGCGCTATATATATATTAAAGTGCAGTATTTTTTAGTTATAAAAAAAAAATAAAAAAAAATGCACCATTTTATATGTTAAATAGACTGCTGTAATATATTCAAGTATTGAAGATTCAAAGTTTTGAAGAATTGGAAGCAACCGGAACAAGCGTGGAACCGTGCGCACCATAGCAACATGCGCGTGCGCAAGTTAGCATGCAGCTGCGCGTGTTGTGGCATGGGCTGCACACGGCAGCCCTTTGTGGTGCTGTGGTGTGTGCACGCCCATGGGAGGCAGCCAAGGTATGCCCAATCGATCGATGGACGTATGAAGACTTGTTCGCCAGGAAAGGAGTTTTTCGTATTCCAAACAAATGTAATTTACTTGCTTTTCAAGGATGGACCAAAATTGTAGCTATTTATATTTCCGTAAATATTACAATATTTGTTGTTGTATGATAACATGTCATATAAAATAGGAGTGGCACTCATATATCTCTTTTGGTATGAACATGCATTGAATGATTTAGGTATCTAATTGGCATCTAGATAACTTGGTAAATCATTCTATGGAATTTAATCACACGCCTTAAATAATTGAGTGGGAGAAGGTGTTTTGAAACACCTATGGCCTCCAAGGTTAGTTGAGCTTTATGTTTTGTGTGATAACCCCCCAATGGGTATCCATGAACGGAATTTAGTAAGATACTTCCTTATAAGGACAGACTAGACAATTGACTCTAACGAGATCTACTCTCAAAGGAGGGATTTTCGTGAGATAAAATTGAAGGTCGATATTTTGGTAACACACTCAATGTGGTTTTATTGATATCCTTCCAAGAGTTCTTATTAATAAAATCACAAGGTTAAAATTGAAAACATTGGTTGTTATGTTAAAAATTAGGTGGGACCTAGTCCAATTAGTAAATGGTGCGAACTCCCAAATGAGGCATAACATTTATGGATGCCGGATCACCGTTGAATTTTACGATTGAATTATTTATTTAATTCAAGATAAATATTTAAAAGTGCTTTATCATGATTATTTACCTATATAATTTTTGTTTTATTCAGAAATCATGACCCCACCCTTAATGAACATCTTGAAAGATACCATTTTAATTGGTGATAATTATGTCACATGGAAAAGGATAATTTGGTTGTTACTGCAAGCTGAAAAACATAAGTTTGTTCTGACTACTCTTAAAGAACTTGCTTCTAATAATGAATCTAATGTGATGCAAAGAGATGAGTATGAGCAGTAGAAGACCTCAGATGATATGGACAAATGTTACATTATGGCCACTATCTCCGACGTGTTGCAACAACAGCATGAAAGAATGGGGTCTGCTACTGATATAATGATGTCTCTAGATGAGATGTTTGCTATGAGGTCTAGGACGACTAAGAGAGAGGCAGTGACTGCTTTCATGAATCTTATGATGAAACCTGGACATGCTGTGAAATATCACATGATGAAAGTCATAGCACATCTCAATATTGCAAAAATAAATGGTGCCAAGATAGGTGGTCAGACAAAAATTGACATGGTTGTCAACTCAATGTCAGATTCCTTTGATCAGTTCAAGTTGGACTACATCTTGAACAAAAAGGAATACACCTTGCAATGCCTGATGCAAGATGTTCAAAGCGCTGAAAAGATCCTTATAAAAAGGCAAAGGTCAAGAGATTCATATGGTTGGTAAAATTGCTACTGTTAAGACCCGTAAGAAGGTCAAGAAACAACAGAAGAAAAAGCAACTTGGGCTTACCAAGAAGGACATAAAGAAAGTAACCAAGATCAAAGGGAAATGCTTCCTTTGTGGTGAAAAAGGACATTGGAAAAGAAATTGCCCAAAGTCCCAGAATAAGAAGGAAGAAGGTAATGTTACTTGAAACATATTTTCTGGTAAATTCTACAGATTCTTGGATCATAGACTTTGGAGCCACTAATCATGCTTGATATTCCTTATAGGGGTTCCAAGAAAGGAAAAGGCTGAATAAGAATGAAATCAACTTGCGCTTGGTCAACGGAACGTTAGTGTCTGCAAGTGTAGTGGGAGGTATCAGAGTTAATCTAGATTCTAGTAGACATTTAGATTTGATAGACGTTTATTATGTACCTCAATTCAAGAGGAATTTAATTTCAGTTTCTTGTTTAAATAAATTTGGATATTCAGTTACTTTTAACAAAGTTTTTATTATTAGTAAGAATGACAAAATTATTTGCAAAGGTACATTGTAAAATGGTTTATTCTTTCTACATAGAAATATCTCTTACTCGTTAGACATAGAATTAACGGAACATAATCATAAAAGAGTAAAATTATCAAAAGATGAAACTTACCTATGGCATTTGCGCCTAGGTCATATTATCCTTAATAGGATTAAAAGATTGGTTAGTGATTGACTTTCAAGTGACTTAATGGTTGATGATCTACCAACTTGTGAATCTTATTTGAAAGGTAAAATGATCAAAAGGTCGTTCACGACCAAAGGTGCAAGAGCCACTGGATGTTTAGGATTAATATGCATTGATGTATGTGGTCCTATAAGCATTCAAGCTACAGGTAGATATGAGTACTTTATCACTTTCACAGATGATTACTCGAGATTTGGCTATGTGTATCTCATGAGAAATAAGTCGGATGCTTTTGACATGTTCAAAGTATTTAAAGCTGAAGTAGAAAATCAGCTTGAGAAACACATAAAAGTCTTGAGGTCTGATTGTGGTGGAGAATATCTATCTGGTGAGTTTCAGCAATATCTTATTGATAATGAGATAGTTTCTCAGCTTTCTGCACCAAGTACACCTCAACAGAATGAGGTATCAAAAAGGAGAAATAGAACTCTTTTGGACATGGTTAGGTCTATGTTGAATTATTCAATGCTTCCTAAATCTTTTTGGGGATATGCTTTACAAACTACAATGTACATTCTAAACGATGTACCATCTAAGTCAGTTCCTCAAAAACCGCATGAGTTGTGGACTAGGTGAAAACTTAGTTTACAACACTTAAGGATATTTGATTGTCCTGCACATGTGTTGAAAGGAAAGACAGAAAAGATGGAGTCCCGTTTGGAAACATGCATATTTGTAGGGTATCTAAAAGGAACGAAAGGATATTATTTCTATAGTCCTATAGATCTTAAAGTATTTGTTTTGACAAATGCTAAATTTCTGGAAAAGGACTATATGAATGACTTTGTGCCTAAAAGTAGAATTGTCTTGAATATGATGTCAGGAAATACAATTCCACAAGAGGTTTCACAACCTAACCCAATTGTAAGTTCCACACCATCACAAGATCAACAACCTACCATTCCTCATCGTAGTGGGAGGATTAGAAATCAACCTGAGAGATACATCGGTCTAAGAGAATCAGTGGAGAATCTCCCGGATGACGATGATCCCTACACGTATAATGAAGCAATGAAGGACGTTGATTGTCACCATTGGCAAAAGGCAATGCAATCTGAAATTGAATCTATGTTCAATAACAAAGTCTGGTCTCTTTTACACTTGCCTAGATGGATAAAACCCATCAGGTCCAAGTGGGTATACAAGAGGAAAAGAGGAATGGATGGAAAGGTGGAAACTTTCAAAGCTAGATTAATGGCTAAAGGTTACACACAGAATGAAGGTATCAATTATGAGGAAACCTTCTCTCATGTGGCCATGCTTAAATCCATTAGGATTCTCTTATCCATTGCAACATCTCTAGACTTAGAGAGTTGGCAAATTAATGTCAAGGCAACTTTCCTTAATGGAGGTCTTGACAAAAGCATCTATATGATACAACCAGAATGATTCATTGAATAAAGCCAAGAGGAAAGGGTATGCAAGTTGCAAAAGTCCATATATAAACTAAAACAAGCATCCAGATCCTCGAACATAAGGTTTGATCAAGCTATCAAAGGTTTTTGATTTATTCAAAACCCTGACGAACCCTGTGTATACAAAAGGATTAAAGGCGAAAAGTTGGTTTTCCTTATTATTTATGTTGATGATATTTTACTCATCGGAAATGATGTAGGTGTATTGACATCATAAAAGAATGGTTAGCAAAACAATTTGATATGAAGGACTTAGGAGAAACAAGTTATATTCTTAGTATCCAAGTAATAAGGGATAGAAAGAATAGAACGATTGTCTTATCCCAAGCTTCATACATTGATTAAATCTTGTCTAGATTCTTCATGCAAGATTCTAAGAAAGGTATGTTACCATTTAGGCATGGAATCAAACTTTCTAAGGAACAAGTTCCTAAGAATAAGCATGAAGAGCAATTCATGAGTAGAGTTCCATATGTCTCGGCTGTTGGAAGTCTCATGTATGTAATGCTCTATACTAGAGCAGATATTTGTTTTGTTATTGGCATAGTTAGTAGGTTTCAATCAAAACCTGATCCTGATCATTAGACGGCAGTCAAGCATATTTTCATATATCTCAAGAGAACAAGGGATTATATGCTTGTATACTCTATAGGGGATTTAATTCCCGTTGGGTATACAGATTCTAATTTCCAGTCGAATTCTGACTCTAGAAAATCCACACTAGGATCTATGTTTACTATTAGAGGAGGATCAGTCATATGAATGAGTATCAAGCAATCATGTAGTGTTGATTCCACCGTGAAAGCTGAGTATGTTGCTGCATACGAAGCTACCAAAGAGGTTGTTTGGCTCCACCAATTCTTGGTTGACTTGGAAGTGGTTCCTAATGCGAATAAACAGATCACTATTTACTGTTACAACAGTGGAGCAGTGGCTAATTTGAGAGAACAAAGAAGTCATAAGAGAAGTAAACACATTGAAAGGAAGTATTATCTTTTAAGGGAGATTGTGCATAGGGGTGACGTGACGGTTACCAAAATCGCGTCAGCAGAAAATCTAGCGGATCCCTTCACAAAGGCTCTACCTCATAAGAGTTTTGATAGGCACCTAGAGAATATGGGAATGAGAGATATGACATACTTGTTATAGTGCAAGTGGGATATTGTTAGGATTATGCTCAATAGCAAGAGTGTAATAATGTAATTGACAATCTTTTCATATTAATAAAATGATTTCTGATTTAACTAATTTTATAGCATTTATAGTTTAATTATTATAATTGTCAAAGTAAATAATCATAAGGTCAAAAGACTATAAGATATAAAGAATTGTTCGTACATCTGGATATGTATAAGGTAGACATAATTCTTTAGTTAGTCTTGAATATTGTTCACAACTTAAAATAAAGGTTGGGCAGCTTTACCTTGTTAAAGTTGTAGATTCTTTTGTTAGCATTTGAGTGGGATCAAATGAGATATGATGAGTCTTAAATCAGCAAAGTGTCTTTGAGTAAAAGAATCTAGTGTACTAGGTGCATTGAACATGATCACAATGAAATACTTTATCTAGAATCGTAAGTGGATAAAAGTTTTTCATTATGATGACAATCAGAGAGTCTATTTTAATCCTGATATAAATGATGGACTTATGGTTACAAGTGTTATCTTTTGAGCTATCAATGAGTACGATTATATCGCATAGTCTATCCTCGATAGTTTGGTGGTATTCATTTGCTAATCGATAGAGGACTTCATTTATAGATTTGGACATCGTGGCTCCATTTATTAAATGAGAGTATAATATTATCATATGGATGTTTTGAGGTAATGGATATTAAATCTTAACGTTAAGTTTTCGATAGTGACTATTGAAACATGACTTTTGGACAAGTCAAAATATTCAAGTTCAAAATGTGGTCATATGAGTAAATATGGTAAGTAGGAGAGCTATAGGCGGTCTATGAGCTCTTGACAATTACTGATATTATTCATGAGGATACACTATCTCCAATAAGATTGTCTAAGGTTTGAATGAGAAACATTTACTTGTTCTATCTTTATTTAAAAGTACATTTTTAGTTCTTTAGTGGAATGAACTAAAATTAATAGATCGGACCTATGTGAATCATTTGTTGATTGTGATTGGGTTATGTCTATTGAAGCTTAAATTTAGATAGCCCACCAAGATCCCCAATCCACACTGACTTGCATGGAATAATTGATATATTCTACCGGACTAATTTATGGGTCCATCTAGAATTGTATTTAATACATTCAGAATATAATATGCACATTATTTATTTAATGGGTTCTTAAATTATATTAATTTATTAATGAAAAGTATGTGGGCTTGTTTCTTTTAGTAAGAATGGGTCTGGTTCACATGTGAGCTTTTTATTTAAAGTCTAATGGATTAAATAAAATGGAAAAATAATATATGGCCCATGTATGGTACTTAGGCGGCAAAGCTATTATATTAGTCTAATATATTATTTTATTTTATTATTTAATTAAATGGGAATTAATTAATTAATTATTTATTTATTTATTTAATCTTTTTCTTACTAGGAAATATGTTTCTTAGTATTATACTATTATTGGTAGTATAATAAATATTAAGGACTTTATTTGTTAATTAGATAAATAAAAGGAATTATTTATCTAATCAAATTAAGAAGTCTTTGATATAGTCACAAATACACTAAAGAGTTGGATTAGGGTTTGGAATTCTAAAGCAAAGAGTTGGTCCACTAAGATATATATTATATTAAGAAAAGAATTCGGCAGATATAGAAAATATATGTGGAAAGTAAATTTCAACCACTAATATATATTATATGTGGCATGCAGAATTTGTGGCACATATATATATATATTATTTATATGGTAAAAAAAAAAAAAGAATTGGTCCCCAATTTATATATTATTTATATGTCAATCAGGATTCGGCAATATATATATATATATATATTCTTTGTATAGAATTCGACTAGACCTAATTGCTTGATAGAGAATTTTTTTTCTATAGCTTAAAAAATAGAATCCATCTCTTAGACTAGTGTGAGGAGAACGTTTTTATTTCGATAGTGCACTAGCAGCTTTTACATCAAAACGCTTTGTGCACAATTTTGAATTAGGTTCACTCAAGTTTCGATCAAAAGATTGATAATTCAAAAGTAACCGGAACGTTCTTTGTTAGCTCTTGGAAGTTTTGTGACTAATGAAAAAGAAAAAGTTTTTGTTATCCATTCTCAGGTACTCTATTCAAAGAAAGGGAGACCACGTTCCTAGGTGATCCGCACTCGTTATTAGATAGGAAGATTTTACAGATTACCATCGACGCAACGTTGATCGAATCTCGCGACAAAGGTACGGTACTTTTGTGTGTTTGTTAATTAATCAAAGGGTTAAGGTTTATCTATTAAAAGGGAAAATTTTTGTTATATACTAAACCTAATTTTTTACATTCCGCTGTGCCTATAAACACTGTCTTTTCCCTACATGAACGTCTACATATATATTGTCCACAAGTTTTGTTAAAGGAAGAATTAAAAATAAAAATGTCGGGTTTAAGCAGTTAACCGAAAAGTTTGTCGATAGATACCACACTCGTTTTGAAGAATCACAAGATAGATTGTATATGGCCATATCAATGAGCTGCACAATTGATGACTAATTATGTAAATTAAGTGAGTACATTGGATGTAAACAAAAAAAAAAAAAAAAATTAAAAACGAAAGGAACGTATGTATGCTCACGCTATCATTCAACCAGCCTTAAGGTAAAAGATTGGTCATATCATTGCGAGTTAGATGCAGATCGTCATTAGTAATGATGGAGAGACTGAAAAGAAAAACGGTTAACAATCACGGGAAACATATATTGTCATTTCTATACTGAAATATGTGATCGCTGAACGATTTTCTGAACGTTAAATTATATATAAAACCACACATATTCATCGCAAAGCACAAAAGATTATTTCAACAGTTTTGCAATCTCCCTAGATGATACATGTTGACAAGTAATATCAAAAAATAGTAAACATGGCGGATTAATTAAAACATGCAAAGTGAAACTTTAAAAAAGTAAGTAACCATACCATATCATTGCAATGGACATGCTTAGCTCTCATCATTTCTTTGTTTGGAAGCAATTTCAAAATGTCGAGCTTGAAACTCTCCAATAAAGGTTCAACCATTCTTCTCACCATGTTAGGTACTTCGACTATTTTAAAATAATAGAGTGAAACTCTAATGGAATCGAGATTTTCTGTCATTGTTTCTACCCTTTGTTCCAAACCCTGGTGCATGATAGACCAGTATGACTCGTCAACCTCTACGGTGCTGCTGTAGTAACCACTTATAACGTCTTCATTGTCCACCAACCTATTAAGTGCTTTAGCCTTGTTTTTGGTCCAAGCAACCAAGGGAATGTTAAGCCTGTTCACGTACACTTTATTCTGTGAAAGACATCCTTGATAAAAGATCTGAAGAAAAGGAAGACACCCTTAGAAAAATGTTGTACCTCGGTTTCTGATGTTTCTCACACCATCCATTAAATACTGAAAAGAAAATGTTGCCCATTTCTTGTGTCTAATTAATTTCGGATTCTTCAGTTAGGTCAACAATGATTCGTCAACATTAGGTGATGCAGGTGGGCATAAAAGTATTAAAATAATAAACAAAGCAAATGAAATCTTGAAATCATCATCTGTGACCCTCATACTCTGTAGATTTTTTTGCAAGGAAGAGAGAGTAATCTTGTCCTTAACAGTACTACTCTACAGAAGTGCTTTCATTCGAATACAATTTTTGTCAAACTCTTCATAGTCACAGTTGACTTCATCAATGCCATTTCCCAAGCTTATCACCTTAGAAAAATCTGACACCCTTATTGGGATCCATTTATTGTGGAGCACTACAGACTGTGTTCTAGGTTGGATCATTGCAAGCAACATATTGCATAGAGGACCAAATAATTGAAGACAACTCATGTTCATTAACACCTCGAATCCCATATCCTCCATGCATTCTCTTTGTTCTTCGGTCAAATTGTCCACTACTTCACGAAACTTTACAGGGTTACGCAAAGTTTGCCAATAACTTAGGATTTCTTCACTTGAAGACATTGTTTACGGGCTTCAATTGAGTGATTTAAATTGGAAAATCTTCGTATTCAAGTCCCCTACCTTCTCCAAAAAGGTTTGCAACTGTTTGATTGAGTTTTGTGACGGTTCTACCCTCAAAACCAAAACTGCATGGGTTTCCTAGGTATTGAACTAAACTTTGTAATTTCTTCTTTTATGATCTTCAATTACCTTAGGTTTTCTTCTTCTATATGTATGTGTATGTTTGATGAAAGCTATTGAGAAGGATAACTTCAAATCAAAGCTAATCTAGTCTAATTAGAGACTTAAATGTGAATTAGTTTTCTAGAATTCTAGGTTTTCACATATTTGTGAGTTGTATTGTGATTAGCTTGATATCTATGGTTATTTGTGTATTGATTGGCTCACTTTATGATTAATAACCTTAGCATTTGCTTAGATCCTTTTATTGAACAAATTTAGGATTAACACATTTGATTTTGTGTTTAGAGATAACTAGGATTTAATTGATTATTATTATATCCTTGCTCTAAATATTTGCTAGAATATTCATTAATTATATTTTGTGATTCTAGCATTTTTGGTATGTGTTTCTAATATCTTGAATATGTACTTCATGTATATGATTTACTCAAGTTTTAGCTTTGTGAATGAAACTAGGAATCACATGTGTTAGGTGTTTCACATGCTCTTGGTTTCAATTCATGATTTTATGACTAGACAATATTTGACTTGTGTGCTCACATGATTAAGTCTATGTCTACATGATTTGTACTTGATCCATACATTTTATATGTTCATGTATCATCTTGTATGATTGATCACTTGGATTGTTAAATTAGAAAATCATGCATTGTGTGCTCATTGTCTAATTCTAGTTTCTGTAGTTCATATTGATCATATGTCTTTATGTTGAATGTGTTTGCATTGTTTGCATCACTTAGATCATTTGTCTTGCAAAAGGTGGAAGTCTCTTGTTAAGGTGAGTGAAGCTTTAATTTGAGCAAGAAGACTTGGCTAGGAAAGTATTCCAGATAGCCAAGCAAGGAGTCTTACTTAAGGTCAAGAGGATACGAATAACTAAGCAAAAGTTTTAGCTAGGAGTTTGGTACTCCGGATGGTTGAGCTAGGGAAACTTGACTAGGATCATTTGTGATCTAGATAGTTAAGCAAGGGAATCTTTCTAGAGACGTTAGTGTCTTAGATAGGAAGTTGCTTCCTAGAGGTGTAAGACACATATCGGATAGGAAGTAGGCTAAGTGATTCACTAGGCCCGAGGGTAGACTAGGAGTTGATAGCTTAGGGTGAATATCATGAGTTTATATCCTTGAGTGTATAAGTTCTTTTCGTCATAGTGGATTGCTTGCTGGTAGTTGTGGAATCAACCCATTGATGTTTCCTCTTTGGAGGATTACCACGTAAAAATCAATGTGTCAAATGTCTCTATCTCTATCTCTTTATATTTGTATGTATGATTAATATAACTTGTTTAAGATCTTCATTTCCTCATTTCCTTGTAAAAAAGATATTTGTAGAGAAAGATGCACACATTATTTGTTGAATCGACACTTGTTTCTTGCATTTTGTAAGTGTTTAAACATTGTATCTTGTGATATTCTATATCAAGTTGTAAAATTCTATTTGTGAACTTACATTGTAATAATCTATGTACAACTTGTGGAATTTGCTCTTCATTGAATATACTTGTATATAAAATACATTGCCTCTTGTTATATGTTGTGTAGACTAAGGGTGGTGAATTGAACATACATGTGTTAATTGTTTTCTCATAACAATCATGTTAAAAGGTTAATTTGTATGCTCACCGAGGTTTTGACATAAATCATGAAAGAGTTTTTAAAATTAGAGTGTCAACCTATTCACCCCCCTCTAGGTTGTTTAGTATAATCTTGTAGGTATTTTCAGACACCTCTCTGCCTCCCCGTGGTGGCCACACGCCTCCATAGAAAGCATGAAAGGTTGTGGCTCTTTTACCCTTTTGCCCTTCATCTTCTCCAATTTGTTTCCCTCCTTATATAATTTGAATCCCGTGTAAAATCTCTCACAACTTTTTGAAAATTGTTTTTATCATAACTCTCTCATTTCAACTCCGAATTTAGTGATTCAAAAACCAAAATCATTTTTCTTGAAGAGAGGAAGAAGTCCCAAGCATTTTCAAGGTCAAAATATGTCTATATTATTCGCAGCAATCTGATCTTCAGTTCATGGTTCATTTTTTGTATGTGAATCATCTTCTCTCCATTTTTCTTATGATCAACTTGATGGATCATGTTACTTGATTGATGAAAAATGTTTAGAATGATTTTGATTCCAATTTTAGACTTGTTTAATTGATTTTTGAGTTATAGCTTTTTGTGATTTTGATTGAACATATTTGAAAGCTAAACTTGATTCACATGAAATTGTCTTTAGAAATGTTTTGTGTAAAGAGCTTGATTGTTGATTTCTATATTTAGTTTCATGACCTAAGAACTAGGATTTTTGATTGTGATATTGAATATTCTAATCTAGTTCTTATTAATTCACATGCATAGATTTCTAGATAACTTTGTGATTGAGTGTTGAAAGCATATTCTAGTTATCTAATTGCATGTTCATTGAGTTTGTGTGATCTACTTTCTCTATTTGATTGTGTTTGCATCATGTGCATCACTTAGATCATTTTTCTTGCATAAGGTGGAAGTCTCTTGTTGGAGTGTGATTCTTCAACATTGATAAAAAAGTCTTGTATAGGAGTGTGAGACTCCGGTTAGACAAGTAAGGAAGTTTTGTCAAGGAGTGTGAGGCTCCGGTAAGTCCAAGCGTAGAAGTCTTGGCAAGAAGCAATTGGCTTCGGTAAGTCCGAGCAAGGATACTTTCTGGAGGCATGTTGCATGGGATGTGCATCGGCTCTTGAGGAATTTATATTCTTCCAACGATGTTGTGTAGAGATGGACTCCAATATATGGAGGCTCCGCATCATTCAGGGATTTCTTATCTACCAATAGGGATTGGGTAGACATAGACTTTAATAGGACGTAGATCATAGGTTGGTTATATTTTAGGAATTTCTAATCTGTCATCCAATATATATTACCCAATGGTTGTAGTTCAACCCGTGGATGTTTCCTCCTTGGTGGTTTTACGACGTTAAAAAATCTCTTGCGTCAATTCTTTCAATCTCTAGCTCACATATTTGTATATGTGTATGTTTTAATCTTGTTGCATAATATTCACTTGTGATGTATTTTGAAACAAGATTTTGTTATGTGTGATATGTAAGCAAATCACTTTGATCATAGTTATATATATAATTCTTCTGTTCATTGATTCTTTGTACAATTATATTTTGATTGATACTTGTAGCACATTGAACATTATTGGAAATACAAGTATTCTTTGTTGTTGAGTTTTAATGTTATTCTTCCTCTTGCTACTTGTTGATATATACACAATGCTTTAATGATCACATGCTTATTTTGTCTATACATGTATGTATGGTTTATGTGTTTTAATGTAAGCTACCTTGAGGGACAAATTTACGTTTGTTTCAAGGGAATGAAAAAAGTGTAAAAACTTATTCAAACCCACACCCCCCCCCCCCCCCCCCCCCCTCCCCCTCCCCCTCCCCCTCCCCCTCCCTCCTTCTAGGGTATGCTTTAGGCAATTTAACTACGATTGTATATTTTAATAGTGGTTCAGAGATCAACACAACCTCTAACCACTCAAAGCCACTCATAATGTTTGAGTAAAATAAATGCAAAAGAATGCAACAATTAAAATGCATAAAAATTCAAGACACACAAATATGGCAAAGATCCCCTAAGTATGTCTAGGAACTCGCTCTAATACCGATTAAAAATAAATAAACGTGTTTCTAATACAACCTAGAGGTGGGGAGGGGGGGGGGGGGGTGAACGGATTGTTAATCGATTATTACCAACTTTTTCGATAAGTCAATATTAACAATAAAACCCAACTCAAACATACAACAAAAATCAAGTAAAGTGCAGAATTAAAGAACACTTGATTTTTACGTGAAAACCTTCGACAAGGAAAAACCACGGGAATACCCACGCTAGCCACTTAAGCCACCACAATCCACTATATGAAAAGACATTTGCACCCTCATGTGATACATGGACTCTCACTCACCATAACCTCAGGCTATGGACACTACCACTCGCTACTCTTGGTTTAATCCTAGTGATATCCCTCGATCCCTTACTCTTGGCGTGAGCACCCCCTAATCTACCCGTAAGCCTTTTATAGTGGTACTTGACAAATGCTTGTGCAACTTCAACTAGAAGCCACAAGACTTTGACTCATTGAAGAGAATTAATAGTCTAAGTGAATATGACAATAATGCTCATAATCAATAATGTGTAAGACCACACACAAAATGCCTAACTAAATGTTATAATGCAATTTAACAATGTAGTTAACAAACATTGCCTACATGCCTATACATAAGGTCTCAATTAGTTGTAGAAAGATTCTAGCAACCTAATTGTCAAATACAACTCACATAAACATTCATGAACTTGACTAGATACACAAAGCAAACCTAATAATTAATTAATCATACATGAATATTTATGACTTAGTTATTTAGGTAAAGAAACAATCTAATCATGCAAGCTATCACAAAATTCCTACATGCCCATACATGTGGATTCAATTAATTGTGTAGAGATTTTCCAATTACCTAATTGATAACAAACAACTATGAATATTCAAGAGAGCTTAACATGCTTGATAAATATAAATCTATCTACCTAGTTATCAAATAATCTCACAAGAACATTCAAGGCTTAGCTATTTAGGCAAAGCAACCTAATCATGCAAGCTATCATAAACAAACCCCAAACATATCATAACTTCACTAGATATGCAATTAATGTGAAGATTTGCTAACCTAAGCAATAAAAGACATGTCTTGATGAAATAGAACAATAAATGAGTTGAGATGTATGTTCTACGTACCAATTAAAGAAATTAATGATGACCCATGCTTGAATGATGCTAGAGATGCAAGATGAAGATGGGTTTTGGGGTTTGAAAAGTCAAAGAAGCTTTCTTGAAGCTTTCTCTCACTAGGGAACTCTTAATCTCTCTTTAGGGATTTTTGGTTTGAGTTCCTTTTTGACAAATGATGATAAAGAGATGTATTTATAGTGCTTAGATGATAGCTCTATAAATTTAGTGAATTTCCCTTCAAAAATGAGTCAAATACGACTCTTAATGAGTGAGATAAGGCCAAATTAAAAAATAGGGGCAAAGCATTGCGTTGGTCGTCATGCGCCACACAAGTGCAAGGTTGCTGGACCAAAAGTGCTGGTCGACTAGCGCAACACATGCTAGACGAGTAGCGCTACAAGGGTGTATAGCCATGACAACACAATAACTTAAGATTCAAGCACCCCAAACCATGACCAAACAACATCAAACCTTTTGTATAATATACTGTTGGAAATGTATGGATATCTATTTTCTACTCCTTTTTATAGAATTAGGTTTGGATGTTTGTAGAAAAAGTTATGATCATTAGAGTAACCAAAGGTCAGATTTGGAAAACAGCAGAAATGCCCTGTTTTAGTGGTCACTTTGGAGATATAAAAACCAATCCAAACGATCATGAAATATTACGAATAATATACCATTAGAAAGGTATGGGTGTCTAGTTTGTCCATAACTTTTATAAAATGTTATAGTCACAAGACTATGCAAAGGTCAGTTTTGAAAATATTTGAAACATTGAAATCCAATCTTTTGAAACTAGACACTTTACTCAAAATAACCAAACCAAATCTAACACTTATCCAAGAGAATAAAGAGACCTTCTCAAGTGGTCAACCATCACGCAAAATACAAGCACACCATCGTGCAAGTGCGGACATTTCCAATCACACAACCGGAAAACGAAATACACTTATCCAAGAGAAGAAAGAGACCTTCTCATGTAGTTAACCATCGTGCAAGCGCGGACATTTTCGATCAAGAGACCTAACACTTATCCAAGAGAAGAAAGAGACCTTCTCAAGTGGTCAACCATAGCGTAAAATACAAGCACACCAGCGTGCAAGCATAGACATTTATGATAATACAACCGGAAAACTAAATACACTACACTTAAGACTAACATGCAGTGCAAGTGTGGTTGTGAGAGGAATGCACACATAAAAAATGAGGTACAAATGCATGTCAATTACTAACGTATGAAGTGTGTGTGTGTGCACTATAATCTCTTCAGGAATCAAGTCAAGTGTTTTACCTTATGCTCTTGCTCTTGAAGTCACGGAGATGCTTGAAAGCCTTCTAACGAACATTTAAGCTACCCATTACAAAATCATCCCCAATGTGGTTTGTCATGAAATAATCCAATCATAAAATAGAGGTTCTTACAAGTTGCTTTCTTTTTTTGAAGCTTATTTCCAATACGAATCACCAAAGCAACTAGTCATTACAAATAAAGAGAGTTTTACAATAGAATCAAGCCAATACAAATCTAAAACCTTAAAAGACATCCAAATCTTATTTTTAAAATATGAGTAGAAAGTAGATATCCATACCTTGACAACGGTATATTATACAATAAATTTTGATGTCATTTGGTCATGTTTCGGGACACTCGAATCTGGAGCAATTGTGTTGTCGATTTTCTCACCAAAGGAAACCATTGTCATGACAACTGTGAAAGCCACATCGGTTCATATCGGTTTGCTTACAATGGACACCTCTGTCAAGACTATTGTGAAAGCCATAGTGGTTTAAGCTGTTTTCAACGAAACGATGATGTTTCACTTAGGCCTTCTATATAACCATCTCTTTCTCATCTTCTTCACTAAGACCATGAAAATATAACCCTAGAGAGATAGAAAGAGTTGTTCTAGAGAGAGAAAGCTTCAAGATTGATTCCTTAACTCTCCAAACCTAAAACTCATGCATTCATGACATCTTTCATGAATCAATCATTCATGGGTCCTCTTCATTACATCACTTGGTAAGTAGAACAAACACCACATCTTTATTTATTGTTCTATCTTATCTAAGACATGTCTTTGATTGCTTAGTTTAGCAGATCTTCACTCTTATTGCATATTTTGTGAAGTTATGACATGATTTAGTTTTGTTTGTGATAGAATGCATGATTAGATTGTTTTGTCTAAATAGCTAAGCCATAAATATTCATGTATGATTAATTGATGAATAGGTTTGCTTTGTGCATCTAGTCAAGTTCATGAATGTTTATGTGAGTTGTATTTGACAATTAGGTTGCTAAAATCTTTCTACAACTAATTGAGACCTCAAGTATGAGCATGTATGCATTGTTTGATAACTGGATTGTTAAATTGCATTACAACATCTAGTTAGGCATTTTGTGTGTTGTCTTATTACATTTGAGCATTATTATCATATTCACTTAGACTTTTAATTCTCTTCAATGAGTCAAAGTCTTATGACTTCTAAGTGAAGTTGCACAAGCAAGTGAAGTCTTGCAACCAAGGATTGGTTGGCAAGCATTTGCCATGTACTGCTATAAAAGGCATGCGGGTAGATTAAGGGGAGCTCACGCCAAGAGTAGTAAATCGGGGGATATCATTAGGATTGAACCAAGAGTGGCGAGTGGTAGTGTCCATTGCCTAAGGTTGTCGTGAGTGAGAGTCCGTGTATCACTTGAGGGTGTAACCGTTTTTTCATATAGTGGATATATTTGGCTTAAGTGGCTAGCGTAGCTAGTCTCGTGGTTTTTCCTAGTTTGAGAGTTTCTACATAAAAATCAAGTGTTATTTAATTTCCACACTTTACTTGATTTTTATTGTATGTTTGTTTTGGGTTAATTGTGATTAATATTGACTAATTGAAAAATTGGTAATAATCGATTAACAATACATTCACCACCTCTATGTTGTTTTAGACACACGCATATATATATATATATATATTTAGAATGTCTTAAAGACAAAGAATCTGGCTAACTTTTAGTATTTTCCTCTCAATATATATGTAGCAGTAGTAGAATGTAACTGTCAGGGTTTAAAATAATCTAAATAAATTAAACAAAAAATCTTATTAAGGTTAGACTAGTCTAAGCCTTAAATGGCTCAAGAGATAAATCCAAGGACATGTATGGCTGTATGCTAGGCCCATTTAGGAAGTCTATTGTTTAATATATGTGTATGCATTTACTACTTATAAAGCATTTTAATCCCTTTTATTCTTTACACGTGGGATGTGCTTGATATAATTTTTGAATCAAATTTTTCCAACATCCTCTACTCCTATTGTTTCATGACAGTAGAGTATAAGATTCATTTTGTTAGTTTTGTTAAAAAGAAAGCGCATAGCAAATCTAAGTTTTAAGCTTCTAGAAATATATATATATATATATTTAAAGATGCTTCAACTATATTTGTTTTTATGATAATATAATGAATTTTTTTGGGTCTTGATGATAATTATTCTTATAGTTGTATGTTATTTTGATTTTGAATATAATTTAGGGTGTGTGCTGGGTGGTATATGCAGGAGAGGAATTGGAAGTCAAGAGATAGGGTCAAATTATAAAAATATAAAATTGGTAGAACAAAAATACATATTTTATAATTGTTTGGGTGATTATCAATTTAATCCCTAACTTTAGCGAAATATCAATATTTAAAATTTGTTTGCTTTTATGTCATTTTGGTCCTTAACCTTTCATAAATATATCAAATAGGTTCATTAGTAGTCAAACATAATGGTTTCAGGGGCATTTTAGTTTTTAAAGTATGAAAAACAAATGCCACATGTCAACAAAAAAATAGAAAATAAATAATTAAATTTAAATATATAACTTGAAATAATAAAAAAAATTATGAAATAAAAAAAAGAATAGAAAAAATATAACAAGATGTTATCTCTAATTATGCATGACTCCATCAGTTGAGAGTTTAGACTAGCCTCCTCTATTCTCTAGAATTGCTTCCTCCATCTTCATTGTTGCCTTAGTCCGGAATTGCTTCCTCCATAATTTATATGTTTTGTTGACTAGCTTTGACCATGAAAGTTTTGGTTAAAGTGACTTATTTGATGTATTTATTAAACGTTAGGGACAAAAAATACCATAAAAGGAAATATGTTTTAAAAATTGATATTTCACTAAATGTTAGGGATTAAATTGATAATCACTGAAAACAAAATTTAAAGAATTATTCTTTAGAAAAAAATTATTTCCTCTTCGGTCACCACCCTCCAACAACTATGCCAACCATAATTCAAGGAAAAAAATAAAAATCTGCTATACGAACCATTGATTTAGCATTTAGCTAACAAATCAACATCATAGTTTCACCAAAAAAAGAATATACAATTGTTTTCAAGAAAAAAAAAAATTATATATATACAATTAGGGTCTATTTGGAATGTCGTACCGGATAGGATTAGCACACCCATTCAATATTAAATTAGTACCTCGTAGAGTTTGATAATATTTTATAGTCGTATTGAGTTATACAATGTATGAATTTTATATGATACGAACCTTATCAAGCTATATGATTAGGAGGTTTGTTCTACAACTGGATTAGACTTAATAATTTTAATAAACTGAAATTTGTTTTAAAAAAATTATTATTTTTTAAAATAAAACAAAATAAAAAATAAAAAAGTTGAGGTCAGTTAGCCTCCATCGAAAAGGCTGTTTGGCCTTCTCCTTTAAGGGGCCACCGACCTCCATCCTGGAAGAGACCGATCACCGTCCTTGTCATCGAGGTCGTCAACCGGTCTTCTCCAAAATGTAGACCGACGACCTCCCTAAAAAAGATAGAAGCAGCGCATCCACCATTGAAGAGGAAGAGAACCTCCTTTGTGGATGCTTGTGGCAAAGGACAAAGCCGCAGCTCCTCAATTGTGGAGGAGGCGTGACCTTCTTCGTGAAGAAAAGAGGAAGCGTGGCCTCCTCCATACCAGTTCTTATCTGGTCAATCTACAGCCTCTAGCGGTAGAGGAATATTTGAAAAAAAATATTCAATTTGTTTAAAATAAAAATATTAATTTATTAATTAAATCTTTATAATTATATTTTAATTTAATAATTGACTATATTTATAAATCTTTAATTTAATTTTAAAAAATATTAGCTAGTCTAGTACTATCCGATACTATTCACAACCAAACAATGCAGAGTACTAATTTGAATCCACTACTGTCTGATACAATCCTATATTATACGGTCCATTTCAATACCGTAGGACAACATACCCTTACCTTCCTATTTTGCTCTTCTTTGTCAACATAAATTACCATCTTCAAAGTTGAAACAAACAAACAAAATTAGCTAGCTCTCCATTAAAAAGTCGAGGAAATGGTGGAAAGTATCACATATTCCAACTCATTTGGTGACTCTATGACCGGTTTAATAACTTAAGTTTAAAAGACACTTATTATGGTGAACTACCAAAATTACCCTTAGATAATCATTAATGTTATTCTATTTGTCTGGTTCTCTCTCCACACTTTCAACAAAAACAATAACTGGGTTAGTCTCTCTCTCTCTCTCTCTCTCTTTCTCTCTCTCTCTCTCACAATACAAATAGAAGTTCAAGATCCAAACAACTGGACGTGCTTCATTACAACAAGGTAATATTTCTTGCAAATACTTCTTTTCATTTGTTCACATTTTCATTGTGACAATTGTGGATCTCCAAGACTTTGTCATCTTTTTCCAAGCTTTTTAAAATAGTATCCTAGCTTTTTAAAAATCACTAATAGAACATTTTCATGTCTTCTCCGAGCCTTTTCATGTCTTCTCCGAGCTTTTTCATATCATTTCCGAGACTTTTCAAAAATCAGTAATCGAGCCTTTTGAAGTCTTCTCCGAGCTTTTTCATGTCTTATTCGAGCCTTTTCATATCTTATTCGAGCCTTTTCATATCATCTCCAAGATTTTTCAAAATCACTAATCGAGCCTTTTCAAGTCTTCTCCGAGCCTTTTCAAGTCTTCTTTGAGCTTTTTCATGTCTTCTCCGAGACTTTTCAAAAATCACTAATCTAGCATTTTCATGTCTCCTCAGAGCCTTTTCATGTCTTCTCCGAGCCTTTTCATATCATCTCCTAGACTTTTCAAAAATCATTAATCGAGTCTTTTCAAGTCTTCTCCGAGTGTTTTCAAGTATTCTCCGAGCCTTTTCATGTCTTCTCTGAGAATTTTCAAAAATCACTAATCGAGCATTTTCAAGTCTTCTCCGAGCCTTTTCATGCCTTCTCAAAAATCACTAAACGAGACTTTTCATGTCTTCTCCGAGCCTTTTCATATCATCTCTGAGACTTTTAAAAAATCACTAATCAAGCCTTTTCAAGTCTTATCCGAGCCTTTTCATGTCTTCTCCGAGACTTTTAAAAAATCACTAATCGAGCCTTTTCAAGTCTTCTCTGAGCTTTGTCAAGTCTTCTCCGAGCATTTTCATGTCTTCTTCGAGCCTTTTCATGTCTTCTCAAAAATCACTAATCGAGCCTTTTCATGTCTTTTCCTAGAATTTTCTAGTGTTCTCCGAGTCTTTTAAATATCCTCACCCGAGGCTTTGTAAATGTAATTTGTGAAAATATTTTGTACTCCTGAGTTTTTATTAATATATTTGATTAATTTGACAGCATCATGAATCGGGTTAGAATAGTAATATCTTACAACGGTCGATGGGAGCAACTACCCGACGAAAGTCAGAGGTTTGTTAGATCCGATAACCAGGGAATGTATGTGTCAAAGAATATGACTTACGAAGAATTGGTGGCAATCGTGCATACCATTGTGAAGTATGATGTAAACAAATTCAATGTTGATCTGGCATCAATATCAATCGTTCCTTGCAATACATGTCGTATATTTATAAGAAATAACGATGATGTTCAGTTTATGCTAGGGGAAGATCAGGTGATCCCTTAAGTATGTGTAAGTCTAACTTGAAGGACAGCTAGAGATGTGATAGGGAATGATATTCCTTCTCCTGAAAATACCCAACAATTTGGATCCTTTAGCGGTAGCAACCAAGTGTATCCCCAAAGGAGTTTCGCCGAAACTGGGGAAAACATGTGTGGTGTCCCACCGGTAGCGGTTGACCAAGTAGTTGAACCTCAATTTGGCGAAGTGTTTGGTTGTCGAATTAAGCAGTACAATGAGATGAATAATTACCCGAACCATAAGCTGGATAATGAGGGAAATAATGAACAGTTAGATGATCTAGAAAATGTGGATGAAAAGCCTACACAAATTCAAACACAAGGAAGACATGTACAAGGAGTTAATTGCACTGTGCCAAATATGCCTGGGACTTTCGAGGTCCGACATAATATAACTGTATCTGATTCTGATAATACTATAACGTGGGTTATTCCCGGAGTAGATTCATACTCGTTTGGTATTGGTAAAAGCAGCACCTTGGCAACGTAAGAACTTATAAGCATGATTTATAAAGGTCAATTTTTCCCGAGTAAAAAGGATTTGAAGAGGCTAGTTGGCCTTTTTTCAATGCGGAAGAACTTTGAATGGAAGGTGAAAAGGTCTAATAAGACAACGTTACATCTAGTTTGCATCATTGACGACTATACGTGGAAATTAAGAGCGATAAGGAGAGATGAAGGACTTACTTCCAAGTTAGAAGTTTTGTCAACCAACACAGTTATCCTTTGGAGGAGGTTCATCGTCGCCACCGACAAGCCAGTGCAGTCATAATCGGAGAAGTCATTGCACATAGACTTCAACAACATGACAGTCGTCTCATACGTCCGAAGGACATAATCGCCGATATGAAAACAATGTATGGCATCCAAGTCATGTATAGTAAGGCATATGATGCCTTGCAATATGCATTGTCATTGACCTATGGAATGCATGAAGAAAGTTTCAAACTGTTACCATCTTTTGCGTACGTTCTGGAACAGCAAAATCCTGGCACAATCACCAACTTATAGTGCGCAGATGATGATACATTCCTGTACTTTTTCTTGTCGTTACGGTCCTCAATTAGAGGTTTTTGGAGGTGTATGTGTCCTGTGATTGCAGTTGATGGTACCCATTTGAAGGGAAGATTCGGGGGTACAATGTTTGTTGCAACTGCACAAGATGGAAATGAACAGGTGTATCCAATTGCTTTTGTGTACGGTGACTCAGAAAACAACCTTTCATGGTAGTGGTTTTTGGAATGCTTGAGGGGTGCCCTTGGTCAAATAGATGATCTGGTTTTCATTTCCGATCACCATGCAAACATTGAAGTGGGGATTTCTAAAGTGTTCCATTATCAACCCATACTATATGTTGTTGGCATTTTGGTGAAAATATGAAGAAGCGATTCCACACAAAGGATGTTGCCTACATAATGGATTCAGTAGCTAGGACGTACAGTGAATTCAATTATAACAGGCACATGGAGGAGTTACGTAGGCTACACAAGGGTGCATTCGATTATGCCATTGCTGCCGGTCTACACAAGTGGTCTCACGTACACTCTCCCCAAAAAAGGTACAGGCTGATGACCACAAATGTTGCAGAGTGCATAAACTCATGCCTAAAATTCGCACGGCAACTGCCAATGATGACACTGGCGGAGTTCATTAGGAATATGCTACAAAAGTGGTTTCACGATCGTCATGCAGCTGCACGGTCTATGCGTCATCAACTGACCGACCCAGCACATCTTGTGATCCTAAAATGTGTCGAGAAGTGCAATTATATGACCGTAAATCAGGTTGACAGGAACATATTCTCCGTCAAATTGAAGGGAAACCAATGGATGGTTAACTTACACTTGAAGACTTGCACATGCAACAAATTCCAAATGGACCATTTCCTATGTTCTCATGCACTCGCGGCGGCAAGGTACATGAGATGTTACAGTTAACAATTTATATTAGCCACAAACGTGAATCTCATTGTTTTCATTTTTGTAAGGAGCGAAACTTGGATTTCACATTGCTGTGTGCAGACTACTACAAGAGAGAGACATTTATTGATGCATACTCAGTTCCTATTATGCCTATTGGCCATCCTTCTTCATGGGTAGTGCCATCCGACATCGCATCTCGGGTGGTTTTAAATCCAAAGTCGAAGAGACAATCAGGTCGCCCGATAGAGGGTCGACATGCCTCTTCTTCGGAGAGGACAACCATACAGTCGTGTAGAAGATGTGGACAATCAGGACATAATAGCAGACAGTGCTCCAACCCGCCGATGGTTAATGAAGGTCCCAGCATAAGTGTTCCCAATGAATACCGTCGCAAATGCGGCATCTGTCATTCAATTGGACATACAAACTTACGTGCCCTGAGAAAGACTCTGTCGTGGAATGAATGAAGCCATTGAGGAAAGCGATTGAACATAACAAGGCAGTACAAGAGGCCCCTGAATTGCCACCAGAAAAGCTTGTGATTTCTAATGTGAGACGGTAAGATGCTAGGAAGCACCTTGAGGAACATGTCTCCAACTTGATGTCTTCCAATATCGTCTAGACGTTGGGAACCATGCTCGATACAGTTGTGTTATGAGACCGTTGGTTATTATGCTGTTTTATGTTGAACAATTATGATATATTTATTGGTTGTTCGTTTAATGTCATATTGGATCCTTTATTATAGTGTCTACAATTCATTGTATTGTTTATGGATTTCAATATATCAAATGTGTGTTCAAGGGTTAATTGCAAACAACTAAATTTTTTTAAAAAAAATCATTTCATTTCATTACTCAAATGTTATGTACATCAACTAAATCACTAACTGGAAGACCAATCCTTCGAGTTACAAAACACCACCACAGCCATCTTCTCTCGGATGGTGCCCATTTCGTTTTCTGACCAGTCGAACGTATCCCTGTTCGCTAACAGGTACTCTATCAATTTCAAAGTACGGGAACCACAATTACCACTGCAATTCACCACATAAACAACCGTTAGAATTGAATGTTATTAAAACCGATTGGGATAGAATAAGGTCTTTAAATAGTCATACCCTATATCCTATTGGGGCAAACGGTCTCTAGACACAATGTTTAGTGGAAAGGGCTTATTCTACAATATGTACGTCATATCGCCCATCCGTCTGCAACCGAGAAAGTCCACCGCATGCAGCATCGACGGTAAAAAATATCCGCGTTTTCCTATGGCGAAATGGTACCTCCTGTCTGAACTGGTCCATCAAGTAAATACTCCCTATTGTGAGGTCGACGCTGGCTAGTGCCCAATGCTTACGTCCAAGGTTGCAAGGAATCAAAACCTGTATTTGTTTCAACAAAGTGTTATCAGTGTGAAATTTATTTAAAATTCAAATTCAAACAATGTAAATTAAACACTGACCACGTTAACTTCGTTCCATGGTTTGGTTCCTGCTGGGACCAATCCACGTACCACCTTTAGGTCATCAACGGACCACTGATGCTTGAACAAAGACCAACTGCGGCGGGGTTTGTCGGCCCCACTTCCCATCAATCTCTCTTAGTCATTCAATAACCATGACTGTACAAAGAAAATTTATA
Organism: Acer negundo; assembly: GCA_035582765.1. Lineage (NCBI taxonomy): Eukaryota > Viridiplantae > Streptophyta > Magnoliopsida > Sapindales > Sapindaceae > Acer > Acer negundo. The sequence continues at coordinate 16,691,996 of CM069233.1, forward strand.
AAACGTTAACTAAAAGATGTACGAAACACATAAATAGATGTTCAAAAACCGTACAACTTAAACACTTATATAGAACTGTGAATCCAGTATGTTGATCCTCGGACCATAGACAATGGAGTAATATCTCTGACGCTTCCGTAGAATATGCAAGTACGTGTCCATATGCTGACAATTTCAACATTTTGTATTGTTAGCATTCTACTATTTTAGAAACATCTTATACAAAATGTTCAGGTAAGGACCATACCGTATCCTCCAACTCCATGATGTTGGTTTGAAACCGATGGAACCAAGGGACACCAACTGGCTCGAATAGATCCACATCACGCCTGCATAATTGTTGAAGAAATTAGATAAGAAAGTATTTTTACATAGGAGTTTCAAAATACAAATTTTTTTTTGTAATATCTACGATTATACTTACAATTCCCCAGTCGAGTTCCTCTTATAGGCTTGGTACGCCACAAGGTGGTCAGGATCTATCAATGCGTGGGGCGCCCATACATGTGATGGCTATGGCATAATCCTTGGCCTCTTCAGCCGAGAAGGGTCAGTGTATAGGGTCCGCTGCTGCCAACCTGGCCTGCGAACCCGATCTTGACGTTGAAGGGGTAGGGGAATCCGGTCCAGTTCAGTGAGATCCACTAGATGGGTAAGCTGTAAGGAGGAACTCTGTCCCCGTGGATTGCCTCTAGAGGTGCGATGTGTGAAGGGATTCTGTCCCCGTGTATCGCCTGCAAGGGTGCGCTGTAAGTAGGAACTATGTCGCCGTCAATCGTCTACAGGTGTAAGCTCTTTGGGTACGCTGAGACTGGGGATTTCTGTCCCTGTGGAATGAATGAAGGGGTGCTCTGCACTAGGATCGACCGGAGGGGTGTGCTGTAAAGAGGTGCTCTATACCAGGTCCTGAGAATGAACATGCTGGTCTGCTAAAACCTGCTGAGGTTCCTGCTTTATCTCCATAGGGGCTGTATCTGTACCACTAGTACCACGAGTAACCTCCTCTTTTGGTGTCACTCCAGGCCCCTGCTGATCACCATGATGACTACCTGTCATCCCTTTGGGACTAAAGTCTCGGTATCCGTCTTCGTCATCGAATGGTGGGTCATCGAACCGTGTACCTCGAGTACGGGCGTGGGACATCGAACCCTGAAGCCCCCGAATCAAACCTAGCAACTCCTGATGCTATTGATCTCGCTTCTCATTACTCTTTCGCACCGATTCCTATAACTCGCGTAATGCATCCATCAGTTCAGTATACCGACGGTCCTGAAAGGATTTTGAAATTGTCAGTACTAAAACCGTTCACTCGATTGAAATTAAATAATACGGTAAGAAGAATTATACGTACCTCTGCTTGCCCTCCAACGCCTCATCATGAGTCATCTCCAGTTCGAGAGTCATCTCTAGTTCGAGGCTCTCTAGGCAACGTGAATCGAACCTGCCTAGTCCTCGCGAGACGAATATGACGACCGTCCGAGTCAGAACCCTCCGTATCACTGGGTTTAAAAGACGGACCCTCAGTGTCACTGGTTCCAGCAGTTGTATATCGTTCGGGGTCAGAGATAGGAACAGGTATATCACCGACATCAACATCTTACAAACTATCTCCTTGGGAAATGCCCTCGAAGTACCATTCAGCCCTCTCAGTTGCCATCGGCACTAATTTCACCCTCGCAAACATCTAAAATTGCAGTTAGACCGATGTAATTGTATACATACTAATAGTTATGAACATAAAAATATATATATATATATTTACACTTTCGAGGAAAATGCTATTCAACTTCTCCCCCCTTGATCGCGTACTCAACTCCCATTTTAGAATTCGGGGGGAGAGCTCAATTTCCCTCCGCTTCCCACATCCGCTATTGCCAAGCTCGGGGATAACCTCGAAAGCAAATATCTACGAAATAGAAAAATAACAAATTCAAAATTCTCACCAACAGGGCGTGTGTTAGCCCATATATGTTGTATGTCTCTGTGGTGTGTACATCAACGCTCTTTCGTCACTAGCGTTGTTCAAACCGTCTACGTCGACCATCCAACGCATGCTTGAAACCTTATATAGACCGCCTATACACATGTGCACCCCACGGGAACACATCAAAAGCGTCCAAGTCCTCGACTAGGCGAAACTGCCATACTGGAACTCTCTCTCTCGTCCAACCCTATCAGTATCCAGTTAAGCATATACAATAAGCACAGCTTAACCGTATCGTACTGCTCAGAAAAAACACCAATCCGTAGAATGGCTTTCAGCTCTGCATACTCGACCTCATCTCGACCCTCAAAGTACCGCTGGTGTATGCCATTATTTACCATATCATAGGTCGACGTGTTATGAAGTTCTCCGAACTTCAATCCGGTGATGAAACAAAACTTAACCTTTAAGAACCGGACCGAATGCCTTCCTAACAGAAATCTCATCTCATCTTCAAGCCCATCGTGATGCAACTCGCGAATAAGCAACCAATATACAATGCTAGCTGAAAACTTCATCCCACGATCCATCCGAAGGAGGTGTCCAAAACACGACTCAGTATATCGACGTCGTTCTTCGACCACAAGATGTTCAGGTACCTTGTTAAGTGCGTTGTCGATATCTGTAAGGTCATTAAAATGGTCATTTCGAGTTATTTTCCCCGAGTACCTTTCTTCCTTTGGAGTTTTAAGCGAATCTTTTAGTTGATTCCTCATTTGCAAATTGACATAAAAAAAATATATCTAGTTAAATAAAATAAATAATATAAAAATGAAAAGTCTCGGACACTATATGAAAAGGCTCGGACACTATATGAAAAAGGCTCGGAAACTATATGAAAAGGCTCGGAGACTATAATTCACAAACACAGGTAAAAAAATTAAAAAGCTCGGATTACTGTTCAAAAGGCTCGGACAGTGTATATAAAGGCTCGGACAGTGTATATAAAGGCTCGGAGCTAAAAAATCTTCCAATCAAATCAAATGGCTCGGATTACTTTTTAAAAGTCTCGGACGATTATTCAAAAGGCTCGAAACCAATGTTAAAAGGCTCGGAGATTCAAAATTAAAAATTTAACATAAAAGGCTCGGATTACTATTTAAAAGTCTCAGACAGTTATTGAAAAGGCTCAAAACAAGTTGTAAAAGGCTCGGAGATTCTAATTCTAGAAACCTATTCATATTCCTTAAAAGGCTTATATTACTATTTAAAAGTCTCGGACAGTATTTTAAAAGTCTCGGAACCAGTGTGAAAGGCTCGGAGATTCAAATTGCAGAAACTTATTTAAATTGCTTGTAAAATGCTCGGATTACATATGACAAATCTCGGAAAAGGTTCGGAAAAAGTTTTAAAAGGCTCGGAGATTCAAATTGCAGAAACATATTCAAATTACTCGGAAAAGGCTCGGATTACATGTGAAAAAAGCTCGAAAATGGCTCGAATAAGATTTTAAAAGGCTCGGAAACCCAAAACTTCACTGTGTTCAACATAATTTTTTCATAAATTTAAACCCTAACCTAATCAACAACAAATCAAATCAAACCTAATATACATATCTAACCAACATCCAACATCAAACGCACATAAAAGTTTCAACAACAAAAACGCGTGAGAAAATCATATCACATTCTCGTTGACTTCAAAACTGTATCGCCACCGCCAGTAGGTTTCCCGTGAGATTTAGTACCAGATTTTTTGCACCCAAGGTCTCTCTTTCCATTATTCTCTCTCTCAACTTTTTTCTCTTCAGTCGCAAAATGACAAAAATGAGAGTATTTTTGTCTGGTCACCTAAATAGATGCCTTGTAAACCTACATTAGTAAACCGGTAACATTCTCACAAAAACCTCTCCAAATAGCGACAAAAAAATTTTATCCCTTAAAAAGTCTCCAACATTTCTTGAAGTCTCACCCAATATCATATTTTTCTTCTATCCCATTCTACCCTTCGTCCCTTCTTTACCTTCTCAACCCCTCTCTCTCTCTGGTTTCTTCACTTTCACTCCATCAATGGCTTCTCTTCCTTCAATCTCTCTCCTCCTTCTCCTTCTCACCTTATTCTCATCACAAACCCACCTCACACTCTCTCTCCTCGATCACAGCCGTCCATCTCTCCCTCTTCTACACTCCATCGCAGACGTCCACGACCTCCTTACTCTGTATGGCCTCCCAAAGGGTCTCCTCCCCGGAAACATCGAGTCCTATACCCTCCAAAACGACACCGGATCCTTCTCCATCCACCTGACCGGCTCATGCTACGTTGACTTCAACCCGCTCGTCTACTACGGGAAGAAGATCACTGGGAGGCTCAGCTACGGTGCCGTGACTGACATCTCCGGTATCCAAGCGAAGAAACTTTTTATCTGGGTGTCTGTTACCGGGATGGAGAAGGTCAAAGACGCTGACTTTATTGAGTTCTTTGTTGGTTCTTTGTCTGAGAAATTTCCAACTGATAAGTTTAAACAAATTCCTCTTTGTAAGAGCAAAGCTTCTATGAGGACCAACATAGATTCCATGTGAGGTAAAGTGTTGTTCTTTTGACCTTTCTTGGAAAATTTTATTATTGACCTGTTAACGATCACATTGAATTTTTGTGATTTTGGTTTCTGGGGTCAATATGTTTTACAAGTTTAGGATTGAAAGTTGTGCTAGTGCTTAGTTTTGATCAAGGAAGTATATATCGATAATTTTGGAATTTTGGGGTATTGATATTGAAAACATGTGATCTGAGTCTAATTTGTCAAATTTAAGTTTGTTTGGTTGATCACTGACCAAATTTGTCATGTGATACTTCACAATTATGGGGAGAGGAGTAGGTGTTCATAATTTATGAAGATTGTAAAGAATGATAAATGGTCAAATAAGGCTTAAAGTTGTATCAAATTGTTGGCTTGGTTAATCAAAAAATGTAAGGAGGACCTCCTGAACTTGTATGATTTACATGTAAATGATGGAGAATATTTGCAATCATTGCAAGTTGTTAGGATCATCAAACTGGTGATTGAAGGGTCAAAAGTTCGTTGCATTTAGTGTATAAATTTTGGGAGTCAGAATTGAGAGATAATATCGTGAAGCAGAGTTCTAGTCTCCGATGTTTTTATGGATAAAAGGGAGCTGGAATGCCATTTCTATTTTCTAGTTGTTTAATGCCGGTTACCAGTGATGTATCTAAAAAGTTTGAGAATTTGATGAACCTCAAAGCTCAAACTTGGTGTAGTGAAACATTTGGTTGAATCCTGTCATGAAACTGACTTATTTGTATACAATGAGTAGGCAAGAGTTGTTATTGAAACACCTTACTGAAGTTGACTCAAAATAATATTCATCAACATACCTCAAACTAAAATCTCTTTTGAACAGTGATGTAGCAAATGCGAAATGCCTAATTGAAACTTCCTGCTGTAGGTGCTAATCTCACTCTTAGTTAGCTCTTGTTAATTCCTCAGACCGATGAACTTTGTAACATAAATATTGAGGTTATACATGTCATGATCTCTAAATGCTTCCATGTTAGACACTTCAGAACATCATTTACAATACTCCCGCTTGCAAAATAGTAATAGGGCTTACATTGATGGCGAAGTTTTGTGTTTGCATTTACAACGGCCATACAGGCAGATTCAGCTTAGTAAGTGCACTGCTTAGGTACAGACACTTTCAAGTAGCATTTAACTTGACTTGGTTTATTCTATCATAAGTTTGAACTCAAATAATTAATTATAACAAGTTGAAGTAATATTGTCTCTCAGTGTACTGCCTCATTTTCAGCTTGTATTTGCCTGTTGTTACTTTTAGTATTCTACTCTAGGTATCAAGCTGACTTTTGTCTGTAAATGAATAGTGGCATTGGAAATATTCCAAATATGTTCTCACTTTCTTTATCAAGATGGTCTTTCCTAATATGATTGTATTTGTCAACTTTAATATTAAACTTTTACAATGAATAGTGCATAGGCAGAGGATTCCACAAAAAGATTTGCAAGCAATTTTATGTAAGCATGTGCAGACATAGAATTTTGTCAAGTTCCCTTTTCAGAGATCAACACATGAGGACAGAACCACAGCTACAAAATTGCATCGCAATATTCTTTACTACTTAATTTACAAATTATAAGGAACCATGACGATAGGAAAAGAAAATATTAGCATACTTGGGGACTTTGGTTTGATAGAGAATATACTTTTCTATACAGTGAAATTGAGATAATAAGATTCCAGCAAGCACTTCCATTTGATTAAAAATCCTAGTGTACTTCTGTTGGACAAACTATAGTTGCTATATTATAATGTATGATATTCTTTGTAGGATTCATAAAGATGCTGTGGTTCTTTGCAGGTGGAAGCAGGCCTGTTACTTATGTTCCATATTCATCTACATGATTGTGTGGCGGAAGCAAATAAATGTACAAAGATCTCAATATAACGATCAAAAGATCGATCTTGGATCGAAAATAACATATAAGATTCATCATGTATATAAAATATATGATTGCTTTGTATTCTATTATTGTGTTTGCAGTCTTTTACTATTCTTTCCTTGCAATATATTGCAGTTTCACATACGCTTGCCCTTGTTTCAAAAGCAAAGCGGTCTCATTGTTTCCATTTTGAATAATGTTTTCAACCGGGCAATTCGAGTTTTACTCAACAAGCTTACGATTTTGATTTTCAGTCCGAACTTTTCTGGTCGTATACTGACCCTTCTGACATTATTTCTCCCCTTTCTACACCTTGTAACTATGAGGCAAGATTGAAGATTCATATACATGGAAAATCCGGTTGTTGTGTTTATGCATAGACATGCTTGTTTGTTATGTTAGGAATTTGGATGTTTTTAGCCTCTTGCCAGCTATATATATATATTGCCAGATTTTGAACCCATCACTGAATAAAAAATTGATCATCTGCTTAAATTACCAATGTGAAAAATAAGATAGTGATGGGATTATTATCAATAAATGTCCTTATCGTTAAGTGGGAATTGAAATATTTTATGCAAAGATTTGGATAATTTTCTATGAACATGTTGCTAATATATAAAGGTATCCTGTAAACATTTTGTTACATATAATATAAACAAGAAAGTAGTCATCAATCCAATAACTTCTTAGATGTTTCCTTTGCTTTTACCCATGTCAAACTCATGCTTCGATCTTAGTTCAAAACACACCTATAAATAGAGGGTTGTGATGTTTTCTAATTATAATCAGAAAGGCAAAATCTTAAGTACATCCAAGTTATCAAGTATTTAGGGTTGTGAAGTAAATGGAGCATCATAGTAATGAGAAGAATGACAAGAAGAGTGATACAAAGAGAAAAGAAAGGATGGTAATTAGGCGGTTTCCTGTCGAGGATGGGAAGGGAGACATAAATGAATTAGCTGATGCTTTCATCAAAAACTTTCGCAACCAGTTAAGGATTCAGAGGGAAGAGTCCTTCAGAGATGATCGCTCGAGGGGGTTTGAACATTGAACTATATATGTATTATAAGATGTGAAAATTTGCAATGTATTGATATTGTTTCATGATTAATGGTTATGATGTACTTGATATAGTTGTTTGAGTTTCAATTTGTGGAATAAATTGTTTTCTTCAATTCTTCTCCTTCAAAGACAAATGGAGATAATAGAAACATTCATCTCATATAAGTTTTCACAAGGGTTCTCAACGCCTAAATTCTTTATTAAAAATGAATGATTACATTCTTGATACATCTACCACCCTTGTATGGGAACAAAAATACTTTTTTATGTGTTAATATGAAAGTTGTTATCCTGTTCAAATGTTCATCGTTCCCACTTTACTGTCATCTAGCAAATCTCAACAATTGGATTGATCGCATCAGATTAGTTAAGTGAAATGATTTATTTTCTCTTTTAATGAATTATTAAGTAAAATTAGTTTCATATATGAAGATAGATGGTTTAAAAATTCTTTATCCAGATAGCTTTCCAAAGTTTCAAGTATTCTTCTTACCAGATTTCAAGAATTCAAGTAGCCAAACTTTGCCCTTATATATATTTACCAGAACTTTTATCCATTATACGTGAAATTCATTCTGCTCATTCTCTTTATTTGCAAAAGCAAAGAATATCATACTTCATATGTTATTACTATATTATGAATATAATAAAAAAAAAATACAATTCTAAATGCTATCTCAACCATCACGCCCAATTCGGCTTTGTGATAAAGAGCACTCATTTAAACTGACAATGTCCTAGGTTTGAATCGTACCACCGCATACAGATGGTGTATATATATATATATATATAATGCTATCTCTACCAAAAGAAAAACAAGTTTTTTAGTCTACAAAGATGAGAGCTTCTGGTATGAGACAGATTTGCCTAAACCATCCAATATGAAAAATAAGATACGATGGGAATGACTAATCAATTAATGTCCTCCCTTGAATAAAGAAAGAAAAAGTTTCCTACAACATGTTGCCAACAAATTAAGGCATTCTTTTGATGCTTCTTTTAAGCCTCGCTATCAAAAGTTTGCCTTTTGTTTTCTATTGAAAAACAAATATTAGCACTCCAATAACTTTTTTTTGGCCAATTGACATTGATTCCCCTTAAACTCTTCAAAAATTTATACTATGCTCCCTATATATATTTTTTTGACACTAAACCCTATGAACTCTTGTCTATTGGCAAACACTTGGGTTTATTGCCTCCTGTGAGGGGGCGTCTATGGTCGGCTTTTGCCAATTTGTGAGAGTTCAAGGGGTTTTATGCCCAAAAAAAAGTATATGGGGTATAGTGCAAATTTCTGAAGAGTTTATGGGGCATCAATGCCAATTTGATGTGTCCTTCACTATGCCAAACTCATGCCTGTGAATTGGAAAAGTACCAACAAATAGAGGGGCATATTGATGTTTTGTCTAGCATCAGAAAGGAAATTCAAAGTACACATATCTCCTCTCTTCTTAGCAAAAAATTCTAATATGGAGCATCATAAAGAGGGTTTTGTACATGGTAGACATGAGATGAATGACAAGAAGAGCGCTACTATTACAAAGAGAAAAGTAATAATGACAAGACAATTGCTTGTTGATGCATAAAAGAGAGACATCAATGAACGAGTTGATGCTTTCATCAAGAACTTCCACAACCAGCTACGAATTCAACGTGAAGAATCCTTTAAACGATATCAGTGTTGGGAATTTGAACCGATGAACACGGAAACGACATGCCTAATATTCCCCTATAACTCATAGCAATTAACGTCTATAACAGAAAAAATAAACAATCATACAACTCAAGATATATGTGGAAAACCATAAATCAAGGAAAAAAACCACAGGACGACAGAGAAAGTTCCACTATATGATAAATTGTTACAACCAATACTCTAGGATTCTCTCTTACACCTCAACCCCAGACCACAAAGCCTTACCAAGTCTCCAAGCTCACAACCAAGCTTTACATCATAACTCTTGGCACACAACGCTCACAGGATCCTCAAAAAGAACCCCTAAATATCCCCTACGTCTCCTATGAATATCACCCACGGATCTCAAACTTGATCTACTAATATTCCCCGGATCCCTCCCCGAATAGTCCTTTGGGTCTCCCTCGTATCTTGAGAATACGAGTCAAAATCTAGCAATTCTCCCATTTGGCAAGTATTTCAAGACCTTTGTTCATGGCCACAATTCTCATCACCAAGAATCACCATACCCCACGACAAGGTATAACCACTTAGAAACTAACCATCCTAAAATTTATTTATTATTATTTTCTTTTTGTGTTCGTTAATCCAGCACCATGTCGAAATAACTTGCTGAAATTGTGGTGCAACTCCTCAAGTCAGATTTCCAAGGAGTTCGTCAGCCATCGACATCCTTGTCCACCATACACCTTGCATCACCTTCTGACTTGTGCACAATTATGGACCCACTAGTAGTAACATGTCCTCTTCCATGACTAGTGGAGAAACCTGTCAAAAGGATATACGTGTCCTTACATCACCCAACCAGGTGAAAGACTTGTTATTAGTACTTGGAGTGCTTTGTGAGATAAGCTCCACACCACACCACACCACACCACACCAAATTTTTTTTTTCTTTTATCGCCTTGTGTAACCTAGATTGGATCTCCATGACTCGTACTTGCCACCACAAGCCAAACTTCTCCTCCATCAATATTCTTCTTTTCATTAAACTTATCGAGTTTGAAACTGCTTTCAAGACGTATCTCCTTTGCTAAACAATACTAGGCAACCATGAATCATCATCCCAATACCACCAAGTCCTCCATACGATCTCCTATAAAGACTTGAAACCGTCATCGCCAAACCATGTGGCTCTAATACTAATTGTTGGAAATTTGAACCGATGAACACAGAAACGACATGCCTAATATTCGCCCATAACTCATAGCAATTAACGTATATAGCAGAAAAAATAAGATGAGAGAAAATAAACAATCACAAAACACAAGATATATGTGGAAAACCCTAAATCAGGGAAAAACCCATGGGATGTCAGGACAACAGAGAAAGTTTCACTATATAATAAATTGTTACAATTGTATACTCCAAGATTCTCTCTCTCACCTCAACCCCAAACCATAGAGCCTTACCAAGCCTAAGCTCACAACCGATCTTTACATCATAACTCTCGACGCACAACGCTCATAAGATCCTTACTAAAAACCCCTCCCCCTCTCAATATCCCCTAGGTCTCCCCTGAATATCACCTACTGATCTCTAACATGATCCACCGATAATCCCTAAATCCCTCCCCAAATATTCCTTGGGGTCTCCCTCAGATCTCACTACTCTCTAATGTTACATGTGTTCTTTTGCTCCTCACAAATAATCTAGTTACAAGGTTCTGTTTATACTAGTTACAAGGAGTTTAAATTCATAAGGAAATCCATCTCATGTACGTACAAGACTTTCTTGTTTCACATAAATACTATTTAATTTTATGCACAAATCTTTTTGTAAAGAGAAATCATTTTTCTTCAAGCATAAGAAATTTCCAAAAAGAAATAACTTCCTTTTCCGTTGAAGATTTCCCTTTCCACATAAATCTTCGCCAAACCGTAGTGGGTACCGCTGTCTGCAGCATAACGTTTCCCACAATGTGAATCTCTGGCATCAAATTGCTGTCCTTGTCGCCGTGCAATGCAAATCGCAAGGCACATCGTTTTCTTCATTGATGGAAACCGCCCCTTAGACTCTGTGCAAGGCACATCACTAGGGACAACATTAGGCATAGCGTAACTCTTCAGTCTTCATTTCTTTAGTTCTTCTTGGTCTTCAAACCTCCATCAAACACCAACTCCAAACTCCCAAACGTTTCTCACATCTTTAAGAAGTTTCACATCAGTTGAGTCTCATTTGGTTCTCGTTGGGTTCACTTGAGAATACAAGCTAAAACCTAACAATCAGAAGATGATCACTCGAGGAGTTTGAATTTTAAAACCAAGTATTTCAAGATTGGAAAAATTGCAATGTCTTTGATATTTTACTTTCATAATAAATTGTAATGAAATACAACAAACTTGATAGTGTTGTTTCAATATCTTTGGATTGTCACAACTTTTATCTTTTCCACCTCATGTTTGATAATGTCTATTTCTACACTCGACGTAACCTTGTTCCTTATCCTTTTTGATCCAGTTTTCTGGGTAAAACCGAGTATTTTATGGTTTAATGAGCTTGTGCAGGCTTCCTCAGCAATCCATAAGAAATCAAGTGAAGCTAGGCTTTGTTGAAGCGAAAGTGAGCAACCAAGGAGTTGAAGAAAGAGAGAAGTAACGCCGGGGCCTGACGACCAGTGCCACACCAACGCACGTGGGACAGCTGTGCACTGTTGGTCGTGCGCTGGACAACCAACGCCAGCCACTAGCGCAGCTTTGGCAGCTATGCACCGTTGGTCATGCGCTGGACAACCAACGCCACACCAGTGCGCCTCTAGTTCTAGCTCAGCTTTTATAGGGTTTCGTGCCCTAATTCCATACATTATAAATACCTCCCTTCAGCTTCATTTGGGGCACCTCTTGCAAGAATCTTGACCTCTAAAACACTCCAAACCTTCCAAGATCAAATCTTTCACTTAATTCCTTCACTAAATCACCCAAAACCTTCATCAATTTACCATCTAAACCCAAATCCCACCTCACCATCTCATTTCCTTGCCTAGACCTACCATAAAAATCTCATCTTGGAGCACAAGAAGTCAAGGAGAGAAGAAGTTTAGCACAAGCCAAGCAAGAGGGGAGGAGTTCTTCATTTAGTTTACTCTAATCCCTTCTCTCTTTACATTTATTTGTCTTTACTTATGGCTTGTACTCATTTCACATATTGTGTAGCCATTTTTTGTATCATGAACTAAACTTCCTTGGCTAAGGCCAAGATGAAGCCTTTTCCATGAATTATTAACAAAGGCCATCACTTTATCACCATTGCTTGTGTTGTGTACACTTATTTCATGTTCTTAATTATTATTGAATGTCTAGCTAGGCATTTGGTAATTATTTGGTTGTTGTGTAAAGCACCAAGAGGAGAAGCACACAACGTGCTTGATGAAATATGTGATAGAAGTTGGTAAGATAGAGATATGCGATGCTAGCTTCTAGGATTTAATTGTAAGCCACAAAACTTAATGAATTTGTATGTAGTTCGGATAACCATTGAGAAATAGGTTGTTGGTGCATATAAATGTTGTCTTTATCACTTGAGAGAGGTTAGAGACTAATTGAGGGTGTCACGAATCTACACACACTTGCATACTTTATTTCAATGATGTGCCTAAAATTAATAAGAATTGGATAGGTGGATTCGAAGGCCTTAGCCTAATTTCTCATAAGTATTAAAACCGCTTGCTTGTGTTTGGCTTTGCTTAAGTTTATTTTCTTATTTAGTTTCACAAATTGCATTTTAGTTGTAAGATTAATTTAGATTACTTTGAGTAGTAAAATCAAATCATTTAATCTTTGTTTGTCTAAATAGTAGTTAATCAATTAATTGTGGTAATCAATACATCAATCCCTGTGGAACGGATTCTATTCATCATTGTACTATTCCTTCGGCTCCGTACTATTGCGGATGCTAATTTAGAAGTGGTCAATGTTCAATCGACGTTCTCTAATAAATATGTCAATTTTCTAATTACCATTAATTCATGTCCTTATTATCATGTTCAAACCAAATAAATATTTTATGCAACTTATTAGAGTAATTCTATGTGAAAAATGAGCTCAGAGAGCCTTGAATAAAGAAAGAAAAGTTTCCTACTACCAAGTTGCTAATAAATAAGGCATTCTATTAATGTTTCATTAATTCTTTTAAGCCTCACTAGTAAGAGGTTGTTTTGTCTTCTATAAACAAGCAAATATTAGCTCACCAATAATTCAATAAACTCATGCTTGTAATTGTAAGTTGGAAAAACACCTATAAATAGAGGGGGCATGAAGCATGATGTTTTGTTTGGCCAATTTTAACTATACCTACTCTATCTTTTTAAATCCAACTTAGCCAAAAACATGAGCTACCAAAGCTGCTAATATGGATCATGATCTTAGACATGACATGAATGACTAGAAGAACAGTAATAATGCAAAGAGCAAAGAGTGTGTAAAAAATAAATAAAGATAAAAGTGAGGACTACAAAAGGCCGTTGATTGCTGAGGATAAGAGAGAGACATACATAATGAACGAACCTATGCTTTCATTAAAAACTTTCACAATCATTTCAGGATTCAAACGGAAGAGCCTATGTTCCATTCACACCTGATAATTTTTATAGAAACAATGTTATCACTTTATGTACACACTACTCGGTCATTTTAAGCACAAAAGCTTAGTACATTATAAATGATTTTCGTGAGACAGCTTAATATCATTGTCTAGACCTTTTTTATTTTTTTTTAATTTTTTTTTTATAAATATTATAGTAATTCGATGTTTTATGGGAGAGAGGGGAGAGACTCGAACCCACAATCTCATTGTTTGGACTTTTACTTGTAAGGTTCAACGAAAAAACGAAAAGACAAAAAGATCTAGAAACATTTATGAGATTCTAGTTAATATAACATTTTAAATATAAACTAACAAAGAAAAGATATTAAGATATCAAAGCCTTCTAGAATATTAAGAGTCATTTGCCTAAACCATCCGATATGAAAAATAAGATAGTTATGTGATTAATATTAATATTATGTTAAATAATGAACACAAAGAAAGCGTTGAATACAAAAAGAAAAAGTTTCCTACAACAAGTTGGCAATAAATGTTTCTTTATTGGCAACAAGTTGTTAATTAATGTTTCTTTTAAGCTTCACTATCAAAAGGTTGCTTTTTCTTTTATAAACAAGCAAATCTTGGCACCCCCAATAACTTTTTTTTTAATTATTATTATTTATTGTTTTCTTTGCTTTTATCCATGCCAAACTCATGCCTGTAAGTTGTAAGTTGTGAGAACGGTTTGTGATTTCTTGTCACAGCATCACAAAGTGCAATTCATAAGTACATATATAGAAACAACAGATCATCAACACATCAAAAGCTGATAAAATGGAGCATCATAGAGAGGCTTTTGTATGGAAGACATTGTTAAATATTGAAACTTTTCTAGGTACTTCATATCTTATCGTTGTTAGAATGTAGTTGCTTATGGTTGTAATAGTTCTTTTATTTTTATTGGTTTGTAATGTATTAGTTTACTTTAGTTGGTATTAGTATGGTGTAAAACATGGCTGTTCTAACTTTTATGACATTGTCTAGCTAATGACACTGTCCAAGTATTGGTCTTTTTGGTGATAATGTATGGCTGTTATTGATCCTTGTACTCATATAAAAAGGTTCAATGAAAATGTTTACGTATGTTAGCAAAAAAATATTGAGTGTTTATGGTCTGTTTTTCTCTCATTTTGAGAGCATTGTTTCATGGTTGTGATTGTGTTTTATGGTTTGTATGTCATTGATGGTTGTTTATGTTTATGGAATGTTGAGTGAATTTCTTCTGGTTTTCACGTGCATGAAACTAGTAGAGTAACTCTCCTTCACTGATTTCACATGTATGAAACTAATTGAGTTGATCTATTCCTTTTGTTTCATGTGTATGAAACTAGTTATGTTAAAATTATTATGTGTTGATTGCCTAAAAATCTAACAATGGTATTAGAGCCCTGTTCTTGTGGGACTAAAAGGTCTAATTTCAGTAAATATTGAGAGTTTTGTGGGCAAAAACACTTGCCTTGAGTGAACCAAACACTGATGAGTGATCAAATGTCTACCAAAAGCAGTACTGTCATTCCAGTTCCTCGGTTTACTAGGGAAAGCTACCAGATTTGGGTAGTTAAAATGTGGTCATACTTGAAGTCCTTTGGTTTGTGGGAATTTGTAGACCAAGACAAGCAAATTCCACCACTTAGAGCTAATCCTACCATAGCTCAAATTAAGCAACATGAGGAGGAGAAAATGAAGAAAGAAAAGGTTGTCGCATGTCTGCATTCAGCTTTGACAAATGATGTTTTCACAAGTATCATGCACTTGGAGACAACAAAGGAGATATGGGATGAGTTGAAGGGAAGATATGAGGGCAGTAAAAGGGTGAAATCAATAAAGTTATTGACTATCAAAAGAGAGTTTGAAATATTGAAGATGAAAGAATCTGAACCTATCAAAGATTACTCCTCCAAGTTATCACAACTGGTGAATCAAATGAGACTCTATGGTGAGACAGTGAAGGATTTCAAAATGGTGGAAAAGATGTTGATCAGTTTGCTTGAAAATTTTGAAGCTAAAGTAGCTGTTATTGAGGAGTCTTGTGATTTAAAAAAGCTGACCATTTCAGAAATGATAAGCAAGCTGTAGGCTCAAGAACAAAGGATTTCCATGAGAAGTGATGATGTGACTGAGGGAGCTTTTCAAGCAAGGCACAAATGGAAGCTGTAACACCCCAAAACTCAAAATGTAATTAAGTACTATGATATGGAATGTTCTATCATAACCATAAATTAATTCTCCAATGAAAATTGATTATTATAAAATACCTCCAAATAAAACATTCTCTAAAGAAAACATATCTCCGAAACAAAAAAAAAAAAAACAAAAACAAAAACAAAAAAAAACAATAAAAAGGTCCAAATCGACCTAAAGGAGATTGAAAAAATTCTGAGAATCCTAAATTCAAATTCTAAGTAACAAAATAAAAGAGAATCATTACATAAAATCTCAATCACTTATAACTCCAAGTCTACCGTCCTAGTAGTAAGCTCTTAAGAATCTCTGTCTGTAAAAAGTTAAATGACAAGGGGTGAGCTGTCAACTCAATAAGCATTGCATAATACACAGTTGAAAACATTTATAACAAATACCAAAAAGCTTTTAAAGAGTATATAAAAACAAAGATCAAATATTCATATACAAGTAAACTTGTAAAAGTAACATTTTTATTATATGATAATGATTAATAATATTTCATAAAAATAAGTTCAAGTCAAATAGTGTCACCAATACCCCCGGTGACCTGACCATTTACATTTCAAAAATTGGTACAAAACCAAAATCATAACATTTCATTTGTCGCACGCGCTGCATTTACATTTTCACTAGTGATCACCATTTCATTTACTACTGACATTGAGCTAAAACATTACTTTCAAAATATGTATAATAATACATTTGCATTACAAAAGCACAAAAGAACGGAACATATAAACTTTTAAACAACTGTTCAAGTAAAGGCAAAACTCATTTAAAGAATTGGATAAATAAAAGTAACAAATATATAAGTAGAAAAATATGAGTTTACATAAGTATAAGCATATATATATATATATATATATTGTTTCAGAACATAATAATATAATAATTAAATTTGTTTTATAAGAAAAGTATATTTTTTTTTCTTTTTGCAGCCATATACTATGCAAAAACCACTTACCTTGAAAGATAGCAAGTTTAATGCTTCACTAACAATATTGGAAAGTCACACGCGGAACCTAAACTTTTAGAATAATAATCCTTCAATCAAATTAACCAAATAAAATAAATCTGACTCCACTTCTTAGAAGAAAATACATTTTTATTCATTTTATTGAAGATACTCCAGAAAAACAGATTTTAGTGCTCAAACATTAGTGATATGAAAATCTTAAGGGCTTCAAAATATTTCAAAACTCAGTCAATAAATAAACCTAAACAACAAATTACTAACTCCCCTCAAAATATCAGGATTTAATCAAATACCTATGAATTTCTATAATTTCCTAAGTACACAAGGGTCAATCCTGACAGCGTAAATTTCGATCTTCCAACCATACTTCGTGTCAAATTTTAACAACCCTACATCCCATGAAAAATTCCAGAATTTTATTTATATACTAATATACCAGTAATATATCTCCGTACTGAAAATAAGAATTTTATCCCTCTCCGTTTTAGAATTAAAAATCCTACGACACCATGAGATCATGACTATCAGCCTAATTGTTATGGCTTGAACATCAAATATACCCACCGAAATAAAATAATTACATAACACTAAAATTCACGAAATTTTATATTCTGGTTCAATTATATCTCTACAACCATAGTACCAAAAATCAGACCTAAATACAACACCAATATCAATTTAAAATTACTCTAATACCACAAGTTCAGTTTTACGATTCAGAAAATCTGCATATGAAACCGATTTAGAAATAAAATCTTCCTAAGATAATCACCATCAAAAATTCCGAAAATTATAATACAAGTTGATATATAAGTCTATTATTCTCATACTAAAATTTACCATCAACTGCAACCTGTTAGCACATTTAAAATAATCAACACTAAGTTGCTTCACCAATATTAAAAAAACTCAAAATTGCAACCTACACTAACACTTAAATTTGAACTCTTTAATGAACTCCAAAGTCCATGCATTAAAACATCTCCATCCAAAAACTAAAATTGAACAATTGATAGAGGCCCAATCTTTATTAATGAGATAT